>BOPP01000025.1:11434630-11472538 GCA_017312745.1 Gryllus bimaculatus | reverse complement strand
TTGCATCAAATCCAATGTTCACAAGAAAACATTGTGACGTCAAGAACAGTAAGTCGAGTTCTTATAGACATTCCGTTAGAGGACAGTGACACCAGCGAGGCTATGCACTTTTATAAAATTCAATATTCACATGAAAACATTGTGACGTCAAGAACAGAAAGTCGAGTTTTTATAGAAATTCCGTGAGAAGACTGACTGTTATGCACTTGTATAATTCCAATATTCACAAGACGACATTGTGACGAGCACAGCAGTAAGTCGAGTACTTGTAGAAATTCCGTGAGAGGGCGGTGGCCGCTGCGGTGCTCAGAAGGCAGGCGGGTTCTGCAGGAAAGAGGCGCTGACGGCGGCCGGCGCGGCGCAGCCCTGCGCGTCAGAAGGGCCTCGGACGAACAGCGGGGCGCCTGCGGCAGAGATCTCCTCTGCCACTCTAATCCCGGCTCGACGGCGCCGACAGCGGCTTATCTACGGAGCGGCGGCGGCGACGGTGGAGGCCCCAACGGGGGCGGGGGCGGGGACGGCGGGGGTTGGGAGCGCTGGAGCTCAGACGTGGAGCGAACGACTTAACGCTGTCCCGCACAACTCTTTCTGCCTCTGTGCTGCACATGATACAACGTATGAGGGTCCAGAAACATCCAACTACACAAAATGTAATCAATAATTTGCCCTCATGGCGCTTCGAGAACGACGTGCTTCTAATATGGTCCCATACGAAGCACTGAATTACATACTTTGAGCAATTTATCCAAATTCATTATATATTCTTATTACTAATCATATTATCCATCATAACTCAGCATCTTATACAAGAGAGATGGGGCAGAAGTCATGGAAACAAGTTTTTTTCTAAAAAAATATTATCATTTCATATAATTTTATTTCTCGCTTGAAAGAGATGCCCTACTAATGTGTATTAACAATAACAGATGAATGCCTATTATCACAGAGAGCAAATGATAAATCAGTTCCATGACTACTGTCGTGCGAGATGAATGTAACCCGTTTCGATCAGCGCTCGTTCATCTAAGGTAGCCGTTGTGTATGGGAGAAAATGAAGCCCTAGAATGTCACAGGGTAGGTGGAAGTTTTTGGGAAATAAAGGGCGGTGGCGAAATGAGCATGAGAGTTGCTACCGGGACGCATAGCAACTAGTGATCAGCAATGCTCGTGGCGACCTGAAACTGTGCAGACCGATGTGGGAAGTGAGGTACTCGAGGATGTGCGTAATCGAGCCTTTAGAACGAATAAATAATGCGTTTGTAATGTTTTGAACTCTTATGCGCTGAAATGCAGTGAAACATTAAAGCAGCACTGCTACTACCTTAATAAATATGAGAAACACAATTTTAATGTGATATAACATGTCCATGCAATGAGTTCATGACTTGTTTTTTCATGTTTATATTTCACATTTTTAATCCGTGTTCATATTCTCACAAATAATGTATACCATGACTTATTCCCCAAACCTCCTATATTTAAAAAAATGTTATTCGAAAATATTTTATTTGTATCAGGGTTTTTTTTATAATAATCATGATGGTTATCTATTGGAACGTCCTTAAATTTTGTATCAAGACCACGCATTCAACACTTACGACATATTCTTGAGATAGTTCCCTAGGTTTTGACATATGGTGTGCAAGCCAAATCAGTGGACGATGAATTGCTAGAGATGCAATTTTAAAATTATCTAATGTGTAACTTCATTTAATATTTCCCAAGACAAATACCTCGACAAAAAAAGTTTTTTTTTACATCACTACGTTCCCTCAAAGTGTGTAACTTTTATTCTGAGCCACTCTGTTAATGAGAACAGGCGACTCGACGATATCATCCGTCTGAGGTGGCTCAGGGCATCAACTGATGTCAGAGCAGTGTCTCTGAGCGGGAGGTCCTACGGTTCAAATGCCGAATATCGCAAGATTTCCGACACTGGCTACATAGCTGGGTCGAGTTAAACCACTGCCTGCAAACGAATTCTAGACGTCGGCTGCTCTGATCGGTAGTTCTACATGCTTTCTTCCGAGCAGCAGCAGGCGAATGGCGGAGCAACACCTTAACAAATGTTCTACGGCTGCTGCGAGCCATCTTTCCTCTCCCTGACTAGTTCTATCCTCATCCTCTACTTACACACACTTCTAGTAACATAGTCTTAGGTGGTCGGGAAACCGGTCGCGAGCTTACAGCTTGCCCCGTCTGGGGCGGTGACACGCTGGTGGGAGAAACCTGGTTGGGAAAACCCCCCTAACCGAGGCGCAAGAGGATGAATCACCGCCACCTCCTGCGATGAAAAAAAAGAATGCACTACACATACAAGAGAAATGACTTTAGTAGCTGACGCGTTCGCCAACACTAAGGAATCATCCGACACCATCATTTCCCACCAACGATGCGCGGTACACGTCGCCCAGGCCCTGGTCCTCTGCCCTCTCGGCTCGTCGCCCTCGGCCCAAGGCAACTGCGCGTCCTCGCCGCCCACGCCCCCGTCGCCCACGCCCCCGTCGCCCACGCCCCCGTCGCCCACGCCCCCGTCGCCGGCGGCTGCATCTCAAGTTTTGGGCGCGCCAGCGGGCGCACGCCCTCTCACGCGGGGCGGGGGGGAAGAGGGGGGCATCAAACGCCGCCTTTGTGGAGCGCCCCGCCCCCGCCCCCTCCGGCTGGCGTCGTGTAATTCGTATTTTCCACCATTGTCGCGCATCTCCTACGCAAACACGAGCGAGGTTACGAAGTTAGGAATGTACAGTGAAAATCCTCCCCCGCACAGCCTCTCTCCGTCTCGCTCGAGGTCTCTGCGACGACTTGACACAAAGAGATACGGAACGCCCCGGGGTGTGGATGGAGGGAGCAGGGAGGGGGTTAAATGTGAACGTTGAAGCGAACGTTTTAAGTACGGCGCGATCAGCAAACAAATGGCACAGAGGAACTCTGCGAAGGGGCGACGGCGTTTCGCCACGCGGGGAAGCCTGCATCTGCAGAGATCCCTCCAGCAAAGGAGCAACGACGAACGCAGAGAAGTCGCCTCGCGTTGGCAAACAGAGCGAATGTGATATTTTTATTATTTTTTTTCTTTTCCCTCTACTTCGCTTAGCGATGGCTCCGAGTCTGTCAAGACTTGTCAGCGAAACCAAAATGTACGCGACTGGAACGAGTTCATCTCAACTTCCGCATGGCCTGGATTACGCGAAACTTAATTATGGTTTCAAATTCCCTGCCGCTAAACTTCGCTGTGCGGCGTACAAGTAAGATGCCTTTTCCGCGGAGACGGTGTGCGCAGTGTTGCCAGAAAACTTTTAGTAAGTGATTACCAAGGAATGCTTGAGTTTATTTCACTCTCCTGACATGGACACTCAGGTGACTCAAGAAGGTTCTCATCCATGAATGAAGAAAAAGATATGCCAACAACCAAATGACGTTGCTGAGAGAAATGACACTAAAATGCATTAATATATCCAAAAAATACTTCAAAACGTAATTTGAATTCCCTTTATTGAAATCTGGAGTAAGCCAGTGCAAGTGAGTGCAATAATAATTTACGGCATAAGAACGGAGAATGTTACATTATGAGAGAGATATCTCCAGCAGAGGCAACGCTAGGAACTGAGGCAGGAATTTCTAATGAGTAATGTACCATTTCCGCCCGGGTGTCGTAACACGTTTTATTTCATTCTACGTCACTTTACCTTACTTTCATTTGAATTTCATACTGCAATATTTCACGACGCACGAGTGCAAATAATTGTCCACGGCGACAGAGCCTCCTGAACTCTTGATGTCAGTGAAACAATTGCAGTGATGTTGAATAATGAGATACAATAATGAGAAAGTAATGTTGGCTTACTTATCATACTTCGTTCTCCAACTCTGTCATCATATGACACTATTACGTACGTTTTTCAGGAATGATTGTAAGTTTCCTTTTATTATTGTAATCAACTTACATCATAGGTTCTGACCATGTAATTAGAAAACAAATCAGAAACGTTGGTACAAAATGTATTACTTCATAAGTTGGTATGAACATTACAGTACACTGTAGCGTAAAGTCCTACTTTTCGGCCGCTTTGAGGCACGTAAAGGACCGAAATTCGACGTAGTATGAAATAAAAGAATGTACAAGTTGCTGGTAGCAACTCAGGCACATGGTCACGCACTCTCATCTGACTTAAATTTCATAAGTACGTAATTGCCTCTGATTTGTTTCTCTTATATATCCTTTTTGGGAATGAATTCCAAAAAACCGCTTGCAATCACTTAATCTGCCTTTTTTAAAGCAATATCCAACTTCATCAAATGAGTAAGTTAAACTGTAGAACGCATTTACAGGTTCTTTAAGTGAAGATTATGTCCAGAGAAGAGGTTTTCTGAGAGAAAGTTTAGCACAACAACAGTTAACATTTATGCCTCTCAGATGCATATTTTATTTGAGTGCACAAATTATAAAGTCCTAAAGGACCTTACCACATTGATGTATTATTCTTTCTCAATTGTTTGATTGAACTCAACTCTGAAAGATCTATAACTGTGTACATTTTTATTTCATCAATTCGAATATTAAGGGCATTTATTATCAATAAATAGCTCAAGCAGAATTATTCAAACACTCTGAGATTGAGTTATTAGTATTTTATCATATCTGTAACGAGTCAAAACTCACTTGATACATGTCGTATGTCCTGTTCTTTTAATTACTTTGTATCTTATGTTTTTGTATGTGTTATTGTATGACTGTATTCTTTGTGTTTGTAAGAGGA
The DNA here is from genome assembly GCA_017312745.1 of Gryllus bimaculatus. Taxonomy (NCBI): domain Eukaryota; kingdom Metazoa; phylum Arthropoda; class Insecta; order Orthoptera; family Gryllidae; genus Gryllus; species Gryllus bimaculatus. The sequence continues at coordinate 11,467,784 of BOPP01000025.1, read as the reverse complement.
CAATAATGTAAACAAATTACTAATAAAATTGAAACTGTGTACAAACCTCGGTGTATCTACACGACAAAACTACTAATTTTAAATATCCTGGAACGGTACTAGTATACCTTGGGCCTGACCTGTGTAAGAAGTTGGAACCCCAAACACTAATTTTACGACCGAAAAAATTGAGATCGTATTGTTGATTCGAAAACTACTCCTCTCTGTACTTTAGAATAGAAAAGTGTAAATGTTTCAAAATTTTCAAACACAAATCATACTTTATCTTCCCTAGAATAAATAATGTGAAGTATTGTTTTGATCTTTTAAACTAGTATTTTTCGAAATTTAGATGAAATATTGCTTTTAATTGCGCTTCGATGGCCCGAATACAATAGAAGCAAACGAGATATGTTCAGAATTACTTAAATTGTGAGAGGTGAAGTGAGCATAGACCGTTGTTGCTCTGTGTACCCGAGTGCCGGAGCGTTTTCGGGTTCAGGGAGACGAGGTCTTCTGAAGCGCAGAGCCTCTGCTGGCGAGCGGCTTGGGCCGGGATGAGGTGGGGGTAGAGAAGGGGGTCACGAGAGGGGGTTGGAAGTTGCCCAGAGGCAGGAAAACCGGACAAAGGGTGGGGAAATGAAAACAGAATAACAGGCCGGCGGGCCGGGGATGGGAGAGGTGGCGTTGTGGGGCGGGGAACAGAAAAGAGTGGGAAGCTTGGCCGGGGACCACCAAATTTGGCGGGGGAACAGGGAAGCCGATAGAGGTAGAAATGCCGGCGTTGGAGGCACCTGGGCCCTGGAGATAAGGGACAAAGTAAGGGTGGCGGGTATAAAGAAGGGGGAAGGTTTTTGAAAGGCGGGAGAGGTATTGTGGTCGGGGGAGGCGAAAAGAGAGTGGCAAGAGTAGTTGGCTGAGGGACGATTGAAAAGGCAGGAAGTGGAGTTGGGGAGAGGGAATGAGGCAAATAATTGGGACGGAATGAAGAGAGGGAAGTTGGGTGCATGGAGGGGGGGAAAGACCGACCAGGGAGGGGTGGGCTACGCAGAGCAGTGCTTGTGGGAGGTGGGTGGGGTGGGCTAGCTTGAGCATAATAAGGAGGGGTCATGAGATGGAAAGTAGGGTAAAGTGGGTGCCAGGGCGGGCGAGGCCCGAGAAAGGAGGTGGTGTGCAGAAAGCGGAGGAGTGGAGCGTGGTCGGGCAGAGCGGGGGAGGGGCTGGGGCGGGGCGGGGCCAGGAGTGGCGGCGGGCGGTGATGGAGTGGGCTTTGGAGACTGGGTCGGAGTGGGGCGGGGCGGGGCGTTGGCGGGGCGGGCGAGCGAGAATGCAGGTGGGGTGCAGGAAAGGGGGATGAGTGGGGCGGTCCGTCGGCAGAGTGGAGAGGGCCTGGGCGCGGAGAGGTTGGGCGGGGCGGGCCTGGGCGGGGGCGGGGCGGGGCGAGCGGGGCGGGCGAGGCGCGCAGGCAGCCGGCAGCGACACGACGCCCGCGGGGCCGCCCCTGCAGTCCTGCGAGTAATCGAGGTCCGCGACGTATGAATGCTTAACGAGGCATTGTTCCACGGAGCGCGGATTCACAAAACCTCGCCGACGCGACGCGGCCCTGCCTCGCTCTGCCCGCGACTCCGTCCCGTCCTCTCCCCACCTCTCCTCCCGCGCGATTGTCCTCAACACCCGGCGCTCTCTAGGCGCTCGCAGCCGGACATCTATTCTGCACCGCCTCTTCTGCCGACGCCCCCTTCCGCCCACCCTGACCTGCTCCGTCCCCGCTTCCGCCACTGTCAGTCACCCGACACCAGCGCCACCGTCGCATCTACCAGCACGGCCAGCCCCGTTCCCTTTCGTGTTGTCGCTCCCGCCGCTGTCGCGAACGTCCTTTTGATGAACTCGGCCCTGGTCGCCATTTAGTTCATGCACACATTTTACCCCAACTTTACAGGTAACTCGTATGATCCCTCTCCAATTATACATTTTGTCCTGCGTTCAGGCTTGGCACCTTTTTTGACTCGCTAACCGTGGATTTACTCTCTTTCTCTATTTGGACCTGTCATGTTTAGGTACCTTCCGTTGATGAGTCTCCTGCCATCTCATTTATGTCCTGTAATCGCGTTTTTTGTGGTACCTATCAAAATTCTCTTATTGATCGTCCATTGGCTTGAATGTTACTATCACTAATTTACATAAATTAATATATAAATATTAAAAATGTTGAAATTAAAGCATTAAACGTTAACTTAATCCTTAATTCTAATCCATTTACGTTTTTTTGTGTACACATCATCTTCTACCAGTCGCTTCAATGAAATAGAGTTTTGTATAAAAATAGCAGAACAATCACATCATTTAATATGTACAATACTTGCTCCAATCTCTATTCGTTTCCTACCAAGTTGACTACTCCTATTTCGCTCGATAGACATTTTATCACCATCTCCGTCCCGTACACAGTTCCCCTTTAAAGGTCCGTATTGACATTTGCTTCTCATTACGAAGAGCTAAACGGACAATTTGCACGGTGAGGTGTGCTCTTCCGGCGCTCAGAGAACTCTCCACGGGAGTCGACTCAAGGGCCCGCGGCTGAGTTCCCTGTCTGGCTGCGCAGAATCAAATATGGAAAACTCGTTCCGACATCCGACTCGCTGAATCAACGAGCGCACTACGACGCCGACGCCACCGCCTCGGGCCGAAATTTCCCTCGCTAGCAGCGACGACGGCGGCGCGCGCGAGCGCGCGGCGGCCGAAAATGGAACTGCAAGTTTCACAGGATCAGTGCTGCGGCTCCCCGAAACCCGCGTCGGGTCTGAACGAATCGAGACAAAGCGCGCCTATCATATATTGAAGGACATTTGTACGCGGCGAAGGGCATCAGTGCGGGTAGTAACTGCCTTTTCGGAGGTCGATACGGGGAGAACAATGGACGTGTTTCGGCGCGCGTAGAGAGCGCTAGCGGCAGGGGAACGCCCTGCTCCCGATTGTTTCGCGCGAAGCGTAGTAAAACCGCTTATGGGTTTGGCGCTCCGATACCGCCCGGTGTTTTCAAAGGATTGCATGTGACAGAAGGGGTTTTATTCCTGCATCTGCCGATGAATCTTATCGCGATGCAGCATGGTAGCCTCGCGCCATCGGTCCATCGTAAACGCACCAGACACACAGGCCGCCTCTAATTTGGTGGTTGGTTGTGAGAGAAAAGAGGAACCAAAAGCGTATTTGAGAGAACCAGACCGTGTTTTTGTCTACGAATGGCGTAACTGGATGTAGTAAGTAGGATGTAGTTGCTGACTTACTTTTACCTCCTTTATAAATTAAATATTTTGCGAGATGTAATCTAAATAACATATAAAATCATTCGTATATTGAAAGCTCACGAACGTAATTGCATTGAGTTCGAAATATGTTTTGTATACTTATGCCCGAAAAAAGACACTTTTTTTTTAATTTACAGTAACGTCCTACAGATAAAATTACAAGTAAACCGAATGCTTTATAAAATAGACAATTATTAAGTTTCCGTTAATTATTCTTGCTGTATTACAGTGTTCTCGTTTTTACCCTAATAATTGCAGGATATTCTATGCCAAATGTGAGCAGAATTATAATACCTTGTTTTGACATGACTCTAAATGGATCTTTTATTTTTTGAGAGTACAGGTACTAGTGTGTGCTGAATGGCCGTAATAATTGCTTTAATTCGACGTTTCGTTAAAGAACTAGAGGGATTCTAAATACTTCATATTCTTCGACATCTCCTTTTTTTATAAATCCTCTTCTCTTTTCATAAAACGGTTCGTTTGTCTGGTAAGAAATCTCTATACATTATCTACTTTTATTATTTAAAACAATGGTTTAATAAATGTTTTCAATGTAATATCAAATTGTGAAAATTTACTTTGTTTGGTTGTAAATATTACAATTTGAAATATTAAATCCCTCTTTATATATTTGTAACATTTTCATGATATATTATGCAAATATTTTTCGTTTTCATACTACTTATTTTCCGGGCTCTTCATATTCCGGACTAGCGCGAGCAGGAGACCGTTTGCAGAGCAGGAGACCTTTGGAAGTGCCAATATGCAATTATTTATTACTTACTCAAGTCATACATTGCATGACTTTCGTTTATACAGAAAACGGACAAAAATTCTTCGTTATCATGTTTCGTCGACATCTGAAGTGTGGGAGGTGATGAGCTTACCTCCTCGCTGGTGCCACTGAAGGGAATTTCCCATCACGATAAATCCTTTTGTAGGATGAACTCCTATTATCCCTCCGAACCATGGAAAGAACTTCGGTAAAAATCTGATATGATTGAATTCTAATTAATTTTTTTTTTGAGTTTTACAAAAAGGTTTTATTACGGTTGATGCAAATGACTCGGAAACTTTACAGAGTCCTGTCGTTTCGGAGTCTAGGAAAGGGGCTTTTCAGTGAGAGATTTCCACGAAACGAAACTATCACGTGGTGGTGTCGCTCGAATTATTTTCATTACTTTTCTATTCGCCCTCGCATTACTCGGCCAGAGTGACGGGAGGAAAAATATTATTGGATCAATTCCAGGAAATGTTCTACGTGACAAACTAATCTATTCCCATTATTGCAGAATTTGAGAAGAATGCAAACGGAATAATGCACGATCCGTTGTTATTGTTTTAATTTCCTAGAAATCAATTAACCAACCAACCAAACTTGACAAAAACCCCATTATGTACACATTACTTGAAATTTCAATTAGGCATTATTTAAGAGAAAGGACCAGGTAATAAATAATTGCAAATAAGCATGTACGTACAATACATATACTAAACCGATTTCGCTGAAATGTTTCCCACTTTGTTGTCATTAGTAAAGGGAGTGTTTAAGAAGTATTTTGAATTAAATTGGACGTAGGTGGCAGGGATGGCGGGGCATGGCGCGCCGAAGCGTGACGGGGCAGGGCGTGGCGAGGTGGAACGTGGCAGAGATGGCGCGCCGTGGCGTAGGTACCGGGATGTGGCGGGGCGTGGCGGAGCATGGCGTGGAGGAGAGAGGCGCAGCGTGGCCAGCAGGAGCGTGACGGGACGTGGTGGGGCGTGGTAGGTTTGCGTGGGGAGAGGGGCGTAGCGGGGAATAGCGGAAGGAGGCGGGGCGTGGCGGAACGGATCGGGGCATGCAGGCGGGGCGGGGCGGGGCAGGAGCTTTTTTATTATTCTGAGTTTTCCTATTCCATTTTTTTTTTTATTGGTTTTACTTTTCCATGTTTTATTCTTTGTTTTGTTTCGATTTTTTGTTGTTTTTTTATTTCTGAACAGGCGAGCCGTGGCGGGGCTGGCTGAATCGCTGCAGGCGTCCGGGCAGTGCCAGCAGCCCTCGCCCCTTCACCGCCGCGCCTCAACGCAGCCACCCTGCTCCGTGTGTTAATTGGCGGCTTGTCACCCAACTTCCGCACCGCGCCACCCCGGCATGCAGTTGCGGGAAAGGCGGAGATATTGCGGGACGGGAAGTAGCTGCAAACGCTCTGTTTCCCGGCCAAGAAGTCGCAAGCCTGTCAAGAGGACAGGATCCGGTTGCGATGGCTCAGATAAAACACCATTGCCGCTCGCAGTATCGTTTGTCTGGACACCCTAGGGGTGGAATACCGACAGAGGCAGTTTCACTACAGTATCTTTACGGTCCTGAATGATTCAGCCACTGCCTGTAGGAGAATTCTAGCGTCCGGCTGCGCTTACCCGCACTCTTTTTCTCAGATTGCCAAGGAGATGCCGGAGCAGTATCCTAATAAACGCGCAAGCAACAGCGCGCGAGCTCTTCTTCATTTCGTTATACACACGCACACGCACAGGTGTAAGCACCACAATACCGCGTAAACAGGGAGACCAGTTAGGAGCTTGGAACTTCTTGTTGGGAGCGAAGAACCGCTGGAGGAGGTGCCCTCAAACTAACCTATAGCTCGGCACGCGTGGTGTCTCACGTTCCTCAACGAGAGAAGGATTAGAAATATATTATACCCTACAGTTACGGGAGTAATGAAAGACCTAAAACATTGACGCTATCAAAATCAACAAATAATCACCGAAAAAGATGCAAAGTGAGGAGTACGTTTTAAAGCGAATTGCTGGATACATTTAGTGTTCTAGTCGCATTCTCTTAAACGGAATTGTTCCCAGAATCAACAAATTATCACCGAAAAAGAATGTGTAAATTTTCAAGCGAATTGCTGGGTACAATTATTGTTCTAGTTGCATTCTCTCAGAGGGAATACTGCGAAATTGAAGAGAATAAGAAGGTATACTTCAAAAGTGTTAATATCACACAAGAATTGAAAAAGTAATCTTTCACGATCAGCTTTTCAGCTGTATCTCTCATTACGACGCCTTGAAGAGCGAATTTCGAGATAATAGGATGATGATGATGATGATGAGGGGTGGAGGGTCAATCACAAATACGGCTAGGTATACGCAGTATTAGAGCCTGCAGCCTCTTCGGCACAGACGACGGCTGTCGCAACTGTCTGCGCCCTGGTGTCAACTCATCATCATCATCATCATCATCATCATATCATCATCGTCATAATAATAATAATAATAATAATAATAATAATAATAATGAAAACACTATAATCATTATTATAGTGATAGTATTATTATTAAAGATTTTCAAGTTTTAAATTAAACCAATCTAGTACCCACTTTACGAGCATAGAATTATGTTCCGTAATGTTTAATCGATTGTTCTTGGGAACGAGGCACATCGCGAGAAGCGATCACGTGAGGAGGCGCGGGAGCGAGGCGAGGCGAGGCGAGGCGAGGGCAAAAGGCGCGTGCGGCAGCAAACCCCCTTCGCCGGCGCTGCCGCACGCACCGCCTCCCCGATCCCGCGCCGACTAATTAACTTGGTACCTTCGTTGGTGAAATAACGGCTGGGCTGGGCTCCGCTCGCCCCGGGGAAAGTGTTGAGTGGTTAGGGGCTGGCGAGGGACGGTACACACCGCACCGCACTGCAGCGCCTCCACCGCACAGTGGGCCTTCCGCGAAGCGCGCGGACACCGGCTGAGGTGGCTCAGGGTAGCAACTGACAGCGCTGCAGGGTCTCTGAGCGGCAGGGCCGCGGGTGCCTCTCCCGACGGTGGCTGGATTTCCAATACTAACTGGACAGCTACGTCGAACTCTGCCGCTGTCTGAACGAGAATTCTAACGGTCGACTGCTCTGATCGGAAGTTTTTCGTGTTTTTTTCTTATCAACACTAAGGGAATGCCAGAATAGTACCCTACCAAAAGTCATACGGACGGCGCGCGATCTTTCCTTTCTCTTTTTTGTCCTATCCTCACTCCTTAGTTACACGCATTTACACTAACATGCACTACACTATCGCACATTTTGACAGAGGAGACTGCTTTAGAGCTTGTCTCGACTGGGGCGGTGTCCCGCTGGTGGGAGATACCTGCTTAGAGAAATCTCCACAAACCCCGACGTATAGTACAGCGCTTTTCTTTCCAGTCGAAGTATTTTAATTGCTTATGAGCAGCACGGTAGAATGGTGATGTTCAGAAACAGGACATTTTGGTTACAAATTTACTGGTTGCCCCTGAATACACATTACGATTTTGGGTAAACTAAGAGTTAGAAACATGCAATGGCAATATGATATTGAATTCTTGACATATTGTGACAAAATACTTTACAACATTCTTCCGATATAAATGAGTCACATCTCAATCTTCGTTCTATATTGGCTGTAATACTGTGAAAATACTTCTTGTAGTAATCGTTGACTTAGTCGTCACAGTAATAAATGAGTAATAAACTAATTCTACCTTTTTTGTCTCGTGGAAAAGTAAAATCTACAAAAATCCAGGTAGTATATCAATGGCTTCTAGGTGATACTTTGCATTATTACGCAAAACTTTTTTCCCCCGTTTTGTTAGTGTTACAGTTTATCCACCATATTTGCTGTTAATGTTCAGTATTCTTGCTCAGACAGTTTCCTCTTTCTTATTTCTTTTAGAAAAAGGTTTGTTGACAGAGTATTTCCCAAACCCTCACTCTTAGAGTCCACTTTTTGTGGTTTGCAACATCGTTCTTTTTTCTTTAACGAATTTATTGATGGATAATAATTTCATCAAACACTACAATTAATGAATATTCCACTATCACATTGAATAGTTGTATTCGTAAATCTTTCCCTGTATCTTTGAAATCCGTGAAGTGTGAGGTAAAAGTGCTTGCTTTATTAGGCTTTCTAGCCATTTCCCCCGACTGTGTTGAAGCAGCGGCTGCCTCTTTCAAGGCGAAGATAACGAAAGCCTCTCAGCACACGATGCCGGAATAAAGATGATTATTATCGCTATCATCAAATATTGAACGCAATTTAAAAAGTTGTACCCCAAGTTCGAAAACTGATGAGATAACTATTATGTCATCCCCTTCAAAGAGGTCTTTAAGGATTATCACCACCAGTTTGCGCCACGAAATCTTGTGATGTCGGTGCTTCCAAAGAAGACTCTTTGGAAGCATTATTCAATAGGTTATTTTCATTATGTTCAAAGTGCAAGGTAGAGTACTGGAGAATTGAAGTAAAACTACAACGTTTTGAATAAAAGTTATTGCACTTCTTGTATACTTTTGTAATGAAAATAACCTGTTTATATAGAGCACAGTGAGCACAATTTAATTTCCGCGCACCTTCATTTATTTTCAATTAATTGACACCTTGTATGTTATATCAGCTGATCATTTCCCTTGCTTTTTAATTTATTAAATTATAAAATTTTATTAATTTTTTATTTATTTCATAAACTTATGTTTTTAAAATTCGAATTTTTTAAAAGTTTTATTTAATTTATTAAAATGGAATTGATAACATTTTTCGCCTTTATTTTGTCATAAAAATGAACGACATTTTCCGTATATGAAATAGCGTTGCATCTGCCACCGAGAAGCAATTGTTATAATTTCAAAGATAAAGTCTTATTCATCGTAAACACGGATTGTTTTCACACAATTCGCCTTCAAATCTTAACTTTCGCCTCTTTATAGTTATCACAGTATTCCAGAAAAGCGACAAAATTCAAAAGTATCTAAATGGTTATTTTTATATTTGAATGCCTATCCAGAATTAATATTAAGTCGGGCGTAAATGTAGAAAATTATTTTTATACACAAATTATGACTTGATAACTGTTTCCACTATTTTAGATGTTCTTTATTTTAATAATGCATACCCAAACAGGAGAAAATAAGAATAAGAATCTAAAATAAACTACGTAAATTGGGAAAGAATGTACAAAAACAAACTTTAAAATGCAAGAGATGCGAAGAGGTAACGTTTGGTGTATTCACCATCTTTAGTTACTGTTTCTCATTAAATTAAAACAATTTGTTCATTTGTTGCAATTTTTCATTAGTTTAAATTTAATCCCTTGCTTGATAGCATTTCGTTAATATTTTCTATAATGATGATTTGTTCCTTTGATAGCTGAAGTAATAATTCGATATATCGACGAAAAACACGTTGCATAGGATGCATTTATGTCAATGGTTCACTCTAAGACGATTTGATGTTAAATGTAATGTAAATATTAAATAAAAGCTATTCATAGGAATTCAAACCTTATGATTATACCACACAAGAGATGGTATTTCCTTATTCCTAATCAGGTCGGGATCCTGATTTCAAAAACACATGAATAGAAATGCTCGATTACGTGCGGAATTATATCCACATCGAATAAATAGATATTTATGTATCGATATCTGATAGCAATCGTGTCTGATAGCAATTCGCGAAGGAAATCCAACTTGAACGGATTCCTCTTTACACTGAAAAATACAATAGAATGAAAAGAAGACATTGAAGAAATTCAAAATATTACGGAAGGAAAGAAGAATAATTTCATTATCAGACACCATTACTATGTGAAAATCTTCAGTTCTCCTCCATCACGAGTATTGGTGACGGAAGTGAATATGGAACTATCAAGACTCACAAGTTCTTCTTCAACAAAACTGTATTTTTTGTATTTTCTATTTACGCCACTATATGTCTCGTAAAGGAGAGTTGGCCTCGGCACTGTTAGGTCCTGGGATTCCTAGTCGCTCACTCAACCAGGAAGCCAAGATGTCTCGAATTCGAGTGGCCTTCGCAACCTAACGTAGTTATCGAATTCGACTAGCGACACCGGTTTCGAGGTCCTTCCCCTTCAGTAGAACCATCCCAGCATTTGCCTGGATGACTGAGGGAAACCATGAAAATTCCGGTCAGGATGGTCGGCACGGGAATTAAACCCGGATCTCCCGAATGCGGTGTGAGTGCGCTACGTCCTGAGCTATTTCGCCCGATCAAAAGAACTGTACTTTTTGACAAACATTCAGAGCGATGAGCGCAATTCTCAGAATGGTATGGCGTCGCAAACTAACAGTTAGAAATACATCGGTGGGGACTCAACTAACTCATTATTAGCGTACAGCACGAACACGTAAATTGCGGAACGACTATTCAAATGTAGCTATTTCCACACCAAAAAAAATATTTTCCTCTCATCCGATTGCAGTACTTGGATTCTATGGAAAATCGCGTTCTGTTCTCTTTACGCACCAATTAAACACACTCCACACTTCGTGATTCTGCTCAAAAGGGACGTATTGTGTGCATTCAATTACGCTGCGTTTTATCTTTTCCTGAAAAAGTTGCTGAGTTAGAAATAGATTCATTCAAAAATACAGATCACAGAGATATTTGTAGGCAGTGACAAGCGTTTCCTGGCAGACGTGCTCCAGACAAGCTTGGATATATTGCAGCTCTGGTTCTTGCTGGACCAACAGCTGCAAATCGTACTTCATCAGGAGAAAATGGCAATTATGCAACTTTCGCAAATTTCGAAGTGAATAGTTGTTATGCGACAATTCGTGATCTTCTTCACCTTTTGAAACAGTAATATCTGTGGTGGCATTTTGGACCACCAACTTACGCATATTCCTTCTACGCTATGAACTATTGAAAAATGTTATCATTCGAAATTCCTTTTCTTCAGTTTAGATTTTTTTAAAAACACGTTTAAAACATTTAAGCACTATTATATCAATAACACCCTTGTAGTTTACTTTATAACACCCTTACATTTTTCAAACGACCATTCTTTACAAACAAAAATGATATGCGATATTTAGTTGAGAAGCGAAATTGTCAGAGGAAGAAAACGCTTATTGTCATCGACGGAGCACTTTGAAATTTCCCAATTAAACAACAAGGTTGTTTTGTCGTGTTGACTTGAAAGGGACACTTCATTTCGAACATTCCGCAAAAACGGGGTAGAATTTCTCCGAATGTTCATTGCGAAATTCAGACGTCATTAGTCTTTTTCACCTCTTAGCCGCGGCGGAATGCGACAACAGAGCCCTGAGAACTCCACGACATTCCTGAAAGTGCATTTGTTTCGTTTCCAAACGACGTTATTTGCGGAATTTATTCGCCGTCAGCGCGCGCAACCAGGTAAACCGTTTAAGGGAATTGCGGTGAGCGAGGACTCGACGCCACATCGTAAACCTCCGGGGCAAACGACCGGCGATTCGACGGAGGAGGTCAGTTACAAATTCCCCCGCAGCGCTCCTCCGCCACGTCTAATGGAATTCAAATGACTCCCAGAAACGCAGTCGGCTCCGCCATCAGCGGCGTGGGCAGGGCCCTTCTCTCTGTTATTAGATCAGCGAAACGCTTTCGCGTGGGCGGTGAGGAGGAGACGGCCGCGGGGAGAGGAACCGACTTGCAGCGAAAGAGGTGAAGGCTTCGAATGCGCAGGTGACATGAGCCATCTCTGTGGACGATATTGCGACACGGTCACAAATTCTTATATGGGAATTTTTTAATTTCATATTTCATTCAACAGATTCTTTACCATTCTTTATTATTCTTATTTATTTATTTATATTTAATTTTTAATCATTTTTCAACTATAGTTAAAATTACGTGAGGGGATTCTGGAACTCAAGAAAGCTTGCGCAGATGATCTTCTCCCCCATACGTCACATACAGTTCTTACTGCTATTGACTAAATAAATATATATCATGAAGATTGCACGTTTTACATGTTTCTATGTGGCTACGCCCATTTCTTTTAAGACATTGATTTGGAGTGTCTGCCAACTAGAAAAAAGCGTTTAGTGGATTAGATGCGCATTAGAAATTGACTACTCATTCGAAGAATTGAAAAATAAATTGATTATTTTAATTATGTTTAAGCTGTGCAGAAGAGAATATGCTTCAGTGAAACCTTTCTGTGTTTTGACTTAAACTGCCTGATTTAGTAGAATGTCTAGCCAGAAATAATATTTCAAGTGATTCCAATAGTATATATTTAATAAATAAGGAGCAAGAAAATAATTCGTTTTCATATAAATACGTTCCACTGAAGAAAATTTGATTTGTCAGGAAATATTTCAGAATTTAAATATGTTTCTTATTTTAGCTAGAGCCTAAAATTTTTCACCCAGTGCTATTCAAAATCAAAGGAATATTTTCAAGGTTTCCGAAAGACAAATCAATTCTTATTTTGAAAAAATACAAATCATAATTCAGACAGCAACAATACGGACATCAGCTACAAATTGAAAAATTTCAACCTCAGTTTGGAAATTCAAGAGCGAAAACAGAAATGGTTCCAACATAGTCCCCGGATGACCAGAGAGAGACGACTATACAAACTCCTCCTTTAAGCGCACCTGAAGAAACCCGAGATTCAGGTAGATCCAGAAGAAGATGGAAAGACGATATTTTTGGACTCCGGGGCAATCGGCCTAGACATTGACGACGACAGTGAGGAGGAGGAGGATGAAGATTTCTTATTTTCATTCTTTGGTGGATTGTCTCGCTTCATTCACTTAATTAATCGTTTACACAAGGAGCGATGTTCGGTCGACTGGCGGTGGCCGTGGCGGCAGCGTTGTGGGCGAGGTTGGCGGCGAGGGTGGCGGGCGATGTTATCGCTGCAAGAAGGCGGCAGCCGGCACGCGCACCTCACGCCCACAGCCTCGCCTCCCCCCCCACCGCCCCCACTTCCACGGCCTCACCAAGTGAGCCTCGGCGCAACGATACATAGAAAACGTTGCAAACGTCACAGGCTTACATCGCAAAGCACTGCGCCTCCGCGACTTTGAGGGACACGGAGGGAAATACTTGTTTTTTGTATTCGTATAATTATCACGGTAACCATTTGTTCAAGGTACAGAAGTTCAGTCAATTTTTGACTTATTGATTACAAAATGTATGATGTTTGGTAAAAATTATTTTCATATTGATTCCAGATGTGCTCATAAAGAAAGTAAATTTTAGTGCGGAAAAGTTAACTTCCTTGGAAGAATATTTTTGTTGGATTTCTGGGGGTGATAGCGAGCAGTATTCGAAGTGTCTTCTAGAAGTATGTTTTCGACGTTACGCATATGCGGGAGTGCGGTAATGCGAATAAGTATGTTTTGTGGTACGATTTTGTGTTACTGCCGTGAACTGGAGAGATTAATTCCTAATCCGAAATAGGAATATTATTAGATTGCGTGTATGTTTTTACTTAATTTTTATCCTCACTTTAGTTAAGATGGAATTGGAATGTTCAATAATTATTTCCCTGACATGAAGTATTCAGTGTAAAATTTAATAGAAAGCCTTTTGGTTCACACCCTACTGAAAAATTGCGGCAAATAATGCTGGAAGACGTATTCCAAGTCTGAAAATTGAATTAAAATTGTAAAATGGGAAAAATGCATTGAATTAAAAATTCAAGTGTACTTTAAATAGTAAATGCAGACAATAAGCTGAGTGTAATTCAAAGGCAGACCTTGTTTGCTTTTCAAGAGTATTATGTGAAAGAGACGATACATTGGCGAAGTCTCGCAAAAAAATGATACAAAGAGAGGCATAATAAATCTCGCTCATTTGATAACGTATAAAGAATTTAAACCACATAATAGAAATATAGAAGAAACTTGAAGCTTTTGGAAACCACATAAAAACAATTTGCTGTTAGTGATATTAAAAACTCCCAACACGGCAGAACAATACATAATTTACTTAAAACACATGTCCGTCACTCGATAGAGCTGCAAACTTCATGTGCGAAGTGGGGAGGCGGCAGTCGCCTCTGCAATACACATGTCAATTTTTGTCGACAGAAAATTTAGAAACACAACCCACAAAGAAACCGAAAACCAAGTTTCAATGGATAACTTTCCAATCACTTTTATGGAAATACATATTCGAGTTCTGAAGAAAATCGAATTTCGACCGACTTGGGTAGCTCAGAGAATCAATTGACGTCACTGCAGAGTCTCTGTGCAAGAGGTGCTAGGGTTCGAAACCCAAAGGTGGAAGGATTTTCGACACTACCTAGACAGCTAGATATAATTCTGCCACTGCCCGGAAGAGAATTCTAGCGTCCGGTATTTCTGCTCGGTATTTTTCCGTAGTTTCTCCTATCAACACCAGGCAAACGTGACAGATGAAGTAATTTACTTTATATAAAAAACGAATTATTGAGATCGTCTGTCTCAGGGGCTCATGACACTTTTTTCTATTGAAAAAAACTAAGGTTCATGCTTCTTTAATACTTTCGCTACATTACGTATGTAATATGCGAGAAAATAAAATACTCAAGATGGTTATGTATTTATACTTTTCATTCTTAAATACTGACTAGGAGATAGTACATCAATACAATGTTTTATATTTTATTTCTTTAACATTTAATTTGTAATTGAGCGCATGTGTAAATACTCTTCGCATAAAACGAGTAGTGAACAAAGAACTAAATAGTATGACTCGCCGTATTGAACTTTTAGAACCGAGACAAATAATTACCAATCGCATACTGAATTGCTTATTTAGGCGAGCCACAGGCTGAAAGAGACAAAGAAAATGATACTCGTGTATATCGAGAAAATTGGAGTATGATTATTAGTTTCATGAATGTATCTAAATGACTATACAAATTTACATCTATATATTATCTATCTATATATTTATAATATAGTATACGTAAACAATACACAGATCGTATCAAGATGAAATCTGTTAATCATGTTATATCAGGTCGTACACTCATCTAACGATGAATTTTTGTTTAATCATATGTATAAAGAAGAAAGTATTTTATACTCTTGAATATATTTACTACATTCTATTAGTTCTATTAGTAATACTGGTCTAAGGTACTACTAATCACAACAAAAGAGGTTTCTCTTTTTATTCTTTAAAAACCACAACCTCCAGTGCATGTAAACCAAGTACAGAGAGTTTTTTGTGGCTCTGCCGATCTGTCGCCCCTCGCCTCGTTCCGCCCCTCCCCCGCCCTGCTCCACTCATTGCGCGCCCGTTTCGCTTGCGCGGGCGAGCGTGCCGTGCCGTGCCCGTGCACGCAACACCGAGGGGCGATCGGCGCACGGCAGGTAGGGCGCGAGCCAACAGTGCTCCCGCGCCTGGAACGCAGGGGCAGACAGACCGCGCCGCCGCCCCTCCCCCAACCCTCCCCGAACTTTCCGCCCGCGCCCTCCCACCTACCCCGCCCGCCCCGCCCGCCCCCGCTCCTCTCTTTCCTTCCGCTCCCGGTCACGTCCTGTCCAACCGCTCTGCCGTCGCAGGCCCCGCTCGCGCTCCGCCGCCCTGCCCCGCCCTCGCCCGGCCCACCTTGCTCCGCTCCGCCCACCCGCTCCGCTCTGCCCCCTGATTTTCGCCAACCCTCCACCGCCTTTCCCCGCCTGCCCGCCCACCCAGCCGATTGGCAGCACTTTGGCGTTGGCGTTTCCCGGAGAAAGACTTCAGCGCTCTGTGAGTCACACTGCTTGTAATGCAGCTGGAACAAATGGAAGCAAGAATTATTTCAGCGTTCTATTGCCTGCGGCTTCCTCGACAGAGAGCGGTACGACTGTCCCATTACGGAGGGCTCTTCGCGCCTCTAGTGGACTTATTTTGCCGCTCATACTCAAATACATAAAAAAAATACACGACAAATGCAATGCACAAAAGACGGAACAAAATTCCTGGCATTCATTTGGGAAATAACTTATCCTCCAGTTCAGTCATCACGATACGCCCGGCAGTAGAGCCCTCGACGACCAACAGCCATAACCAAAATTGAAACTACAATCAAAAATTAGATCGTCTTTCTTCGCATTACAGAACGACTATAGCCAGCCTATTAACGATCTTAATCAGAAATGCACTGAGTCAGATCAAACATTTAAAATCGACAATACCTAATTAAATCAAAAACAAATTCTGCAGAACATAAATAATACACAATTGATGAAGTTTTATACCTTAATAACGCACAACAATCTATAAAATTATACTCTATTTACAACTAATATTAACGAATCCAGAAAACTCGTATTTCTCAAGACCTCCAGCTGCAACGGCGACTTGTTTAATTTATTTACACAAATTTTAATTACTAGATAAAGATGTTTAATACGTAATGTGTACCGGTCCAACTCCGTTATCAACAATTTAATAATAAGTTTTTGGAAGAGTTCGTAGCATTTTTGTATACGTCAGGTTTTCTTTCCATTATTGAAATTCATCTCTATCCTCTCGTTATTTAACCTGTTAATTGTTCCGTAATAGCAGAAGAATTTAATTCAAAAATTGAATTTATAAAGTCATTCATAGAGCTCTATGTACACATATATTTAAAGAATAATCCGTAATCGTTCAGAAAAACATGAAATTTCCTTGAAATTGACTGCGACATGACTGCTTGCTACTATCAAAAGACACGGCAGTAATTCGCTCGTGTCAAATTCATACACATGCGGCCCAGTTATCGCCGATGTTTAGACAATGATGTGAAATGAATGACGTTCGTAATCAGTTGTACACTTATATTTAACTATTACTTCGACACACAGTTGAGAAGTTATTTTTGATTTGTTATATTGTGCAGAGTTGGATATCCGATGAGCTTCATATCAAAGTAATTTGACAATGAATATACATTTTTTATATAACCCTTGGGTGGCGATCTGTTTTGGTTTTTTTGACCCGCGACAATGTCTTTATTATACACTTTCTGAAACTTTTTCACATGAAACCATTCTCGTTTAGATGTGCCTATTTACGGAGTAACGTCCAGATCGTAACTGCAGTTTTTCATATGTTGCAGATCTTCAGTGTTTCTAAGGCTTTATTTCTTTCGTTTGGATAAGTTTATTTGATGCGTTCTGGAACAGTCAAAAATGCACATCTTGGACCATATACCCAATACAAGATAAACTTCTAAATCCGGTCATCTTCCAAATTTTGTCAATACTTTATACTTTCGGGTTTCTGGAGTGTATGTGCTTGTTCAATTACGATTGGTAGCCCTGTTTCAAATAATTAAAATCTCATGCTGAGTAAGATAGACATCTATTGTATCAGTAATCGAGGATCATGCCGGCATTGTTCTTCGCTCTGACATAACATTCTATTTGTTCACTTAGTAAGATAACAGTAACTAATTCTTCTCATCGCATTCGTTTTTCTTCAATTAATAATGTCAAATGACATCCTGCAAAAATATTCTGTAATTAAGGAGTAAAATATTTTAGGCTCAAAACAAGGCCAAAATACGAGTCCACGTAAGTATTTTGACAAAGGAGAGTCGAAGGGGTTAAACGGTCTTCGTAAAATCTTAAGAAGCAGACCTTCAGAGTGAAACCATCGCGTTCATTGGGAAGGAAAGAACTACAATGTCAACCGCCGCGACGAGGATTCCACAGAGTGGAAAGTGCCAGTGGCTGTGCCGTTTTCGTGCGATCCCCTTCGAGGCCGGCTCTTTCTTGGCTGCTCGGACTTCATCCCGCTACGAGACGACCAGCACGCGAGTGTTGGCGGTAACGTCGTTAGCCAAGAAGTTGCCAGCCCTAAGAAGCCGGGGCCGGGGGGGTTTCTCGGGCGCACGGCTCCAGGCTTCACGTCACCTAAGTCACCGCGCACGCCACACGAGACCAAACGGAGCATCGAAGCGTCTTCGCGTAGCCGCAAAAGAGGAACTCAAGAAGTGCGGAAACACAAGTAGTTGAAATCGTCGAAAATCAACGATTAATTTTATATTTTTTATTTGTCTTTGTTAAGCGACGTCTTATCATTTAGCATTATTTGCAAGTTTTAATATACATGAAAATCAGAAGTCATACAGGAAAGAGTGAATATAGAGTAGAAAATAGGTAAAATGCAAGAGAGAAATGAAGGGAAATAAATCGTTCAAAAATAAGTCAATTCTAACTTTTTTTCTATTAATATAATGTGTTTGAGCTCATCTCAAAAGTGCATGTTGACTTCGCAACTCTAAGAAAATAGAAATTACCTGCTAATACACAAATACTTGGCTCCGCAGGCCAACGTTAACTTCCTCATATCGTGGCAAAAAGTTTTTTCCAAAAGCCGTTTCACGTAACAGCGAAAATATGTGAAAAATTAACGTATTCTATACAAATGTTACGTCTGTGATTTATACCTTATTTGATTTGATTGGACTGCTTAGTGATTCCGCATACGTCCACTGATAAGATTACTAAGATAAGTGCCGTAAGTTAGAACAGTTTCTATGCGGGAGGTGGCTGTAATTTTCCTACCGCACTAGAGGCGAGATTCCAACGCTGACCTATCGTCGGCACAGCGTGGGTTTTCTCCAACTAAGTATCTCCATGAGTGGGGACCGCCTTAGGAGGCGACAAGCTCTAACCTTCCGATCGGGTCTTCCCGCACGTGTGGTAAGTGTCAGTGCTATGTTAGTTTATCTAATAGGAGGGATGAGTACAAAGAAGAGGAAAGCAAGATCGCGCGCGGTCCGTGGCCGTTTTTTTAGGTGCTCAGCTCCGTCTTCGCTCTGGTTGTGTGGGAGAAACCCTGTCGGAAAACTACCCGATCCAGAGCAGCCCGTGCCTGTAGAGTGGTCTTCAGTCAACTGCTTGACATCATCCTCTTGTTTCTCATTCCGGAACATTACATGAACATCCTGGAAGAGATATCATTGTCTGAGAAGCCTTTTGATAAATAAATAGTATCGCAATTTCTCATACTTCGAATCATTCTTGGACGATTACTTACTTAATAATGTGTGGAACGAAAACATTTATTTTGTGAATATTGTGAAGGGTGACATTTTGGCTGGCTGGTTGTATGGCACAGTTTACCCTCCAATACCGGTTTGTCATAACGGATCACGCAACACACGCGATCTTGTCTCTCTTCAGAAGGAGGGTGCTTTCATGAAAAGACCTTCACGTTTATCCAGACTTATCGATAAAATGAGCAGAAGGGCATTTAATACTGACAGAGAGGGTCAAAAAGCAATTTCTCGACAGTTTAAAAGATTCGTCAGAAAGATGTTGAGAATCAGTATTACAAACTAACACGGTGGGATTGTATTCGATTCGTAAAATGACGGTGAATCCCGGAGCGTAAATTATTTACTAGATTACTGTGAAAATGGATTTTTTTATAACAACTCAACCCAAACAATTCAAGTACACCTATATCAAGATGTGCTCGATTGTTACATGAAAGAATTATAGAAATAAAACTAAAATTCGTACGCATTTAGTAACACTACATACTTTTCCTATCTATATATCTATATATCTATCTATCTATCTATCTGATCTTATCTGATCTATCTAGCTATATATAAATATATATATATATATATCTTATATATATATATATCATATTATATATATATATATATAATATAAAATCTAACATCGCAGAGCTTCTTTGGAGTTTTCGGTGTGGATCGATATATGTCGATTGTGTATTATATGAGGAGAATATTTGCATTCGTGAATTTGAGAAAGCAATTCGTTTCGGTATATTTTTTAAAATTGAATGTAAAGTATGATTATTTCTTAAAATACTTGGTTTTACGGGGGAGCAAGTTATTAAATTGGTATGAATCTCTCTTTAGGAACTTTGTAAGCTCTATTAAACGCTGTCTAGTAGAATCATGTTTTCTCGTGATTCATAAACATATACCATCTATTTTCCATACTATCTAGTAGGACGAAAGGCGTTTGTTTTAGTTAGTTTGATTCGCGTCATTTGTCTTAACTATGAGGTCTGCACATGTGTCAATTCCTTCTAAGTTTACACATCTTGTTGAGCATGGTGTATATAAAGTACAACTTCTTGAAATTGATTCATTGATTCTTAATGAACCGGGCGCGTCAGCTGCAAGCATTATCCTGTAAAGTTGAGTTGCATGCTTTATTGCAGAGGGGCGTGATCTTCTCTTCGCGAACTGGGGAACTCCGGCGCCCGCCACTGCTTGGGATCTTGGGGGAAATTTTGTTAACCAGTTTATCTTCCCGCCAGCGGGGCACCGCCCAGTTTGGGACTCGCTCTCAGCCGACTGGTCTCCGGAACTTGTGTACGAGTTATAAGAGCAAGTGCGTTGGGTGTTTGTATGAAAACAAGGGGGTGAGGGAGAGGCAAGGAAAGCGTGGAAGATCGGCGTTGTCCGTGCCAATTTTCAAGGGTACTCGCTCCGATATGCCTGGTGTTAACTTCGGGAGAATCTGCGTAAAGCTACACATTAGAGCAGCAAAGGCACTAAAAGTCTCCATTCAGACAGTATTGTAACTCGACTAGCATGTAGCTAGTCAAAATCTGGCACAGTCTGAGGTGGAACCTAGGACCTCCCAGCCAGAGCATTGCAAATTGATTCTTGAGCCACTATAGCGCACAGTTCTCTAAAAATGACAATCATGGATCTGGACAAGTTACTCGAAATCAGCGATAAATGTCACACGCGTAATTTATAAAACATGAATATACTCTTGAACGCATGTTCATTTTCCAAAACGTTATCAACTCCAACATCTTGTATGTCTAAGTTTTTTGCTGAGACCTGAAATTGTCTGTTACCCATCCTCTTTGCTGCTTGTAGTCGTTTCTGTGTCATCTTCCAGTTAATTATTCGCCCTTCGTTTCTGTGCTTTCGTTCTGGCAGCCAGGCCGGTTGTCCGCCTAACAACGTTTATCACGCTCCACCGACCCTTCCGTCCACCTGCCTCCCGCCCCGCGGCGTCGCAGCGTCTGGCGGACATCTACAAGAAAGGCTGCGGCTGCGCCTGTGCTTGTGCTTGTGCTTTGTGCGGCGCGGTCGCGTGCAACAGCCCCGTCGCACGGAGGGCAGGTGCCAGCACCTCTGTGGTTGCGGCGCGGGGGGTGGCGCGGGGGGCGGCGCGGGGGGGCCGGCGGCCGGTGGTGGTACAACGCTGGGGGGGGGGGTAGTGGTAGTGCTGGAGGTGCTGACGGCTGGCGAGTAGTTGACGGAGGCGGCGGAGGCGGCGGAGGAGGCGGAGGCGTCTGGTGGCAACGTTGGGGAGTGGCGCGTGGCGGCGGGCGGCGGCGGCGGCGGCGGGGTTGGTGGCGGCGGCGCGTGGTGGTGGCGCGTGGCGGCGTTGGGTGGTGGTGGTGAGTGGCGACGGTGGTGTCGAGGAAGGCGACCGGGGTGGTGTGGAGGGTGGAGGTGGCGGACGGTGGTGGCGGCGGCCGGCGGCGGTGACGGGACGGTGACGGTGACGGTGACGGTGAGGTGACGGAGCGCGTGACGGTGACGGTGACGGTGAGGTGACTGGTGACGGCGGCGGTGAGGTGACGGCGGCGTGTGACGTGACGGGCGCCGTGAACGGTGACGGCGGCGGTGAGCGGTGACGGGCGGGCGTTGAGGGGTGACGGCGGGGTGACGGTGAACGGCGGCCGGTGACGGTGACGCGGCGTGACGGTCGACGGCGGGGTGACGGTGACGGCGGGCGTGACGTGACGGTGACGGTGACGTGTGGCGGGTGACGGTGACGGTGACGTGACGGTGGCGTGGCGTCGGCGGTGACGGTGCGGTGACGGTGGCGGTGACGGTGGCGGTGCGGTGGCGGTGACGTGGTGGTGGTGGAGTGCGATCGGTGGTGGTGAAAGAGGCGGACGGTGGTGGTGGAGGTGGAGGTGGCGACGGTGTGGCGCGGCGGCGCGTGACGGTGAGGAGACGGTTGAGGTGACGAGTGACAGGTGACGGTGACGGTGAAGGTTGACGGTGACGGCGGCGGTTGACGGTGACTGGCGGCGGTGAGGTGACGTGATCGGGCGGCGGTTGACGGTGACCGGTGACGGTGGCGGTGGCGGTGACGGTGAGGTGGGTGGGGTGGCGGTGGCGGTGGCGGTGGCGGTGGGGTGGCGGTGGCGGTGGCGGTGGCGGTGGCGGTGGTGTGGCGGTGGCGGTTGGCGGTGGCGGTGGGGTGGCGGTGGCGGTGATGACGGTGGCGGTGGTGGAGTGGCAATTTTGGTGGCGGCGGCAAAGGAGGCGGTGAGTGCATCGGTACCCGAATTGTATGCTCAAATGACGGTTTAACACTAGATAATAATGTCAATATCACATCGACACCGATAGATTATTCGCTTTTTCTTGATGGTGGGGACGTCCCTATCCTGAAAATTCTATCTTCTCCAGTTGCTCAAACTTAATGATACAATGTAGGATAACGAATAATTTCAGTGTTTCCAGCGTTTAATTAAATTGTTTCTAATAATCTTCACACTTTCTCATTTAATTCACGCCCAGGCACGAACATCTTTCTCAATAAACATTTCCAGAACAACTGAAAAGGTCTATTAGACTCTGTCGGAATGGTAAATCAATTAGTGTTGCGCGGGTAGTTGCCTATCCAACCAGGCGCGGGGCCTGCACTTCGCGTCCTGTTGACGTCCCCGCGGCCCGTGCGATTGCGCGCATATCCGCCAGGCGGCGGTCCGGGGCGCCGGGGGGCCTTCACTCGAGAGCGCTTCGGGCCTCCTAGCGCTGCACGCCGCCGGCGCCGCGCCGCGCCAGGGAAGCCCGGGGGCGGGGGCGGCGTACGAAGGAGGAAGGGCAGTCGGAGAGGGGAGGATGTCGCGGATGCGGGCGCGGGGAAGAGGGAAGCAAGGGGTAGAAGAAGAGATGGCAAGCGCGGGGTTTCAGGGATCGGGGGAGGTTAGATAGAGGATTCACGCGTGGGGAGGATGAGGATGGGGAAACGTGAGTGTGTTGAAGATGGGGCCCGCGAGAGACGGGGTGAAGGGATCGATGGGGAGGGAACGGAAGGGATAGGAGGAACGGGGGAGAAGGTACGGCGCGGCCCTGGCGGCGGGGCAGCGCTAGTGGAGGGAGGCGAGCGGAGGGGGTGGGATGGTGGTCCGCCTGGCGGGGGTAAAGCATGAACGGCAGGCATGGAAGTGAAGGGGCGAGGAGGGGGAAGTGGCATGGAACTGGGCGGGGAGAGATAGCAAATAGTAGAAATATGGGGGCGGGGGTGGGGAGGGCTGGCTGCAGTGAGTCCGAGGGCAGGGCGGGGTGCGTGGGCGTGGAACGGCCGTGCCAACTAGAAAGGAGCTCTGCGCCGAGGCGACAACGTTGATACGTCCGATATCCCGTGTGAGTGCGCCGCAACCATGTAAACACGCGCGGGGAGCGGTGGACATATTCAGCTGCCGGAGGATGCGTGTTGTTTTTTTATTAAAAAAAATCCGTTTGCTGATACGATTTAATTCATTGTACAGATTATGCGCAAAACTATATTAAAGGGTTGCCAATAAAAAAATTAAAGAATCAGTCTGATGGGCAGTTGGAGTAAAGTCACTGGGAACGGTTACATAATAGTTCTGGACGATTGTAAGTTTCTGAAAGACATTCATTATGACTGTACGTCTTGGCAGCGGACAGGCTGCTTATTGGCTATTGCTCCCTGGCAGGTAGCTCGTAAATATCGGGGTAGTTTGAATGCCTCATTACAACTAATGGATCGCTTTGCTCACAACGCACGTCTCTAGGCGTGTTTGCGACTTCGGGCTTGATGGAAATTGAGAGTTGATTTGAATATCACAAGGTAGAGTCTGGCGAAATTTCATACGCGGAGCACGATAATCATTGTGTAGGGGGAAATCTATTTAGAAGTAGGAGAATACAACACGAATCAAATAAGGTTTCTGTAAATAATACGAGACATTTCAGAGAAAATGTAATGTCAATCGATATACACAGAACGATATACATGATGTTCGTAATGCAAAGTCATTCTTGATGTTAACATTTTCTATATAAATTGTTATATTATAATTGGTCTTCCTCAATGCCGAGTGTGTTTGGCGGTTGCCATTTGACATGCTTATTTTTGTTTTGTTCTACACAATAAAATTCCGTGCATGATATTCTACAGGGAAAAAAAAAACATCTTGAAGCGGTTGTATATCGTGTTAAAATGTGATCTCAACTGTGCAGAACGTTTCGAGTGTTGAAGCATACAAAACCCAACAATCTTTTTTTCATAGAATAAAAAAGAAAAAAAATATACAAACACTCTTTAATTGAGTACTTCACTCTTCACCACACAATTTCACTTCCCATTAAGCGAAGAGTATTTCCACGCTACTATCCATTGGCTATGATAAGTCTCCTCGCCCGTTTCTCCCTCACGACTTCGCCTCTTCGAGCCCCTGTGACTATTGCTTCCGTGTACTCGAGGCAACTTGGTCGGTCCGGGAAAGCGCCTCAGCTTCAGCGAACACAGCGTGCTTTCCGGCCCCGCTCCACATCTCGACTCGATCGGTTTTCAGCACTTGGGCTTTCATCTTTCCTTCGTACGCGCTGCCTTTGCTGCTCCTGCGCGTCGATCCATATCACGTTTAATACCGCTTCGCGAGAGACAAGGGAGTTAATTAGGCATTGCATTTGGAGAAACACGCGGCGCGGCGCGCGAGCGCGGGGCGTGGGCACGGCGCGAGAAACAAAGACTACACAAAAGCCGGCCGCCGCGCGGCGCTGCACTCCCGCGCCGAGGAGGTATAATTTAATACCGGCTGTCGCGGCACAAAAGCGCGAGCAGGCAACGTAAGCCGGGCGGGCGGGGCGGGGCGGGGCGGGGCGGGGGCGCGAAGCGCGCGTCACACAGAACTCACGCCCGCAGAGACGCCGCGCAGCGGGTCGCGACGCTGCCGGCCGCGGAGTTGGGCTTGCGTGTTTGCGGCGCCGTGGTGAAGCAGCAGTTACTGCAAGAAGGAAGAACGCGGGTAAGTTACGTAGTTCAACGGCGAAAGACCGGGATGGAGAAATTTGGCGTGTCGAACAAATGCGAGAAGGAAGGTTGTTTTCTGAGTTTAAGGAAGGTCGCGTGGTCTTTTTTAGTCATCAAAACTATTCTTACTAAATATAATGCATAGTGTGATGACTGGAAATAATGATGAATAATTTCTGGAGTGGATTGACAGAAAATGATGTTAGTCCGGTACAAAATACAATGTACATATTACATATTACTGATTTATTGTATATTTAATTGTTTTGAAATATTATTTATATAAATCAGTCACATTCACCATTGCTTTGGAAATTCCAACATACTGGTCTTCTTGAGTGTATTAATTAATTTTTATTTTTTAGCTCTCATATTTTAATTGCAGAATTAGTTCGTTGGATTGGGAAGATCGCGATCATCAGGCCCGCCTTAATTCGACAGACAATTTTCGCTGTATCTTGGGCTTGATGAAACACGCGATCTTGAATTAACTCAGAGGGTACTTTAGGCTTGAGACTTTTCACATGCATAAATCTACTAACATAGGACAGTAGGTTTTACTTCCGTCCCGAGCGAGAGATCTACGAAAGGATTTTTTCGCTCTTAATAAATCCACGACTTCCGATTTGAACCGCAACTTGGGTAAAGAGCCCTATTCTAAAAGTTTTACCACGACAACGAAAATTATTATAGTTTAGTTTGTTGAGAAAGTACTTTCCGAAAAGACGTATAGATGGCTTCTACAATTAATTTAGTATAAATAGACTATTTCTATGATGAAAATTTATCACATGATCACACATAAGATTGAAATGTTTCGCCCGGGTTTCGTAACGTTTTTCTTACCTACGTAGTGTTTTTCTGCACTGAGCAAATATTCTGAGCAGCAACGTTACTAAGCATCCGCGAATGACCCAACGACGTACACGTTCCTTACCAAGTTATTTGCCTATTATCCAACACGTACCAAAATTTAACGAGGCACACATAAAACGATAAGCAGCAAAACGTCGGAAATCCCAATCCATTCCTTCTAGACGTCCGCCTAAACTTGGAGAAAGCACAGGAGGAATATCATTCATCTCCTAGCGAGGACGCTGTGCAGGGGGGCGGTGCGAATAGCGGCGCACAGCGGGCCGATCGGGGGGCGGAGTTGAAACGCACCGTCGGACAAGCACTCGCGACAGATCCGCGGAAGCGAACATGTCCGCGTGAAACTGAGCCCGCACTGACACGAGAGAAGTTTACGCGCATGCAGATACGGCATCATACGGCTGGTTTTATGGCGCGTTAAAATCCTCCGAGGGGGCGATACATCGAGAGAGCTATTACTACATGGAAGATAAGTCGAGTAGGAAACCCCGTCGCTGGCGAGCCAGTGGGAGGGTGGGGAGGATAGAGGTGAGGACTTTCTCTCCCGGTGTCCAGCGCCACGTGGTGGAGGGAGCTGTCTGGCGGTGGGATGGAGTGTGGCGTCGTTCGGTTGATTGAAGGGCGACAGATACACGGCGGAGCAGACGTACAACCGTGTTTTTTCCGAGGATTTTTCCTGTTTGGTAAGTGTAATGAAACTGGACGAGAGAGTACACAAGTAAAGAGACGATATTAGTACAAAACAGTGAAGAGTCACTTTTCAAAGTACACAGTTACAGGTAACGAATGCTGTGTTATAGGAGATGCGATGAGATGTTAAGAACTATACGAGCATACGTAACATGTTGATTGTTCCTTCTGGCAACATGAGTGCAGTGAATTTGTTTTGTAATACCTTAGTGTACCTCGGAATCAAAAATAAGCAGGTCGCACGACCTCACAACTTGATAGGTAAAAGTATAGAAAAATCATTAAGAAATGAAGCGAAGTTACAGTGGGTAACTTAAGTATTGTAATATCGAACCAGAATCCCGTTATAAACTAAATTCGCAAAGTAACGTCGGAAATTGTAGTTCAGCAGAGGAAAATGTAATAAAATACTAGATACGCAGGATGGCAGAGATCTATAAGACGAATGCAATGAAAAGCAGAGAGAAACGTATTTAGTCATTTCTCGCAAAAATAATATTAGTACTCAAACTGTACAAAAGAGTTCGGAAGAACACGTTTCATGTATACCTAGAGAATGGCAGAACGTTATAAATGTGCGTTCAAAATATTTGTCACAACTTGGAGAACGTTGGGGATCGGAATGATTATCTTTGCCAATTTCTTCCGTGAGAAACATACAAGTAGTTTGGTTCATTTTCACTCAGATTTTCTGGATTGTTCATCCTGCAGGTGGAGTTTTTGCAACATTTTGGCAGATACACGCGAACCTCAGGGGACGACTTTCTCACTGACGAGTTCCTCGGATAGTCACCATTTTGTATGGACGCGTAAATGAAGTTTGACTTTACACGAGGTGATTTATACTTCAGTGGATATTCGACAAGACTGTGGGGGATACCAACAAATGGTTGGGGAACAGCGCAGGCTAACCAGGGTGCTCGCCGCGCACGCGGCCCAGCAGAAGCGCTGGGAACAGCGGCGTCGATGCGCCGGGGTGGGGAGGCATGCGGAGTGTGGGGATGGCAGTGTGGGTATGGAGGTGGGGGACCGACCCGTGCGATGGAGCGACGGCCTGCGAATGCAGGAGGTCAGTCGAGGGTGACACAGGAGGCAGACTACGAGCGGCGCGGCGACCGGTGGGACTGCGATGATTAGCAATGCTGAATGTTGGTTATAACTCACTGCACGTGCTTCTGACGCTGGAGGTTCTACGAGTTCGAGTTCTCCGAGGTGGAATCTACGTACCTGCTACATCCTACTTTCATTCCAAGGCGTGTCTGAGGAGATTCCTAGTGGAGCTGCTGTGATCGGCCAAGTTTTCCCTGGTTTCTACGATAAACATTCAGGCGAATGCCCGGAGAGTCCTGTTTCAAAGATAGGTCAGAACCGCGCGCATATCTTTACCTTCTTTCCCTTGCTTATCCTCACCTCATCCGTTATTTCATACCTACACTAACGCTACATGCTCTCCCTACCTTCGTGTCAGACACCACGCGAAACTTAGAGCTTGTCCGGGTGGGGCAGAGCCCATCTGGAAGATGTCAGGAGTGGAGAAAACTCTGGAAGCTCAACCAATCAACAGGGGGGATATCCACCCGCTACCTCCGGCGATTATAACACGCACTACACGTATGTGACTAATGTCTTAGCAGGTGTCAGCACCAAGGAAATACCACCAACTCAACTGCTAAACAACCTAAACCAAAACCTAAACCACCCATACAACAATCCCTAAACCACCCCTACCAATCCCTAAACACACCCTAAAACCAAGCCTAAAACAACCCTAAACCAACGGCCTAAACCAACCCTAAACAACCCTAAACAACCTAAACAAACCTAAACAACCCCTAAACCACCCTAACAACCCCTAAACCAACCCCAAAACAACCCTAACCAACCCTAAAGCACCCCTAAACCAACCCCTAAACCAACCTACAACCTACACAACCCAAACAACCTAAAACAACCATCGCGTTGATGGCCAGCGGCGGGGGAGCATGGGGAGGGAGGGCTGTAGAAGTCGTGGAGGCGACCGGCTTGGGCAAATCTAGCGCGCTCGCTCCTCGAGTCGGTGTTTTAAAAAAAAGTTGGTCGGGAACGGACGTCCTCTTTAGGGAATCAAAAAACATTCGACACCGCGCGACGAACGCGGAGCTGCGCTTATCACGAGGCGGGCGGCGTCGTATAGTGACCTACATCCGACAATTGATCAGGTGCCATTGATTTTCTCCCGGGCGCCGCCCCTGCCCAGCGGCGCCAGGCGATAGTTTGGCCCTGTTTTCGGAAACGAGCACACAAATAAAACCTTTTTGGCGCCTGAGAGATGTTCGCGAGATAGAGTGACGAGCGCGGCCGGGCAGAGAATGCGATTCGGGGAAATACGCTGGCGTGGGAGGCCTCTCTTCGTTGTGCGCGCCCGAAGATAATTCTCATTAAGAAAGTAGAGATAGTCTCACAGTCCAATGGCTGGATTACGTTTGGGAGGGGAAGTTCGCGTTTATGCCCATCAGCCAAATAACACTGTTTAAATTTCAAGAATTTATTTTTAAATATATTCATCAATAAATTGATCATAAAGTTTTGATAATAAAACAAGGGAGAACAAGACTATTCAATTAAAATATTCGAAAGGATATATGTATTAATCCTCGTTTCTCGTGGCAGACCAATAGAAATCACAGTCAAATTGTCTAGCGACAGGAATTTCAGGATCTAACTACTTGATTTGTTTTTTGACATGTTTGAATGATGTGACAGGAACGTATTTTAAACAAAATGGTATTTTTTCATAAAAAGTATTAATATGTCTGAGTTAAAATAATTTAGTAGTTTTATTTCACAAAAATGAATTGCAGGGAATATTCAATAGGCAAAGTAGATTTTAGTCATGAAAAACAGTCGTTATTTATGATCTGCATTGGTAGTCAAATACTGTATAAGCAAAAATTCTCAATATTATATGGTTATTTTCTAGAAATTGATAAATGTGAAAAAATTGAACGTGATCTACCTTATTTTTCATCAAGTACCAATCAAACCTCATCAGTTACCCTGTACTTCAATAGTCTATTTTTACAACTTAATGTTTTCAACAATGTTTTTTCAATACTGTTCTTGTTACTTTTGTTCTGCATTTCATGCGTTATCGGCCCATTAACTGACCAACACTACATATTCAAGTGTACTAGATCACTGTTTACCTTATGGCAGTTGATGTGAAGGAACGACTGACTTCTTGTATTACCTTTTGCTGCAATAATCGTAGAATCATCTTATCCCTCTCCACGGTATTCTGTGTGAACTCTTAGTGCGCCATCAGTTTCTTCAGCCCCGTTTGTCACAAGGCGTCTCCTCCTCCGCAACCTCCGCCTCCACATCTACGCGCGCAACAACGCGCGCAATACATTAGCAGTTGCTCATGATGCCTCGTCGGCTCACAAGTTCATGTTTAGCCACCGTATGAATTCATCAGCAAATATTTAAATGATTAGCTAATTGATTTAACCGTTTGTCCAGCTGGACTGGCTAATGACACCATTAACTGGATTGCTTCTCAGGCTCGTTAACTGCAATGCTTTTGCAATGTGTACCGAGCGAAGCTCGACGACTATTTGGATGAATATTCATGGCCAGAATAATTGAAAATTGATGACGGGCGTCGCGTATAGAAACGTCGGCCTTCCCACATTCTTCCTGCACAATTGAATTCCAATTTCGACAAACTAGTGCTGGAAACACTCCCGTCGTAGCTAATTTCTACAACTGTCATTGTGCGTAATAACATTGCCTTCGCCATTAACAACGGAACACTGACAATAACGTTTTATTCTCGCATCGTTGGAAACGCGTCTGCAAACAATTGGAGTTTCGTTACTTAATTCGCGAGGAACTCGAAACGGGCCATTACACCTCTCGCTGTCTTGTGGGCGATTTTTATAAACAAAATAATTATAGAGCTCCCCCAACACTCGTGACGTGCCAGCAGTCGTTTGTGCCGGGTTTATGAAATCCAAACACTCGACAATGCGGGTAACAAGGGAAAAGCCCCATTCAAATGCAGGTTTGTTATATGCGTTGGCATGCCTCGAGGCACAGCATAACGTTGGCTACCGGAATAACCAGGTTAGCTGTGCAAGCACGTACAACACTTAACTTTTATATACGCCCAAGCACTTTTGGGAAGCGAATTTCAGTTCTGCTTTTTCCATTTAGGGCCGAGTTATGCTTATTAGTCGGTATAAAAATATTGGTATTATCTCCGATATAATGGGTTTACCAGATAAGCTAATGCCTGAGTTTGTTGTGAATATGTTGCGAGTCGATTATCTAGACTCCAAATTTAATTAATTCATTTTCTTAATTACTTGACGCAATCACGTTTGCAAAAGTAATTTGTTCAGTCTGTCGCAAAACTTTTATTGATAATAATGTATTAGTTTAAAATTATTTTGAAGAATCCTATGACTTTTGCATGCTTTTAATATTAATCTCTCCGTAACAACAATTGCAACAATCAACCTTCTGAAACACTCCATAACTCATTTTTTGACGCATATACTGAGTGAAACATTTTCGACAACAACAAAGCATTAATGTTGGATATGACAAACTCAAGTTGTAAAATATTGGTGCTCTTCGTGTCCAATTGCCACATATTCCCGTGAAATGTCTGTGATTGAAAATCGAACTGATACTTTTAGTATTAATTTTTCTATAAATAATGGTAATATCAGATGAGAAGATATGATTAAAATGGTTCTCCTAGAAACAAGAATTAATTTCTACCGATTGCAATACGAGACTAGAATGCTTACTCGTAAATACACCGCAAACAGCTCCGCGAAGGCACTAGGTACGCACGACATCTTAACAATTATCTCGCATTGTATGCTGTCAAACGTCTTGCGTCAACTTCGCGCGTCTAAATAGCGTCTCCGTAATGACCGGCGATGTTTTCTATGACGACGCCAGATGAACGCCACGCGAAACAGGTCGCGATTTAAAACTCGTCTGCGACGAGGCCACTATATCGCGCACACATTCATATCTCTATTCTACCTGTATCGTGCCGGCTTAGCGCTGAGTGGCATTAATTGACGTCATGCAGTGGCTCGGACGGAAAGTCCTGGGGTTCGGGCGGTCGCAGGAATTTCGGCCCTAGGTCTAAGTTTTGAAGCTACTGGAGAATCTATGCGTCTGGTGCTCTGTTCGGCTCGATTTCTGGGGTTTCTTTAACAACATCCGGCGGAAAGCCCTGTAACAAACTGTCCTACGGAAGCGCATGTGAACGTGCCTGTCATTTGCCTGCCATATCCTGGCTTAACTTACACATCGTTATATCTACATGCAGTAAATTTATATGTCGGGAGAACGTCGGGAGCTTAGAAGCGTATATCGCCAGGGGCTAGGGTCCCGCTGTGGGGAGAAGACCTAGTTGGGAACTCCTGGCGCCAAATCTCTAGGAGATAATCCTGGCATCCTCCCGTGGAGAGGGGAACCTGACTTCACTTAAGGGAAAATGAGCTAGCTGACTCCACGCAATACTAATCAGATCAATCTGTCGCTGTTTTTGCCTCATCGCGTGTGCACTTGCGTGCGGGTGTTTGATGCGGTCCCTGGCAGCCTGAACAATGAATGGCAGCTTGCGTTCTCTTGTTCCGTTTTCCGTGTTTCGTTCCCATCCTGAACACATTCTGTCCCTTTGCTAGCCACGACGTTTGAATCTAGTTTGACGTTTTGAGTATCTTCTGAGCTTTTCCTCTGATTGCGTTTTCAACCCACACACACTTGCGACGTATTTTGATTCGAATGAGACAAAAATTCCGAAGCTAAGTTTTCGTGACTATCACGCAGATGTTTAAATTGCCTGTGCGTATATGTCAAAATCATCCTTGGTTTATTCAAACAACTTTGATGCGGCTACACTCATCACGACAAATGTTGTTCTAAGTGGTTGATGACTCAATCATGCTCTGAACGTTAATGAGCAGCGTAGTATAACGATTTAAATCTAATTGGTATTTGTCAACAGGAAACTGCAACAAAGCTGCCATTATTAACGACGTATCACACTTTTTGCGTTTAATTAAGATAATTGTTCTTGTATAATATCGGTGTGTGTGAGAAAAAATGAAACTTTATATTCAATTAATCAATTTGATTAATAAATAGTTATATTTTTTGAAAAAAATATATAGGTCTAGCGATCGTCAATATCACAATTTATTTTAGAAAATACACAAAGACTTTCTCCTTTTGATCGGTAACTACTGCTTAAAAAATTAAAATGAAGTTCACGTCTTCACGAATATCACGTAGTATAGTAGTATATATAATACATAATGAATTCCACTGTTATATTCATTTGTTTAATTGTGGTCCAAAGCAGACATAATTAGGGAAAAACATGATTTCTAGTCTTTCATTTTGGGAAACGTCATTTCTTATTTTCTAATTTTTGGCGCATTTTTTGTTATTCTTCAAAGAGAATATTGACTAGATATACAATAATTGGAATATCATGGAATGCTAGCTTTATAGTCAGGTTCGCAACATTTCCCTTCAGTGTGACCTCCCAGGCTTTTTC
>BOPP01000025.1:11417552-11434605 GCA_017312745.1 Gryllus bimaculatus | reverse complement strand
CTCTGTGACGTCACTCTTGTAATGCAGCTGGACATGGAAGGCAAGAATTATTCCCAGCGTTCTATTCGCTGCGTTCCTGACAGAGAGGCGGTACGATGTCCCATACGGAGGGCTCTCTCCGCCCCTCCTAGTGACTATCTTGCCGCTCATCAAATACATAAAAAAATCACACGAAAATGCATGCACAAAAGAGGAAAAAATTCTGCCATCATTTGAAAATACTTATCAGTTCCAGTTCATAGATACCGGCAGTAGGAGCCTCGACGACCACAGCAACAACATTGAAACAAATCAAAAATTTAGATCGTATTTCTCGCAATTACAGAAGACTATCAGCAGCTATTAACAGATCTTATCACAAAAAACTGCACTGATCAAATAAACATTTTAAATCGACAAACCTAATATAAAATAAAAACAAATTCTGCAAACATAAATAATACACAAAATTGATCGAAGTTTTATACCTTTAATAACGCAAAAATTAATAAAATTATATACGTATTTACAATAATATTAGACGAAATCAGAAAACTCGTATTTCTCAAGACACTCCAGTGCAGGCGATTGTTTAATTTATTTACAAATTTTATTATAATAAAATGCTTCAATACGTAATAGTGTACGGTCAACCGTTATCAACAATTTAAAATAAGTATTTGAAAGTTCGTACATTTTGTATACGTCAGGTTTCTTTCCATTATTGAATTCATTCTATCACCCTCGTTATTTAACCTGTAATTGTTCCTAAATAGCAGAAGAATTTAATTCAAAAAATTGAATTTAAAAGTCATTATTAGAGCTCTAATGTACAATAATATTTAAAAATATCCGTAACTCGTTTTCAGAAAAACATGAAATTTTCCTTGAAATGACTGCGAACATGACTGCTTGCACTTATCAAAACAGCAGTATCCTGCTCGTCGTAAATTCATACACATGCGGCCCCAGTACGCCGATGTTACGACAATGAGTGTGAAATGATGACGTTTGTAATAGTTGTACATTATATTAATATTACTACAAACACAGTTGAGAAGTTATTTTTATTTGTTATATTGTGAAGAGTTGGATATCGATGAGTTCATACAAAGAATTTGACAATGAAATACATTTTTATTAACCCTTGGGTTGGGAATCTGTTTGGTTTTTTTTGACCCCGCGGACAATGTTTTATTATAACTTTCTGAAAATTTTTCACATGAACTTCTTTTAGATGTGCTATTTACGAGTACGTCCAGATCGTAACTGCAGTTTTACATATGTTGTAATCTTTTCAGAGTTCTAAGTTTATTTCTTTGTTGGGATAAGTTAATTTTGATGCGTTTGAAGTCAAAAAATGCCACATTTGACATCTAAATAACAAGATGAATTCTAAAATCGGGTACATTTCCAATTTGTAATATTATGTTTCGGTTTCTGAGTGATGTGCTTGTCAATTACGATTAGGTAGCCTGTTTTAAAAATTAAAATCCTCATGCTGAGAAGATAGACATCTAGTATGTATAGTAATGAGGATATGCCCGGATGTTTTCTTCTGAAAATAACGTTACTATTTGTTACTTAGTACAATACAGTAATAATTTTCTCAATCGCATCGTTTTTTCAATTAATAATTCCAAATGACATTACTATATAAAATATTTGTAAATTAAAGAGTAAAGAGTATTTTGAGGTCAAAAAAGACCCCAGAGTCTACGTAAGTATTTGACAAAGAGAGTCGAAGGGTTAAACGGTTTCGTAAAATCTTTAAGAAGCAGATTCAGAGGTGAAAACCATCGCGTTTCATTGGAATGGAAAGAACTACCAATGTCACCGGCCTGCGAGAGGATTCACAGAGTCGAAAGTGCAGTGGCTTGTGCCGTTTTCGTGCGATCCCCTTGAGGCCGGGCTCTTTCTTGGCTGCTCGGACTTCCATCCCGCTTACGCGACGAAGCCACGCGAGTGTTGGCCGTAATGTCGTTAGCCAAGAAGTTTCCCGCAGCCCTAAGAAGCGCGGGTGCACGCAGGCTTCACGTACCAAGCACGCGCTCGCCACCACGAGGCAAACGGAGCATCGAAGCGTCAGCGCAAAGAGGATCAAGAAGTGCGGAAAAACAAGTAGTTGAAATCGTCGAAAAATCAACGATTATTTTATATTTATATTTGTTTGTTAAGCGCACGTCCTTATCATTTAGCATTATTGCATTTTAATTATACATCGAAAATCAGAAGTCATACAGAAGAGTAGAATATAGAGTAGAAAATGGGTAAAATGCAAGAGAGAAATGAAGGGAAATAAATCGTCAAAAAATAGTCAATTCTAAACTTTGTTTTCTATTAATATAATGTGTTAGCTCATCTTCAAAGTGACTGTGAACTTCGCAATCTAAAGAAAATAGAATTACCGCTAATCACAAATACCTTGGCTCCGCAGGCAACGTTAACTTCCTTCATACGTGGAAAAAGTTTTTCAAGTAACAGCGACATATGTAATCAAAATAAGTACTATAAAATTTTACGTATGTAATTTACATGACCTTATTTGATTGATTGACTGATTAGTGATTCCGGAAACGTCCACTAATAAGGTACTAAGACAACTGCCGTAAGTTAAGAACATGTTTTCTAACGCGGGAGGTGGCTGTAATTTTCCTCCGCACTACGGCGAGATCCGACGCTGACCTATCGTCGGCCAGCGGGGTTTTCTCCAACTAAGTATCTCCCATGAGTGGGGCACCGCCTTAGGAGGGACAAGCTCTAACCTTCCGATCGGTTTCACGGCACGTGTGGTAGTGTAGTGCTAGATGTTAGTTCATTTATAAGGGAGAGGATAGTACAAAGAAGAGGAAACAAAGATCGCGCGCGGTCCGTGGCCCGTTTTTTAGGGTGCTGCTCCGTCATTCGCCTGGTTGTGTGGAGAAACCTCGGAAAACTACCGATCAGAGCAGCCGTCCTGTAGACGTGTCCTTCAGTCAACTGCTGAACTCATCCTTCTTGTTTTCTCCGGAACATTACATGAACATCCTGGAGAGCATAATCAATGTCTGAGAAGCCTATTTGAAAATAAATATGTACCAATTTCTCATACTTCGAATTATGTCTTGGACGATTACTTACTTAATATGTGTGGAACGAAACCATTTATTTGTGAATAATTGTGAGGGTGACATTTGCTGGCTGCGTTTGTATGGCACAGTTTACTCTCCAATACGGTTTGTCAATAACGGATCACGCAACACACGCGATCTTGTCTCTCTTCCAGAAGGAGGGTGCTTTCATGAAAAGACCTTCCACGTTTATCCAGAGTTATCGATAAAATGAGCAGAGGGCATTTAATACTGACAGAAGGGTCAAAAAGCAATTTCTCGACAGGTTTTAAAGATTCGTCAGAAAAGATGTTGAGAATCAGTATTACAACTAACACGGTGGGATTGTATTGATCGTAAATGACGGTGAACCCGAGCTGTAAAATTATTTACCTAAAGCATACTGTGAAAATGGATTTTTTTAAAAAACTTCACAAACAATTCAAGTACACCTATATCAAGATGTGCTCGATGTTACAAAAGAAATTATAGAAAATAAAACTTAAAAATTCGTCCATTTAGTTAACACTACATACACTATCTATCTATCTATCTATCTATCTATCTGATCTTATCTGATCTATCTAGCTATATATAATATATATATATATATATCTTTATATATATATATATATTATATATATATATATATAAATAATCTAACTCGCAGAGCTTCTTTGGAGTTTTCGGTGTGGAATCGATATACTGTCGATTGTGTATTATATGAGGAAATATTTGCATTGTGGAATTTGAGAAAGCAATTGCGTTTCGGTATATTTTTTAAAATTGAATGTAAAGTATGATTATTCTTATAAATTTACTTGTTTTCTACGGGAGCAAGTTATTTAAAATTGGTATGAATCTCTTCTTTTAGGAACTATTGGTAAGCTCTATTTAAACGCTGTCTATAGAATCATGTTTTCTCGTGATTCATAAACATATACATTATTTTCCATATATTATAAGAGAGGCGTTTGGTTTTAGTTAGTTGATTCGGCATTTGTCCTTAACTATGAGGTCTGCACATGTGTCAATTCCTCTCTAAAGTATTACACTCTTGTTGAGGGCATGGTGTATATAAAGTACAACTTCTTGAAAATTGATTCATTGATTCATTAATGAACTGTCCGGGCGCGTCAGCTGCAAAGCAATTATTCCTGTAAAGTTGAGTGCATGCTTTAATTGAGGAGGGGCGGTGATCTTCTCTTCGCTGAACTGGGGAACTCCGTGCGCCCGCCCACTGCTTGGGATCTTGGGGGAAATTTTGTCTAACCAGTGTTATCTTCCCGCCAGCGGGGGCAACGCCCAGTTGGGACTCGCTCTAGGCCCGACTGGTCTCCGGAACTTGTGTACTGAGTAATAGAGCAGTGCGTTGGAGTGTAATTGTATGAAAACAAGGGGGTGAGAGGAGAGGCAAGGAAAGCGTGGAAAGATCGGCGTGGTCCGTGCCACATTTTTCAAGGGTACTCGCTCCGATATCGCCTGGTGTTAATTCGGAGAAATCTGCGTAAAGCTACACATAGAGCAGCAAAGGCCACTAAAAGTCTCCATTCAGACAGTATTGTTATTCGACTAGCATGTAGCTAGTCAAAATCTGGCCACAGTCTGAGGTGGAACCCTAGGACTCGCCAGCCAGAGGCATTGCAAATTGATTCTTCGAGCCACCTATGCCGCACAGTTCTCTAAAAATGACAACTCATGGATCTGGACACAGTTACTGAAAATCAGCGATAAATGTCACATCGCGTAATTTATAATACAATGAGATATACTCTTAACGCATGTTATTTTCCAAAACGTTATCAACTCCAACATCCTTTATGTCTATAGTTTTTTCTGAGACCCTGAATTGTCTGTTACCCATCCTCTTGCTGCTTGTAGCGTTTCCTGGTGTCATTCCAGTTAATTAATTCGGCCCTTCGTTTCTTGTGCCCTTTCGTTCTGGCAGCCAGGCCGGTTTGTGCCGCCTAACAACGTTTATTCACGCTCGCACCGCACCCTCCGTCCACTCTGCCCGCTCCCGCCCCGCGGCGTCGCAGCGTCTGGCCGGTACATTTACAAGAAAGGGCTGCGGCTTGCGCCTGTCTTGTGCTTGTGCTTTGTGCGCGCGGTCGCGTGCAACAGCCCCGTCGCACGGAGGGCAGGCTGCCAGCCCCTCTGTGGTTGCGGCGCGGGGGGTGCGCGGGCGGCGGGGCCGCCGGTGGTGGAAACGGCTGGGGGGGGGGGGTCAGTGGTAGTGCTGGAGGTGCTGGACGGGGCTGGCGAGGTAAGTGACGGAGGCGGCGGTTAGGCGGCGGAGGAGGCGGAGGCGGTCTGGTGGCAACGTTGGGGAGTGGCGGGCGTGGCGGCGGGCGGCGGCGGCGGCGGCGGCGTTGGTGGCGGGGCGGTTGTGGGGCGGTTGGTGGCGTTGGGTGGTGGTGGTGAGGTGGCGACGGGTGGTGGTGAGGAAGGCGACCGGTGGTGTGGGGGTGGAGGTGGGACGGTGGGGCGGGGCGCGGGACGGTGACGGTCGACGGTGACGGTGGACGGGACGGGTGACGGTGACGGGGCGTGACGGTGGCGGTGACGGTTGGGTGACGGGTGCGGCGGCGTGACGGTGAGGCGGTGGACGTGCGGGCGCGTGACGGTGACGGCGTGGCGGTTGAGCGGTGGCGGTGGCGGTGACGCGGGTGACCGGTGACGGGGGCCGGGAGGTGACGGGGTGGGCGCGGCGGGGTGCTGGTAGGCGGGCTGTGCGTGACGGGCAGTGACGGGGCGGGTGAGGTGCACGGTGACGAATGGTGAATGCGCAATGCGTCGCGGTAACCGTGTAGGCGTGAGCCGCGAGTGTGTATGATGTTAAAGAGGGTGGTGGAGTCATGGGCGGGGTGAGTGGACGAGGTGCAGACAGGACGAGGAAGGTTGATGACGCGGTTGCGTGACTGGCGTGGTATGTCGCGGTTGACGGTGGGTGAGGCGTGCGACGTAGGGGGGTGGCGGTGCGTGTGCTGGGTGGCGGGCGTGGTGGGGTGGTGGCTGTGGGGGCGGGTATCTGGGAGAATGGGGCGCAAAGAGGTGAGTCCTACGAATTGCTAATACTTTAACACTAGATATAATGTCATCAACGACCGATAGATATGCTTTTTTTGATGTGGACCCCACCATATTCTAGTTGAACTTAGACAGTAGGTAACGACATAATTTCCATGTTTCAGCGTTACATTGAATTGTTTCTTAATAATCTTCACATTTCTCATTTAATTCACGCCCAGGCACGAACCTTTCCTCAATAAACATTTCCAGAACAACTGAAAAGGTCTATTAACTCTGTGGAATGGTAAATCAATTAGTGTTGCGCGGGTAGTATGCCTATCCAACCAGGCGGCCTGCACTTCGCGTCCTGTTGACGTCCCCGCGGCCGTGCGATTGGCGCGCATCATCCGCCAGCGGCGGTCCGGGGCGCCGCGGGGGCCTTCACTCGCAGAGCGCTTCGGGCCTCCAGCGCTGCAACGCGCGCCGCCCGCGCCGCGCCAGGGAGCCCGGGGGCGAGGGGCGGGCGACGAAGGAGGAAGGGCGTCGGAAGGGGAGGAATGTCGCGGATGCGGGCGCAGGGGAAGAGGGAAGCAAGGGGTAAGAAGAAGAGAGGCAAGCGCGGGGTTTCAGGGATCGGGGGAGGTTAGATAGAGGAATTCACGCGTGGGGAGGATGAGGAGGGGAAAGTGAATGTGTTTGAAGATGGGCCCAGCGAGAGACGGGGTGAAGGGACGAGGGGAGGGCAACGGAGGGATAGGAGGAACGGGGAGAAGGTACGGCGCGGCCCTGGCGGCGGGGGCAGGGCTAGTGGAGGGAGGCGTAGCGGAGGGGTGGGATGGTGGTCCGCCTGGCGGGGTGTAACATGAACGGCAGGCATGGAAGTGAAGGGCGAGGAGGGGGAAGGTGGCATGGGACTGGGCGGAGAGAGTAGCAAATAGTAGGGCAATAGGGGGCGGGGGTGGGGAGGGTTGGCTGCAGTGAGTCGAGGGCGAGGGCGGGGTGCGTGGCGTGGACGGCCGTGCGCAATACTAGAAAGAGCTCTGGCGCCCGAGGCGACAACGTTGATACGTCCGATATCCCGTGTGAGTGCGCCGCCAACCATGTAAACACGCGCGGGAGCGGTGGACATAATTCAGCTGCCGGAGGATGCGTGATGTTTTTTTATTAAAAAAAAATCCGTTTGCTGAATAAACGATTTAATTCATTGTACAGATTATCGCAAAACTATATAATCAGGGTTTTGCCAATCAGAAAAAATTAAAGAATCAGTCTTGATGGGCAGTTTGGAGTAAAGTCACTGGGAACGGTTACATAATATTCTGGACATTGTAGTTCTGAAAGACATTCATTATGACTGTAACGTCTTGGCAGCGGACAGGCTGCTTTTATTGTGCCTATGTGCTCTCCTTGGAGGTAGCTCGTAAATATCGGGGAGTGATTGAATGCCTCATTACAACTAATGGATCGCTTTGCTCAGCAACGCACGTCTCTAGGCGTGGTTTGGCAACTTCGGCGCTTGATGGAAATTGAAGTTGATTTGATATTCACAAGGTTAGAGTCTGGCGAATTTCATACGCGAGAGCACAAAT
Source organism: Gryllus bimaculatus (assembly GCA_017312745.1). Taxonomy (NCBI): domain Eukaryota; kingdom Metazoa; phylum Arthropoda; class Insecta; order Orthoptera; family Gryllidae; genus Gryllus; species Gryllus bimaculatus. The sequence goes on along the minus strand of BOPP01000025.1, from coordinate 11,426,936 downwards.
CATTGTGGAGGGGGGAAATTATTTAGAAGTAAGGAGAATACAACACAGAATCAAATACGTTTCTGTAAATAATACGAGACATTTCAAAAGAATGTATGTCAATGAATATACACAGCAACATATACATTATGTCGTATGCAATGTATATCTTGATGTTAACATTTTTCTATAAAATTGTTTATATTATAATTGTCTTCCTCAATGCCGAGTGTGTTGGCGGGTTGCCATTTGACATGCTCTATTTTGTTTTGTTCACCACAATAAAATTCGTGCAGGATATTCTATCAGGGAAAAAAAAACATCTTGAAGCGGGTTGTATATATCGTGTTCAAAATGTGGATCTCAACTGTGGCAGAACGTTTCGGAGTGTTGTTTTAAAAAAAGGCAATACAAAACCCAACAATCTTTTTTATCATAGAATAAAAAAGAAAAAATAACAAACACTCTTTAATGAGTACTTCAACTCTTCACCACACAATTTCTACTTCCGCCTTAAGCGAAGAGTATTTCCACGCTACTATCCTTGGCTAAATGATAAGTCTCCTCGCCCGTTTCTCTCCTCACGACTTCGCCTCATCGAGCCCCTTGTGACTATTCTTCCGTGTAACTCGAGGCAACTTGGTCGGTCCGGGAGAGCCAGCCTCAGCTTCAGCGAACCAAGCGTCTTTCCGGCCCCGCTCCACATCCGATCGGATCGGTTTTCAGCATTGGCTTTTTCATCTCCTTCGTACCGCTCCCTTTTCGCCTGCCCTGCGCGTCGATCCATATCACGTTATACGCTTCGCGAGAGACAAAGGGAGTTAATTAGGCATTGCCATTTGGAGAAACACGCGCAGCGGCCGCGAGCGCGGCGTGTGGCACGGGCGCGAGAAACAAAGACTTTACACAAAACGCCGCAGCCGCCGCCGCCGCGTCGCTGCACTCCCGCGCCGAGGAGTATAATTTATACCGGCTGTGCGGCACAAAGCGCGAGGCAGGCAACGTAAGCCGGGCGGGGGGCGGGGGGGCGGGGCGGGGGCGCGAAGGCGCGTCACACGACTCACGCCCGCAGAGACGCCGCGCACGGCGTCCGACGCCTGCCGGCCGGCGGAGTTGGGGCTTGCGTGTTGCGGCGCCGTGGTGACAGCAGCAGTTTTTACTGAAGACAGGAAGAACGCGGCGTAAGTTACGAGTTCAACGGCGAAAGACACGGGATGGAGAAATTCTGGCGTGTCGAGCAAGATGCCAGAAGGAAGGATTGTTTTCTGAGTTTAAGGAAGGGTGCGTGTCCTTTTTAGTCATAAAACTATTCTTAACTAAATATAATCCTAGTGTGGATGACTGGAAATAATGATGAAAATTTTCTGTGAAAGTGGATTGAAGGAAAATGATGTTAGTCGGTTACAAAATATAATGTCACATATTACATATTACCTGAATTTATGTATATTTAATTGTTTTGAATATATTTAATAAAATCAGTCACATTTCCCATTGCTTTGAAATTCCAACATACTTTGGTCTTCTTGGTTTTGTATTAATTATTTTTATTTTTTAGCTCCTCATTTTTAATTGCAAATTAGTTCGTTTGGATTGGGAAGATCGCGATCATCAGGCCGCCCTTAATTCTGACAGACAATTTTCGCTGTATCTTGGGCTTGTGAAACACGCGTGATTTGAATTAACTCAGAGGGTATCTTTAGGCTTGAGATTTTCACATGCAAAATCTACTACATAGGAAGTGGTTTACTTCCCGTCGAGCGAAGGAAGCTACGAAAGGATTTTTTCAGCTTTATAAATCCACGACTTCCGATGTTGGAACCGCAACTGGGTACAAGAGCCCCATATTCTAAAAGTTTTACCACGACAACCGAAAATTATTACTAGTTTATGTTGTTGAAAAGTACATTTCCGAAAAGACGTAAGAAATGGCTTCTACAATTAATTTAAGTATAATAGACTATTTCTATGAGTGAAATTTATCAATATAACATAAGATTGAAATGTTTCGCCCGTTTCGTAACGTTTTTCTTTCACCTAGCGTAGTGTTTTTCTGCAACTGCAAAGATATGCTGAGCAGCAACGTTACTAAAGCCATCCGCCGATGACCCAACGACGTAACACCGTTTCTTACCAAATATTTGCTATTATCCAACACGTACCAAAATTTAACGAGCACCATAAAAAAACGATAAGCAGCAAAACGTGCGGAAATTCCAATCCATTCCTTAAAGACCTGTCCCGCCTAAAACTTGGAGAAAGCACAGGAAGGATACATTCATCTCCCAGCGAGAGACGCTGTGCAGGGGGCGGTGCGGATAGCGGCGCCACAGCGGGCCGATCGGGGCGGAGTTGAACGCACCGACGGCAAGCCTCGCGACAGATCCGCGGAAGCGAACATGTCCGCGTGAACACTGAGCCGCACTGACAACCCGAGAAGAAGTTTACGCGCATGCGATACGGCATCATACGGCTGGTTTTATGGCGCGTTAAAATCCTCCAGAGGGGGCGATACATCGAGAGAGCTATTACTACAGGAAGTATAAGTCGAGAGGAACCCCGTGCTGGGAGCCAGTGGGATGGGTGGGGAGGATAGAGTGACGGACTTTCCTCTCCCGGTTCCAGCGCCACGTGGGTGGAGGGAGCTGTCTGGCGGCGGTGATGGAGGTGTGCGTCGTTCGGTTGATTGAAGGGCGACAGATACACGGGGAGCAGACGTAACATACCGTGGGTTTGTTTCCAGGATTTTTCTACTGTTTTGGTAAGTGTAAATGAAACTGGAGAGAGAGTACACACAGTAGAAGAGACGATATTAGAAGAACCAGTGAAGACAGTCACTTTTCAAGTACAAGTTACAGGTAACGAAATGCTGTGTTGGATAGGAGATGCGATGAGATTTAAGACTATACGAGCATACGTAACAGTTGATTGTTCCTTCTGTCAACATGAGTGCAGTGGAATTTGTTTTTGTAATACCTTATGTGTACCTCGGAATCAAAACTAAGCAGGTCGCACGACTCACAACTTGTCAGGTAACAGTAATAGAAAAATCATTAAGAATGAAGCGGAGTAAACATGGGGTAACTAAGATTGTAATATCGGGACCAAACCCGTCTATAACCTAAATTCGCAAAGTTTACGTCGGAAATTGCTAGTTCAGCAGAGGAAAATGTAATAAAATATAGATACGCAGGATGGCAGAGATCTATAAGACGATGCAATGAAAAGCAGAGAGAAACGTCATTTAGGTCGATTTCCCAAATAATATTAGTATCGCAAACTGTACAAAAGAGTTCGAGAACACGTTTCATGTATACCTAGAAAAGGCAGAACGTTTATAAAGTGGTTCAAAATATTATGTCACAACTTGGAGAACGTTGGGGATGGAATGATTACTCTTTGCCAATTATCTTTCGTGAGAACACATACGAAGATAGTTTTGGTTCATTTTCACTAGATTTTCTGGATTGTTCATCCTGCAGGTGGAGTTTTTGCAACATTTTGGCAGATACACGCGAACACTCAGGGGATGACTTTCTCACTGGACAGAGTTTCCTCGGATAGTCACCATTTTGTATGGACTGCGTAAATGACAGTTTGACTTACACGAGGGTGTTATACTCAGTGGATATTCGAAAGACTGGGGGGATACCACAAATGGTGTGGGGCAGCACAGGCTACCAGGGTGCTCGCCGCGCACGCGGCGCAGCAGAAGCGCGTGGGAAACAGCGGCGTCGATGCAGCCGGGGGGTGGGGAGGCATGCGGAAGTGTGGGGATGGCCAGTGGGTGGTATGGAGGTGGGGGACCGACCGTGCGATGAACGACGGCTGCGAATTGTTCAGGAGGTTAGTGAGGGGTGACACAGGAGGCAGACTCCACGAGCGGCGCGGCGACACGGTGGGGACTGCGATGATTAGGATGCCTGAAGTGGTTATAACTTCTGCACGCTGCTTCTGACCTGGAGGTTCACAGAGTTCGAGTTCTCCGAACGGTGGAACAGGATATGCTTACACTACTTTCATTCAAGGGCGTGTCCTTGAGGGAGGATTCTAGTGGAGCTGCTGTGATCGGAAGTTTTCCCTGGTTTCTACGATAAACATTCAGGCGAATGCCCAGAGTACCTTTCAAAGATAGGTCACGAACCGCGCGCATTCTTTTCCTTCTTTCCCTTGCTTATCTCACTCATCCGTTATTTCATACCTACACTACGCTTACATGCTCTACCTACCTACGTGTCAGGAACACCACGCGAAAACTTAGAGCTTTGTCCGCGGGTGGGGCAGAGCCATCTGGAAGAATGTCAGGATGGATCTGGAAGCCAACCCAATCAACAGGGGGGATATCACCCGCTACTCGCGCGATTAGGTAACGACACGCACTACACGTCATGTGATCTATGCTGTGAGCGTAGGTTGTTAGATCGCCAAGGAAGGTCCACAGGACTCAACTGCGTAAAAACCTACCATAAACCTAACCACCCTTAAACAATCCCTAAACTCACGCTTATGCGCGAATCCCTAAACCACCCTAAAACCATAGCCCCTAAACCAAGCCCTAAACCAACGGCCCTAAACCAACCCTAAACACCCTAAACCAACCCTAAACAACCCAAACAACCCCAAAACCAACCCGGTTAAAACCACGCTAACCCAACCTACAACAAGCACCCTAACACCCTAAACCCCTCAACTCACAACACACCACGCGTTGATGGCCAAGCGGCGGAGGGAGCCATGGGGGGGGGAAAGGGGCAGGGCTGTAGAATGTCGTGGAGGCGACCGGCTTGGGCAAATCTAGCGCGCTCGCTCCTCGAGTCGGTGTTTTAAACCAGTGTGGTCGGGAACGGACGTCCTCTTTAGGGCGATCAAGAAACATTCGCACGCGCGGCGACTGAACGCGGCGCTGCGCTTATCATCGGGAGGACGGGACGGCGCGTAGTCAGTGACCTACATCTCGACAATTGATCAGGTGCATTGATTTTCTCCCCGGGCGGCCGCCCCTGCCCAGCGCGCCTAGGCGATAGTTTGTTGCCCTGTTTTCGGAAACGAGCACAATAAAACCTTTTTGGCCTGAGAGATCGTGCGCGAGATAGACGTTGAGCGAGCGGCGGCCGGCAAGAATGCGATTGGCGGAGGAATACGACTGGCGGTGGGAGGCCTTCTCTTCGTTGTGCGCGGCGCCGAGATAATTCTCATTAAGAAAGTAGCGAGATACGTCTCACAGTCCAATGGCTGGATTACGTTTGGGAGGGGAAGTTCGCTTTATGCCACAGCCATAACACTGTTTAAATAATTCAGAAATTTATTTTTAAATATATTATCAATAAATTGATCATAACAGTTTTGATAATAAAACAAGGGAGAAACAAGCTCATTCAATTAAAAATATTTCGAAAGGACTATTATTATTAATTCTCGTTTTTCGTGGCCGACCAGATAGAAATCACAGTCCAAATTGTCTAGCGGTACGGATATTTTTTCAGGAACCTAACACTGATTTGTTTTTGACATTTTAATGATGTGACAGGAACGTATTTTAAACAAAATGGTATTTTTTCATAAAAAGTATTTAATATGTTCTGAGTTAAAATAAGATTTAGTAGTTTATTTCACAAAAATGAATTGCAGGGAAATATTCAATCAGGCAAAGTAGATTTTAGTCATGAAAAACAGTCGTATTTAGATCTGCATTGGTAGTAAATACTGTATAAGCAAAAATTTCTCAAATTTATATGGTTACTTTCATAGAATTGATATAATGTGAAAAAAGAACGTGATTCTACATTATTTTTCATCAAGTACCAATCAAAGCTCAATCACGTTACCTGTACTTCAATAGTCTATTTACAACCTTAATGTTTTCAACAAGTGTTTTCAATACTGTTCTTTGTTACTTTTGTGTCTCATTTCATGCGTTATCGGCCCATTAACTGACCAACACTACATATTCAAGTGTACTAGATCATCTGTTTACCTTATGCAGTTGATGAGAAGGAACGACTCGACTTCTTGTATTACCTTTGCTGCACATAATCGTAGAATCATCTTATCCCTCCCAACGGTATTCTGTGTGAACTCTAGTGCGCCATCAGTTTCTTCAGCCGTTTGTCACAAGGCCGTCCTCTCCTCCGCAACCTCCGCCTCCACATCTACGCGCGCAACACGCGGGCATACATTAGCAGCTTGCTCTTGATGGCCCTCGTCGCGCTCGACAAGTTCAATGTTTAGTCCAGCCGTATAATTCATCGAGCAAAATAATTTAAATGATAGCTAATTGGGATTAACCGTTTGTCCAGCTGACTGGCTTAATGACCACATTAACTGGATGCTTCTGGCTAGGGCGTTAACTGCAATGCTTTTGAATGTGTCCAGCGAAGCTCTGACGATATTTGGATGAATATTATGGCGCAGAATAAAATTGAAAATTGATTAGAACGGCCGTCCGCGTATAGAAATGTCGGCCTTCCCACATTGTCCGCTGCACAATTGAATTCCAACTTTGAAAACTAGTGCTGGAAACACTCCGTCGTAGGCTAATTTCTACGAAACCTGTCATTGTGCGTAATAACATTGCCTTCTGCCATTAACAACGTGAACAACTGGACAATAACGTTTTATTCTCGCATCGTTGGACAACGCGTCTGCAAACAATTGGAGTTTCCGTTACTTAATTCGCGAGGAACTGAAACGCGGCCATTAACACTCTCGCTGTCTGTGGGCGATTTTTATATAACAAAATCAATTATAGAGCTCCCACCAAGCTCGGACGTGCCGCATCGTTTTGTGCCGGGTTTATGAAATCAACACTCGACAATGCGGGTCGAACACAGGGAAAGCCCCATTCAAATGGCAGGTTTGTTTATATGCGTTGCATGCCTGAGGCACAGCAATAAACGTTTTGACTACGGAATAACAGCAGGTTAGCTGTGCAAAGCACGGTAAAACACTTAACTTTTAATAGCTCCAAGCACTGTTTGGGAAGCGACATTTCAGTTTCATAGCTTTTTCCATTTAGGGCGGTTAGCTTATTAGTCGTATAAAAATATTGGTATTATCTCGATACTAATGGGTTACCAGATAAGCTATGCTGAGTTTGTTGTGAATATGTTGCGAGTCGATATCTCAGCACTCCAAATTTAAATTAACTTCATTTTCTAATTACTGGAGCAACACGTTTTGCAAAAGTAATTGTCCAGTCTGTCGCAAAACTTTTTATTGATAATAATGTATTAGTTTAAAATTATTTTTTGAAGAAATCCTATGTACTTTTGCATGCTTTTATATTAATCTCTCCGTAAACCAATTGCAACAATCAACCTTTCTGCAGAAGCACTCCATAAACTTCATTTTTTTTTGACGCATATACTGAGGAAACATTTTTCGCAAAACAACAAAGCATTAATGTTGGATATGACAAACTCGAGTTGTAAATATTGGTGCTCTTCGTGTCATTGCCACATATTCTCCGTGAAATGTCCTGTGATTGAAATCGTTAACTGATCTATTTAGTATTAATTTTTCTATAAATAATGGTATATCAGATGAAGAGAATGATTAAAATGGTTGCTACCTAGAAACAAGAAATTAATCTCACCGATTGCAATACGAGCACTAGAATGCTTACTCGTAAATACACCGCAAACAGCTCCCGCGAAGGCACTAGGTACGCACGACATCTTAACAATTATCTACGCATTGTATCGGCTGCCAAACGTCTTGCGTCAACTTCGCGGTCTACAATAGCGTCTCCGTTAATGACCGGCGATTGTTTTCTATGACGACGCCACGATGACGCCACGCGAAACAGGTCGCGATTTAACACTCGTCTGGCGACGAGGCCACTATAATCGCACACAATTCATAGTCTTCTGATTCTACCTGTATCGTGCCGGCTTAGCGCTAGGGCATTAATTGACGTACTGCAGTGGCCTCGGACGGAAAGTCCTGGGGGTTCGGGGCGGTTCGCAGGAATTTCGGCCCTAAGGTCTAAGTTTTGAAGCTATGGAGAATCTAGTCTGGGTTGCTCTGTTCGGTCGATTTCTGGGTTTCTTTAACAACACCGGCGGAAAGCCCTGTAACAAACTTGTCCTACGGAAGCGCAATGTGAACGTGCCTGTCAATTTGCCTGCCATATCCTGGCTCTAACTTCACACGCTTATATCTACATGCAGTAAATTTATATGTCGGGAGAACGTCGGGAGCTTAGAGCGTATACCGCCAGGGGCAGTGTCCCGCTGTGGGGAGAAGACCTAGTTGGGAACTCCTGGCGCCAAATCTCTAGGAGATAATCCTGGCATCCTCCCGTGGAGAGGGGAACCTGACTTCACTTAAGGGAAAATGAGCTAGCTGACTCCACGCAATACTAATCAGATCAATCTGTCGCTGTTTTTGCCTCATCGCGTGTGCACTTGCGTGCGGGTGTTTGATGCGGTCCCTGGCAGCCTGAACAATGAATGGCAGCTTGCGTTCTCTTGTTCCGTTTTCCGTGTTTCGTTCCCATCCTGAACACATTCTGTCCCTTTGCTAGCCACGACGTTTGAATCTAGTTTGACGTTTTGAGTATCTTCTGAGCTTTTCCTCTGATTGCGTTTTCAACCCACACACACTTGCGACGTATTTTGATTCGAATGAGACAAAAATTCCGAAGCTAAGTTTTCGTGACTATCACGCAGATGTTTAAATTGCCTGTGCGTATATGTCAAAATCATCCTTGGTTTATTCAAACAACTTTGATGCGGCTACACTCATCACGACAAATGTTGTTCTAAGTGGTTGATGACTCAATCATGCTCTGAACGTTAATGAGCAGCGTAGTATAACGATTTAAATCTAATTGGTATTTGTCAACAGGAAACTGCAACAAAGCTGCCATTATTAACGACGTATCACACTTTTTGCGTTTAATTAAGATAATTGTTCTTGTATAATATCGGTGTGTGTGAGAAAAAATGAAACTTTATATTCAATTAATCAATTTGATTAATAAATAGTTATATTTTTTGAAAAAAATATATAGGTCTAGCGATCGTCAATATCACAATTTATTTTAGAAAATACACAAAGACTTTCTCCTTTTGATCGGTAACTACTGCTTAAAAAATTAAAATGAAGTTCACGTCTTCACGAATATCACGTAGTATAGTAGTATATATAATACATAATGAATTCCACTGTTATATTCATTTGTTTAATTGTGGTCCAAAGCAGACATAATTAGGGAAAAACATGATTTCTAGTCTTTCATTTTGGGAAACGTCATTTCTTATTTTCTAATTTTTGGCGCATTTTTTGTTATTCTTCAAAGAGAATATTGACTAGATATACAATAATTGGAATATCATGGAATGCTAGCTTTATAGTCAGGTTCGCAACATTTCCCTTCAGTGTGACCTCCCAGGCTTTTTC
>BOPP01000025.1:11403001-11417527 GCA_017312745.1 Gryllus bimaculatus | reverse complement strand
TATATATATATATATATATATATATATAATATAAAATCATTAACTCGCAGAGCTTCTTTGGAGTTTTCGGTGTGGAATCGATATATGTCGATTGTGTATTATATGAGGAAATATTTGCATTTCGGGGAATTTGAGAAAGCAATTGCGTTTCGGTATATTTTTAAATTGAATGTAAAGTATGATTATTCTTAAAAATTACTTGTTTTACGGAGCAAGTATTAAAATTGGTATGAATCTCTCTTTTAGGACATTGTAAGCTCTATTAAACGCTGTTAGTAGAATCATTTTTCTCGTGATTCATAAACATATACAATTATTTTCCATACTATTTTAAGAGGAGGCGTTTGTTTTAGTTAGTTGATTCGGCATTTGTCCTTAACTATGAGGTCTGCACATGTGTCAATTCCCTCTAAGTATTACACATCTTGTTGAGCACTGGTGTATAAAAGTACAACTTCTTAAAATTGATTCATTGATTCATTAATGACTCCGGGCGCGTCAGCTGCAAGCCATTATTCCTGTAAGTTGAGTGCATGCTTTATTGCAGGAGGGGCGGTGATCTTTCTTCGCTGAATGGGGAACTCCGGCGCCCGCCTACTGCTGGGATGCTTGGGGGAAATTTTTGTTAACCAGTTATTTCCCGCCAGCGGGGCACCGCCCAGTTGGGACTCGCTCTAGGCCCCCGACTGTCTCCGGACTTGTGTACGAGTAATAGAGCAGTGCATTGGAGTGTAATTGTATGAAAACAAGGGGGTGAGGAGAGGCCAAGGAAGAGCGTGGAAAGATCGCGCGTGGTCCGTGCCCATTTTTCAAGGGTACTGCTCCGATATCGCCTGGTGTTAATCGGAGAAATCTCGTAAAGCTACACATCAGAGCAGCAGGCCACTAAAAGTCTCCATTCAGACAGTATCTGTATTCGACCTAGCTATGTAGCTAGTCAAAAATCTGGCCACAGTCTGAGGTGGAACCCTAGGACCTCCCAGCCAGAGGCATTGCAATTGATGCTCTGAGCCACCTATGCCGGCACAGTTTCTAAAAATGACAACTCCAGTGGAGGACAAGTTACTGAAAAATCAGCGATAAATGTCACACGCGTAATTTCATTACATGAGATATCTTAACGCATGTTTATTTCCAAAACGTTATCAACTCCAACCATCCTTTATGTCTAAAGCTTTTTTCTGAGACCTGAATTCGTCTGTTACCCATCCTCTTGCTTGCTTGTAGTCGTTTCTGGTGTCATCTTCCAGTTAATTAATTCGCCCCTTCGTTTCTGTGCCCTTTCGTTCCTGCAGCCAGGCCGTTGTCCGCCTACACAACGTTTATCCGCTCCACCGCACCCTTCCCGTCCACCTGCCCTCCCGCCCCGCGGCGCCGCAGCGCTGGCGGACATCACAAGAAAGGGCTGCGGCTGCGCCTGTGCTTGTGCTTGTGCCGCGCGTCGCGTGCAAACAGCCCCGTCGCACGGAGGGCAGGTGCCAGCACCTCTGTGGTTGCGGCGCGGGGGGTGGCGCGGGGGGCGGCGCGGGGGGGCCGGCGGCCGGTGGTGGTACAACGCTGGGGGGGGGGGTAGTGGTAGTGCTGGAGGTGCTGACGGCTGGCGAGTAGTTGACGGAGGCGGCGGAGGCGGCGGAGGAGGCGGAGGCGTCTGGTGGCAACGTTGGGGAGTGGCGCGTGGCGGCGGGCGGCGGCGGCGGCGGCGGGGTTGGTGGCGGCGGCGCGTGGTGGTGGCGCGTGGCGGCGTTGGGTGGTGGTGGTGAGTGGCGACGGTGGTGTCGAGGAAGGCGACCGGGGTGGTGTGGAGGGTGGAGGTGGCGGACGGTGGTGGCGGCGGCCGGCGGCGGTGACGGGACGGTGACGGTGACGGTGACGGTGAGGTGACGGAGCGCGTGACGGTGACGGTGACGGTGAGGTGACTGGTGACGGCGGCGGTGAGGTGACGGCGGCGTGTGACGTGACGGGCGCCGTGAACGGTGACGGCGGCGGTGAGCGGTGACGGGCGGGCGTTGAGGGGTGACGGCGGGGTGACGGTGAACGGCGGCCGGTGACGGTGACGCGGCGTGACGGTCGACGGCGGGGTGACGGTGACGGCGGGCGTGACGTGACGGTGACGGTGACGTGTGGCGGGTGACGGTGACGGTGACGTGACGGTGGCGTGGCGTCGGCGGTGACGGTGCGGTGACGGTGGCGGTGACGGTGGCGGTGCGGTGGCGGTGACGTGGTGGTGGTGGAGTGCGATCGGTGGTGGTGAAAGAGGCGGACGGTGGTGGTGGAGGTGGAGGTGGCGACGGTGTGGCGCGGCGGCGCGTGACGGTGAGGAGACGGTTGAGGTGACGAGTGACAGGTGACGGTGACGGTGAAGGTTGACGGTGACGGCGGCGGTTGACGGTGACTGGCGGCGGTGAGGTGACGTGATCGGGCGGCGGTTGACGGTGACCGGTGACGGTGGCGGTGGCGGTGACGGTGAGGTGGGTGGGGTGGCGGTGGCGGTGGCGGTGGCGGTGGGGTGGCGGTGGCGGTGGCGGTGGCGGTGGCGGTGGTGTGGCGGTGGCGGTTGGCGGTGGCGGTGGGGTGGCGGTGGCGGTGATGACGGTGGCGGTGGTGGAGTGGCAATTTTGGTGGCGGCGGCAAAGGAGGCGGTGAGTGCATCGGTACCCGAATTGTATGCTCAAATGACGGTTTAACACTAGATAATAATGTCATATCACAGACACCAGATAGATATTGCTTTTTTCTTGATGGTGGGACGTCCTATCCTGAAAAATTCTCATCTTCTTCCAGTTGCTCAAACTAATGATACAATGTTAGGATAACGAATAATTTCAGTGTTATCAGCGTTTACATTAATATGTTTCTTAATAATCTTCACACTTTCTCATTTAATTCACGCCCAGGCACCGCAACCTGTTCTCAATAAACATTTCCAGAAAACTGAAAAGTCTATTAGACTCTGTAGGAATGGTAAATCAATTAGGTGTTGCGCGGGTAGTATTGCCTTCCAACCAGGCGGGGCCTGCACTTCGCGTCCTTTGACGTCCCCGCGGCCCGTGCGATTGGCGGGCGCATCATCCGCCAGCGGCGGTCGGGCGCCGCGGGGGCCTTCCAACTCGAGAGCGCTCGGGCCTCCAGCGCTGCAACCGCGCCGGCGCGCGCGCCGCGCCGAGCCCGGGGGCGGGCGGCGGCGAACGAAGGAGGAAGGGCGATCGGAAGGGGAGGAATGTCGCGGATGCGGGCGGCAGGGGAAGAGGGAAGCAGGGTAAGAAAGAAGAGATGGCAAGCGCGGGGTTTCAGGGATCGGGGGAGGTTAGATAGAGGATTCACGCGTGGGGAGGATGAGGAGGGGAAACGTGAGTGTGTTGAAGATGGGGCCAGCGAGGAGACGGGGTGAAGGGACGAGGGGAGGGAACGGAAGGGATAGGAGGAACGGGGGAGAAGGACGCGCGCGGCCCTGGCGGCGGGGCAGCGCAGGTGGAGGGAGGCAGCGGAGGGGTGGGGATGGTGGTCAGCCTGGCGGGGGTAACATGAACGGCAGGCTGGAAGTGAAGGGGCGAGGAGGGGGAAGGGTGGCATGGGACTGGGCGGGAGAGATAGCAAATAGTAGAAATATGGGGGCGGGGGTGGAGGGAGGGTTGGGCTGCAGTGAGTCGAGGGCGGCGAGGGCGGGGTGCGTGGGCGGTGGAGGCCGTGCCAATACTAGAAGAGCTCTGCGCCCGAGGCGACAACGTTGATACGCCGATATCCCGTGTGAGTGCGCCGCCAACCATGTAAACACGCGCGGGAGCGGGTGGACATATGTCAGCTGCCGAGGATGCGTGATGTTTTTTTATTAAAAAAAATCCGTTTGCTGAATACGATTTAATTCATTGTACAGATTATTCGCAAAACTATATTAATCAGGGTTTGCCAATCAGAAAAAAATTAAAGAATCAGTCTTGATGGGCAGTTGGAGTAAAGTCACTGGGAACGGTTACATAATATTCTGGACATTGTAGTTCTGAAAGACATTCATTATGACTGTACGTCTTGGCAGCGGACAGGCTGCTTTATTGTGCTAGTGCCCCTGGCAGGTAGCTCGTAAATATCGGGGGAGATTGAAGCCTCATTACACTAATGGATCGCTTTGCTCACAACGCACGTCTCTAGGCGTGGTTTGCGTACTTCGGCGCTTGATGGAAAGTTGAGAGTTGATTTGATAATTCACAGGTAGAAGTACCTGGCGAATTTCATACCGAGAGCATCAATCATTGTGAGGGGGAAATTATTAGAAGTAAGGAGAATACAACACGAATCAAATAGGTTCTGTAAATATATAGAGACATTTCAGAGAAAATGTATGTAAATGAATATACACAAAACCATATACATGATGTCGTATGCAACTGTATATCTTGATGTTAACATTTTCTATATAATTGTTAATATTAATAATTGTCTCCTCAATGCCGAGTGTGTTGCGGGTTGCATTTGACATGCTTATTTTGTTTTGTTCTACACAATAAAATTCTGCATGATATTCTACAGGGAAAAAAAAAACATCTTTGAAGCGGGTTGTATATCGTGTCAAAATGTGATCTCAACTGTGCAGAACGTTTCGAGTGTTTGAAGCATACAAAACCCAACAACATCTTTTTTTTTCATAGATAAAAAAGAAAAAAAATATACAAACACTCTTTAATGAGTACTTCACTCTTCACCACACAATTTCCTACTTCCCCTTAAAGCGAAGAGTATTTCCACGCTACACCTTGGCTATATAAGTCTCCTCGCCGTTTCTCCCTCACGACTCGCCTCATCGAGCCCCTGTGACTATTCTTCCGTGTACTCGAGGCAACTTGGTCGGTCGGGAGCGCCTCAGCTCAGCGAACACAGCGTCTTTCCGGCACCGCTCCACATCCGATCGGATCGTTTTCGAGCATTGCGCTTTCATCTTCCCTTCGTCCGCGCTCCCTTTCGCCTGCCTCCGCGCGTCGATCCATATCACGTTAGTACCGCTTCGCGAGAGAACAAGGGAGTTAATTAGGCATTGCATTTGGAGAAACACGCGCGCGCGCGAGCGCGGGCGTGGGCACGGCGCGAGAAACAAAGACTTTACACAAAACGCCGCAGCCGCCGCCGCCGCCGTCGCTGCCGCTCCCGCCGCCGAGGAGTATAATTTTACCGGCTGTCGCGGCACAAAGCGCGAGCAGGCACGGTAGCGGGCGGGGCGGGGCGGGGCGGGGGCGGCGAAGGCGCGTCACACAGAACTCACGCCCGCAGAGACGCCCGGCGCCACCGTCGCGACGCCTGCCGGCGGCGGAGTTGGGCTTGCGTGTTGCGGCGCCCGTGGTGACAGCAGCAGTTCTTACCTGCAAGAAGGAGAACGCGGCGTAAGTTACGAGTGTCAAACGGGCGAAGACACGGGATGAGACATCTGGCGTGTCGAGCAGATGCCAGAAGGAAGATTGTTCTCTGAGTTAAGGAAGGTGCGTGTCCTTTTTAGTCATAAAATATTTTACTAAATATAACATAGTGTGATGACTGGAAATAATGATGAAATTTCTTGAAGTGGATTGAAGGAAAATGATGTTAGTTGGTTACAAAATATAATGTCACATATTACATATTACCTGATTTATTGTATATTAATTGTTTTGAATATCATTATAAAATCAGTCACATTCCACATTGCTTTGAATTCACAAACATACTTTGGTCTTCTTGAGTTGTATTATTATTTTTATTTTTAGCTCTCATGTTTTAATTGAAGATTTAGTTAGTTTGGATTTGGCGAGACGCGGATCATCAGGCCCGCCCTTTAATCTGACCAGACAATTTTCGCTGTTATCTCGGGTGGTGAAACAGGTGATTTGAATTTAACTCAGAGGGTTCTTTTAGGCTTGAGATCTTTCACATGCAATAAATCTACTACATAGGACAGTCGGTTTACTTCCCGTCCGAGCGAAGATCTACGAAGGATTTTTTCGCTCTTATAAATCCACGACTTCGATGTTTGAACCCGCAACTTGGGTACAAGAGCCCCATATTCTAAAAGTTTTACCACCGACACCGCAAAATTAATTACTAGTTATGTTGTTGAAAAGTATTTTCCGAAAAGACGTAACAAATGGCCTTCTACATTAATTTAGTATAATAGATATTTCTATGAGTGAAATTTATCAATATAAACATAAGATTGAAATGTT
Organism: Gryllus bimaculatus; assembly: GCA_017312745.1. Taxonomy (NCBI): domain Eukaryota; kingdom Metazoa; phylum Arthropoda; class Insecta; order Orthoptera; family Gryllidae; genus Gryllus; species Gryllus bimaculatus. Next base: position 11,411,345 of record BOPP01000025.1, on the reverse strand, counting down.
CGCCGGTTTCGTAACGTTTTTTTTACCTCACGTAGTGTTTTTTGCACTGAGCAAGATAATTCTGAGCCAGCAACGTTATCTAAAGCCATCCGGCGAATGACCCAACGACGTACACGTTCTTACAATTATTTGCTTTATCCAACACGTCACCAAAATTTACGAGCACACATAAAAACGATAAGCGCCAAAACGGTCGGAAATCATCCATTCCTTTAAGACTGTCCGCCTAAAACTTGGAGAAAGCACAGGACGGATACATTCAATCTCCAGCGAGAGACGCTGTGCAGGGGGCGGTGCGATAGCGGCCGTCACAGCGGGCCGATCGGGGGCGGAGTTGAACGCACCGACGGACGAAGCACTCGCGACAGATCCGCGGAAGCGAAATGTCCGCGTGAAACTGAGCCCGCACTGACACCCGAGAAGAGTTTACGCCGCATGCAGATACGCATATACGGCCTGGTTTATGGCCCTTAAAATCCCTCAGAGGGGGGCGATACATCGAGAGAGCTATTACTACACGGAAGATAAGTCGAACGAACCCCGTCGCTGGCGAGCCAGTGGGAGGGTGGGGAGCGATAGAGGTGACGGACTTTCCTCTCCCGTGTCCAGCGCCACGTGGGTGGAGGGAGCTGTCTGGCGGTGGATGGAGTGTGCGCTCGTTCGGTGATTGAAGGGCGACAGATACACGGGGAAGCAGACGTACATACGGGTGTTTGTTTCCAGGATTTTTTACTGTTTGGTAAGTGTAATGAAACTGGAGAGAGAGTACACAGTGAAGAGACGATATCAAGAACACAGTGAAGACAGCACTTTTCAAGTACCAGTTACAGGTAACGAAATGCTGTGTTGATAGGAGATGCGATGAGATGTTTAAGACTATACGAGCATACGTACAGTGATTGTTCCTTCTGGCAACATGAGTGCAGTGGAATTTGTTTTTGTAATATCCTTATGTGTACTCGGAATCAAAAATAAGCAGGTCGACGACCTCACAACTTGATAGGTAAAAGTAATAGAAAAAATATTAAGAATGGAAGCGAGTACATGGGTAACTAGTATTGTAATATCGGACCACCCGCTATAACTTAAATCGCAAAGTTACTGTCGGAAATTGCTAGTTCAGCAGAGGAAAATGTAATAAAAATAGATACCGCAGGGATGGCAGAGATCTATAGAGACGAGTGCAATGAAAGCAGAGAGAAACGTCATTTAGTCAATTTCTCCAAAAATAAATATTAGTATCCAAACTGTACAAAAGAGTTCGAAGAACACGTTTCATGTATATAGAAATGAGCAAGAAACGTTTATAAATGTGGTTCAAAATATATGTCACAACTTTGGAGAACGTTGGGGAAGGAGATGATTACTCTTTGCCAAATTTTTACGTGAGAAACATACGAAGATAGTTTTGGTTCATTTTCACTCAGATTTTCTGGATTGTTCATCCTGCAGTGGAGTTTTGCACATTTTGGCAGATACACCGCGAACACTCAGGGGATGACTTTCTCACTGACAGAGTTCCCTCGCATAGTCCACCATTTTGTAATGGATGCGTAAATGACAGTTGATTCACCGACGGTGATTATACTCAGTGATATTCGAAAGACTGTGGGGATACCAACAAATGGGTGGGGAAAGCACAGGCTACCAGGGTGCTTGGTGCGAGGGGGCAGCAGAAGCGCTGGGAACAGCGGCGTCGTATGCAGCGGGGGTGGGGAGGCATGCGGAAGTGTGGGGATGGCCAGTGTGGGTAGTGGAGGTGGGGGACCGACCGATGCGATGGACGCGGCTGGAATGCAGGAGGTAGTGAGGGTGACACAGGAGGCAGATCACGAGCGGCAGCGGCGACGGTGGGACTGCGATGATTAGGACTGCCTGAAGTGGTTATATCACTGCAGTGCCTTTGACCTGGAGGTTCAAGAGTTCGAGTCTCGACGGTGGAAGGATATGCGACACTACCTTTCATTCAGGCGCTGTCTTGAGGAGGATTCTAGTGGCCAGCTGTTGTGATCGGAAGTTTTCCCTGGTTTCTACGATAAACATCAGGCGAATGCCGGAGCAGTACTTTCAAAGATAGGTCACGAACCGCGCGCAATCTTTCCTTCCTTTCCCTTGTCTTATCCTCACCCGTTATTTTCATACCTACACTTACGCCTACATGCTCTACACTACCATACGTGTCAGGACACCACGCGAAAACTTAGAGCTTGTCCCGGGTGGGGCAGAGCCCATCTGGAAGATGTCAGGATGGAGAAAACTCTGGAAGCCAAGCCCCAATCAACAGGGGGGATATCACCGCTACCTCCCGCGATTATAACACGCACTACACGTATGTGACTAATGCTCTTAGCAGGTGTCACACCAGGAAATACCAACCAACCCAACCCCTAAACCAAACCCTAAACCAACCCCTAAACCAACCCCTAAACCAACCCCTAAACCAACCCCTAAACCAACCCCTAAACCAACCCAAACCAACCCCTAAACCAACCATGCGTTTGATGGCCAGCGGGCCGGGGAGCCATGGGAGGGCAGGGCTGTTAGAAGTCGTGGAGGCGACGGCTGCGGCAAATCTAGCGCGCTCCTCCCCTCGAGTCGGTGTTTTACGAGTGGTCGGGAACGACGTCCTCTTTAGGGACATCAAAAACATTCGACGCGCGGCGATGAACGCGGGCGCGCCTTATCGGCGGAGGCGGCGGCGGCGTCGTACAGTGACCTACATTCGACAAATTGATCAGGTGCCATTGATTTTCCCCGGCGCGCCGCCCCTGCCAGCGCGCTAGGCGATAGTTCTGCCCCTGTTTTCGGAAACGAGCCACATAAAACCCTTTTGGCGCACGAGGAGATCGATGCGCGAGATGAGAGGTGACGAGCGCGGCGCCAGAGATGCGATTCGGAAATTACCTGGCGCGTGGGAGGCCTCTCTTCGTTGTCGCGCGCCGAGATAATTCATTAAGAAAGTAGCAGATACGTCTCACAGTCCAATGGCTGGATTACGTTTGGAGGGGAAGTTCGCGTTTATGCCAAATGCAGCCAAATAACAATGTTAAAATTCAAGAATTTATTTTTAAATATATTACAAATAAAATTGATCATAACAGTTTTGATAAATAAAACAAGGGAGAAACAAGATCATTCATTAAAAATATTCGAAAGGATATTATTATTAATGTCTCGTTTCTCGTGGCAGACAATAGAAATCAACAGTCAAATTGTCTACGACAGGAATTTCAGGAATCTAAACTACTGATTTGTTTTGACATGTTGAACTGATGTGACAGGAACGTATTTAAACAAAATGGTATTTTTTCATAAAAAGTATTAAATGTCTGAGTTTAAAAATAATTTAGTAGTTTATTTCACAAAAATGAATTGCAGGGAAATATTCAATCAGGCAAAGTAGACTTTTAGTCATGAAAAACAGTCGTATTATGATCTGCATTGTAGTACAAATACTGTATAAGCAAAAATTCTACAAATTTATATGGTTCTTTCCATAAAATGATAATGGTGAAAAAAATTGAAAGTGATCTACCTTATTTTTCATCACGTACCAATCAAACCTCATCACGTTACCCTGTACTTCAATAGCTCTATTACAACCTTAATGTTTTCAACAAGTTTTCATACTGTTCTTGTTACTTTTGTGTCTCATTTCATGCGTTATCGGCCCATTAACTGACCAACACTACATAGTTAAGTGTACTAGATATCCTGTTTACCTTACTGCAGTTAGATGAGAAGGACGACTCGACCTCTTGTATTACATTTGCAATAATCGTTAGAATCACTTATCCCCTCCACGTATTCTGTGTGAACTCTAGTGCGCCATCAGTTTCTTCAGCCCCCGTGTCCACAAGGCCGTCTCCTCCTCCGCAACCTCCGCCTCCACATCTACGACGCGCAACACGCGCGCATACATTAGCAGCTTGCTCTTGATGGCCCTCTGTCGCTCACCAAGTTAATGTTTAGCCAGCCGTATAATTCAGTCAGCAAATGATTTAATGATAGCTAGATTGATTAACCGTTTGTCCAGCTGACTGGGCTTAATGACCCATTAACTGGATGCTTCTCTAGGTCGTTAACTGCATGCTTTTTGCCAATGTGTCCGAGCGAAAGCTCTGACGATATTTGGATGAAATATTATGGCCAGAATAATTGAAAAATTATGACCCGTCGGCGTATAGAAACGTCGGCCTTCGCACATTGTTCCCTGCACAATTGAATTCCAATTTTCGACAACTAGTGCTGGAAACACTTCCGTCGTAGGCTAATTTCTACGAACCTGTCATTGTGCGTAATACATTGCCTTTGCCATTAACAACGGAACAACTGACAATAACGTTTTATTCTCGGCATCGTTGGAAACGCGTCTGCAAACAATTGGAGTTTCGTTACTTATTCCGCGAGGAACTCGAAACGCGGCACACACCCTCTCGCTGTCTGTGGGCGATTTTTATAAACAAAATCAAATTATAGAGCTCCCCCAACACTCGGTGACGTGGCCAGTCAGTCGTTTGTGCCGGGTTTATGAAATCAACAACTCGACAATGCGGGTCGAAACACAGGGAAAGCCCCATTCAATGCAGGTTTTTTATATGCGTTGCATGCCCGAGGCCACAGCATAACGTTGCCTACCGGAATAAAGCAAAAGTGTTAGCTGTGCAAAGCACGGTACAACACTTACTTTTATATAGCTCCAAGCACGTTTGGGAGCGAATTTCAGTTCCTGCTTTTTCCATTTAGCCGAGTTAGTTAATTCAGTCGGTATAAAAATATTGGTATCTACTCGATATAATGGGTTACCAGAAAGCATGCTGAGTTTGTTGTGAATATGTTGCGAGTCGATATCAGCACTTCAAATATTAAATTAACTTCATTTTCTTAATTACTGACGCAACACTTTTGCAAAAGTATTGTCTCAGTCTGTCGCAAAACTTTTATTGATAATAATTATTAGTTTAAAATTATTTTTTGAAGAATCCTATGACTTTTGCATGCTTTTAAGTAATTATCTCTCCGTAAACACAATTGCACAATCACCTTCTGAGAAGCACTCCATAAACTTCATTTTTTGACGATGTACTGAGTGAAGAACATTTTCGCAAACAACAAAAGCATTAAGTTGGATATGACAAACTCAGAGTTGTAAATATTGGTGCTCTTCGTGTCCATGCCACATATTCTCCGTGAAAATGTCTGTGATGAAATCGTAACTGATATTTAGTATTAATTTTCTATAAAATAATGGTATCACAGATGAGAAGAATGATTAAAATGGTTGCACCTAGAAACAAGGAATTAATTCTACCGATTGCAATAGAGACTAGAAGCTTACTGTAAATACACCCGCAACAGCTCCCGCCGAAGGCACTAGGTACGCACCGACATCTTACAATTATCTACGCATTGTAGGCTGCCAAACGTCTGCGTCAACTTCGCGGTCTACAATAGCGTCTCCGTTAATGACCGGCGATGTTTTCTTATGACGACGCCAGATGACGCCACGCGAAACAGGTCGCGATTAACACTCGTCTGGCGACGAGGCCACTATATCGCACACATTCATATCTCTGATTCTACCTGTATCGTGCCGGCTTAGGCGGCTCAGGGCATTAATTGACGTCACTGCAGTGGCTCGGACCGGAAAGTCCTGGGGGTTCCGGCGGTCGCAGGATTTTCGGCCCTAGGTCTAATTTTGAAGCTATCTGGAGAATTCTAGCGTCTGGGTTGCTCTGTTCGGTCGATTTCTGGGGTTTCTTTTAACAACATCCGGCGAAAGCCTTAACAAACTGTCCCTACGGACCGCATGTGAACGTGCCTTCAATTTGCCTGCCATATCCTGGCCTCTAACTTACACACGCTTATATCTACATGCAGTATATTATATGTCGGGAGAACGGTCGGGAGCTTAGAGCGTATACCGCCAGGGGCAGTGTCCCGCTGGTGGGAGAAACCTAGTTGGGAAAACCCCTGGCGCCAGATCTCTAGGAGATAATCACTGCCATCTCCCGTGGAGAGGGGTAACATGCACTTCACTTAAGGGACAAATGAGCTACTGACTCCCACGCAATTACTAATCAATCAATCTTCCTGTTTTGCCTTCCATCGGCGTGTGCACTTGCCGTGCGGGTGTTTGTGCGGTCCCTGGCAGCTGAACAATGAATGGCCAGCTGCGTTCTCTTGTTTCCGTTTTCGTGTTTCGTTCCCATCCCTGACACATTCTGTCCCATTTGCTAGCCACCGGACGTTTTGATCTTAGTTTGACGTTATTGAGTATCTTCTGAGCTTTCCTCTGATTAGCGTTTTCAACACTTCCGACCGTATTTTTGATTCGAATGAGACAAAAATTTCCGAAGCTAGTTCGTGACTATCACGCAGATGAGTTTATGCCTGTGCGTATATGTCACATCACTTGTTAATTTCAAAACACTTTATGCGCTACACACACGTACAAATGTTGTCTAAGTGTTGATGACTCAATCAATGCTCTGACGTTATGAGCCGCGTAGTATAAGCGATTTAAATCTAATGGTATTTGGTCACACAGGGAACTGCAACAAGCTGCCATTATTACGATCGTAATCACACTTTTGCGTTAATTAAAGAGAATTTTTCTTGTATATATCGGTGTGTGTGAGAAAAAAATGAAATTTATATTCAATAATCAATTTGATTAATAAATAGTTATATTTTTTGAAAAAAATATATAGGTCTAGCGATCGTCAATATCAACAATTTATTTTTAGAAATTACACAAAGACTTTCTCCTTTTGATCGGTAATTACTGACTTAAAAAATTACAATGAAGTTCACGTCTTCACGAATATCACGTAGTATAGTACTATATAAATACATAATGATTCCACTGATATCATTTGTTAATGTGTCCCAAGCAGACATATTAGAGGGAAAACATGATTTCTAGTCTTTCATTTTGGAAACTTCATTTCTATTTCTAATTTTTGGCGCATTTTTGTTATTCTTCAAAGAGAAATTGACTGCGATAACAATAATGGAATATCATGGGAATGCTAGCTTTATCAGTCAGGTCGCAAACATTTCCCATTCCAGTGTGACCTCCCAGCTTTTTCCTGTACACGTGTCGCATGCGAGAAGCAAACTTCGTGTTTGCCGCTCCCCACGTAGCGTACCGGTATTTGACTACTCACTAAACGGCTTTATGAAGCAGTTTCGAGTAGAGTTTATGCGACAGGTTTATAAAGTTATAAACTTTCGCAGTAGCCAAGGGTAAAATACTCAGTCGTGAAGTGGCACGAGGTACGCATAAAAAAAGAGGAAATGACGTAAGACAAGCGCCAGAGGAATTGTCATGGTGGAGGGCAAGAGTTCCATTCTGTGACATCGCAACATACTCTTTTATTCTGAAACATGCGCATAAAACAACCGACGGCAATCAAGATTTACTACAGAGCTAGAAAATGTTTCTACAGATTTTGTTGGTTATAATTTGCTTGCACGATTCCAAGACACGTGAATAGAATATTAATGTTACTACTTCATAAAAAACAGAATAAATCATAATTGGACAGAAATGTAAAGCGTTTTCACCTATCCAAAACTCTTTTTCATTCCCATGCATACATAGCGTACTAAAATACCAAGTTTAGAACTAGTACTAGAAGTGAGACGATGCTCAAATGTCCGGGTAACACACTGAATGCAACAAAGAAAACAAAAGATTTTCGACCGATTCTATCAACTACTTCTGACCTTAAAATAACATAGTACAGAATTAAGTGACTTGAATAGAAATAAAATAAAATGAAAGTCAGTAAGCGCGTCTAAAAATAGTGCAATTTACAGACGTGATGAAAGTGATTTTATTTTTCTCGTAGATTGCGCCAGTCGGCCTAACGGTCTCGTGTCGCAACATTTCCTATTCACAAAATAAAATGTCACATTTACCACTCAAATCATAAATAATTAATAAGTGCTCTAAATAACTTTCAGTTGTTTCAGGAACATTTTTACCCATACAGTTATTGCGATTTGACATCCTTTGCAAATTTAAATGTTTTAAAATGCACGTAACGTCTACAATTACTTCGTTAGAGGAACCTGTCTCTAGAATGTGAATTACAGTGTCTGGGTTGTCCTCTGGTGCAGCTATTCCAAGTCAACAGTTAATTTAAATAGAAATTTCCCAGGGAGCATTTCTTCTGTCGTCAAAGGCGGTATTTTCCTTTCACGCCAACCAAGAGAAGGCTGATTGGAAGAGGAACGGCGGGCAACGCGAGGACGAAATGTATCCAGGGCGACAACTGAACGACGGCTGGCGCGCGGTGTGACGTCGCCGGCATCTCGGGGGGGGCGATGACAA
>BOPP01000025.1:11377870-11392599 GCA_017312745.1 Gryllus bimaculatus | reverse complement strand
GTCCGTTTGGAGGTTCGGCGGGGGCGGTGACACGGGGGCGCCGGGGGAGATGCGGGGGCGGCCGAGCGGGGGCGTCCACTTGATGAGCCCCGCGCTGATGGATGGGTTGGTCACGAAACGTGAGCGATCGCGTTTTTCTCAGCTCCGCCGCCCCCGCCTCCACCGCCGCCGCCGCCACTGGCGTCGCCGCCCTCTGTCCGCCCACAGAGGAGGCGATCTTCGTTATTCATCGGGCGGAATTTGCACGCGGCGGCGCCTCCGGCGGTTCCAAGGCGCCATCCAGGGGGTGCGTTCACAACTCTCATACGAATCTCCCTTTCATAGTGCGTTACTGCGCGAAATTAACACTAAGAGGAGACACGATTCATCACAGTTTTCATTGGTACAATAAGCCACAATATTTCTGTCAAGCACAAAATATGTATCTTTTATTACGATGTAATAAATAATCACATGCGAGTAAACGGTAATTAAATTTTGCATTTTATACTTGAAAACTGAAGAGATTATACAGCAGTGAATACTAATGATAACAATTCAACTGATATCATGTTATTTTTATTTCTGAAAGCGAGGAAATTTGGGTTTAACGTGATGCCTCTCATGTCCGCGATATATTTGATTTATGTCCTCAATGTCCCAAGATTTGATTCAAATTCTGAAATACTTCCGATTAGAGCAATAAATTTGAAACCAGTATTTTCACGTATCTTTCTCCAATTTTTATAATTTAAGAAGCGCATTTCAAAGAACGTTCTACAGGCGCAGGTGGTATAAAATGTTTCCATCCATGATTATACATAATTATACACTAACGTGGAAGTAATGAAACGTCAAATGAATCGATTACTTCTCGCCCATAATACATTACAGGAAAGGGGACAACCATTTCGGGAACAAGGGACGCCACACAAAATCGCCCTTAACAACATATCCTGCATGCAACACACTACAAACGCTCATCACAAAGTCAGGCACGTCGAATGGTGGTAAACAAAATCGTTCGAAGAATTAGGTCAGTCACTCGACCGCGGCAAAACACGCGCACAGTCGGCAGCGCACACACTCAGTCCATCGGCGACAAGCGGAGCTGATAAAACCGTGCCTGTCAATGCTGTTCGCTGTCGCATTCGTGTCACAGGCGAGCTGGCGTGTGCTAACGCCTTGTAATGTTGTAAAGCGAACCGGCGCTCGCTGCCGCGCGGGAATAAACGAGGTGGACAGCGAAGGAAAAGATCCCATCCGGCAGCGCGTGTTTGGGAACGTCTGCACTAATTTAGTGATCTGCTCTGATGTTCTATTCGCGCTGGAGCAGCTGGAGTGCCTTCAAGGCAGCGAATCTGCATTCTTCACTGTTGGTTATTTATTTATTTATTCGCGCTTATATATTCCCATCGTATCTACAAATCATCATAGAGACAAAATTTCCCTCTGCAGTGTTTGAATAACACACTCTATTGCCTCTCAAATCTGTCTTTACGCGATCATGCAAATATACTTTGAGATGTGTGTTATGAAATGTTGATAAGTTGTATACCGTACAACCGTATAATACGATCTTCTTGACAGGTTCAATCATGCGTTTTCAAAAACAAAGCAAAGTATTGATCTAGCCTGTTTAAAATGTATACCGCATATTAATACGATTTATAGATGAGTTAGTATTATTAATATCAAGCAAAGTGGACATCAAATGTACGAGCAGCAAACCACGAGTTTCCAAGGGTAACGTTGTGTTCATAAGAATCATCAAAATATATTTGAAATTTTTTTTTATTAAAGCATAAAAATGTGCAGTTAAAAATGGTAACCTTTAAAATAAAACCCAATACTTCATGTTTCGCTGTCCACTGACTTAGTTAAAGTGGTATTTTTCAATTCATGGGTACTAAATACATGAAAGCGTTCATTAAAACGGAAGATGATCAACAATTTTCTGCCCAATTTGCCTTGTAATTTAAATATTATTTCCCAAAACCTTCATCCCTACCAAAAAATAGATTTTTCCTATATCTTTTTATATTTTGTTAACTTAATGAGGTGTGAATTTTTACTTAAAAACTGTTTTCTTCAGTACATATTTTAATTGATGAGAATATGAGAGAAGGAGAACCAGGAGAACCTATGAGAATCAGATTACACAGAACACTGGCTAACGTAGTTAAATATGAAACTTTACACCAGAGAAGACTCTGCAAACTGTTGCCTCCACTCCATCGTGCAATACAGTTCCACTGCTTGTTTCATGCTACGTCGTCCAATCTATCACATTTTTTTTCGTACGCTCATTGTCGATCAACAGCCGAATAACGCGAATGCGTGGTGTAGCTGTCAGACTGCTCTCGTTCTACCTCTGGGGCAAAGGCCCAAACCCCGGTCGATCCATGTGGGATTGGTGGTGGTTGGTCCGTTTTTTCTCGTCCCTCATTCCACCATTGCTAATTCCCCTTTCATGTATTTTATTCACACTCACCTAACCACCAAAACTATATACCAATTTGCAGGTATGGTAACAATAAAGAATGATGTCATAATAAAGAATACTAGTGGAAAATCGCACCGCTAGTTTAATGCCGAAAAGTATTATACTTCTCTAGGTATTTATTTATCATACTCATCTATTCAGACACGAAAGGGAATGGATTTTGCTAGCGTATCCCTGTCCTGGCTTGCCCTTCTGGCCAAATATGTCCTGCACCTTTCCACACTTCTCGCCCTGTGATGCCCCGCCTGACCCGACTCCTGCCCACCGTATCTCTACGCTATGTACACTATGATCACCGTTACTAACACCCTGCAAAGCACATAATATATCAGAAGTGTACTGGAAATATTGAAAAACGGAAATGCGACTTCAAACTGTAGAATTTAACACCGCGCTCAAAAAATGAGCTGCGACTTCGCTTACACGGTACCTCCACAACAGGTTACTTCCGTCTCCGCCGAATTGTGCTTGATGTGGGAACTCTAAGAGAATATTTTTTATACTATTAATATTTATATACAACACGTGAGTTAGGTCATCGAGGATTTCCAACATTCAAGCAACACCTAATTTACTGAGATAAATTGAACAGTATTATATACTTTTCTGTGTGTGTTTTTTTCAAATTAGACTGTATTTGACCTTTAATTTAAAGAGGGAATAAGAAAATAAAATTACTGCTTTGTATCAATACGTATATTACATGTGATACATAGATGAAAACTTTTTATTTAAATACACAGGTGGAAACTAATAAATTTAACAAATTTACACGATGGAGTTTTCAGTATTTTTCCCCAAATTCAAGATATCTGTTATTTCTTTCTGTATTTATTTTTTAATATCCCTCACAACCTCTCTTTAACAAAGCATTCCGAACAGTCTTATGATACCATATTAAAATCAAACGTTTTTATGAAGGTGCGTTTCGTTGTGACTTGTGTATTAGTTAGTAATTCTTCTCTTAAAAATCTGTCAATCTTCTGTCAATATTATATATATATATATATATATATATATATATATATATATATATATATATTATAGCCATTAAGCCCCGCAATGGAAATAATAAATTTCAGAAAACGTTGCAGTTATGATGTATCACGTGTAATTTATGTTAATACAAAGCAGTGATTTTATTTCAATATTCGGTCTTTATTTAAAGGCCAAGTACAGTCTAAGTTGAGATAAATTGAGTAGTTCACGGGAAAAGAGGCGTTTACATAATTATATACTCTACACTGCCCGGGAATCCCCAGCGTTAGGCCGCACTTACCTCCCGGCGACCCCGTGCGTTTGGCGCTCGCCCCCCCCCGGGCAAGCGCGTCCGATGCGGGCGCCGTGCGCGTGACCGCCGGTTACGCGCCGTGACGCGCCGTGTCAGCACACAGGCTGCGGGGGCGGTTCGCGTGCCCGTTCGAGGGCCTGTTTCACAGAGGCACGCGCCAGGATAATGAGCGCGACCACGCTCACGCCAATCCTCAGCCCGCCTCGCCCCGCTCCCCTCCCCGTCCCCCCGCCGCCCTGCGCCGCCCTGGCCTCACCCCCACCTTCGCTGGCGACTCACACACCACGTGCTCGACACGGCCTTTGCTGCGGTCGGGGGACGGAAGCACCCCGCGTTCAACGTTTCCTCAACCGTTTATCTACTGCCCCAAATAGGCGTGGGTCAACTCCACCTCGTACTGTTTTCTTCCTTAGTATGAAAATTGATTTTACATTTCCCGTGGTCTGCCTAGAATCACAATTACCGATTAGAACTTATCCACTTTTGCCTGATTTCAAACAATTATTTGCGTGTTCTTTTAGAGCACTGCCAACGTTGAAAATCGCATCGTGAAAGTTTGACATGAAATAACCCATCACGAGGATCCTTACATCGGTGACTTAAAGTGCAAAATTCCTAAGATTCTGCCACGTTCACCTGCGTTCGAGGTTTTCTCTGAACTGGTGGGAGAACATATATACGTTACTTAGGAATACAACTTAACTAACATTTTTACTCCTTCCGAGATACCGAATAAAGAAAGGGGATGGAGTCAGACTATACCTTTTCAGGGCACGAAAAGGGAAAAGGGGATTAGCTGGGAAGGGAGGGTGAGGGGAAAGCTGACCGAGGGATGCAGTCGGGCGATTCCCGAAGGGCGCGAGGTAGGGCGGAGAACGGCTACACGTCTCGAGCGGTCCTTGTGCTCCAAATCGGGTCAAAGATAGAGAAATCGGTTTTGGATTGACATTAATTGAGATTTCGATTAAACTGTGCGACAGAAAATGCATCAAAATGCAAATTGAAACAATGACTGGGAATAACTATAAGGAACGTAAGGAAATAACATTTCTAGCCAATTAGAGATTACTCACTGCATCACTTTGTTCTATCCATCAAAAACGATTGTGACTCCTTCTATACAGAAATTTTTTTATATATTTTCGAAGTGAAATGATGCGATGCGTAAGTTTTCGGTAATTAATTTCTTCACGAAGGATTAACGGACGTTTAAATTCATGACACGAAGTAATTTATTCGTGAAACAAAACCGAATGAAATTGGAGTAATTTGGTTACTTCTAGGTATATTCCTGTTCAAACAGAATATATCTCCGCACCAATAACAGAAAGGAAAAGTAATATTGTTTATTAACATTATTATAGGATAATAATTATAACTATTTTGGCACCTGGATTGAAACAATGGTGGGTTGCTGCTTAGTTTACCTTGGGAATTGGAATTATCATTTGTAGGAAAAATTGTGTTCCTTCGCTTTTGAAAATTTTCTTCAAGAACACTTCGACAGTCGAGGATCGCTGAGATGTATAAAATTTCATGTGTTTGCTAGTAACGAGTTCGAACATCAGCACCATAAAAAGGAAATCAGGAGGTCAGGACATAATTTATGCAAAGCTAAAATACGAAAAATCACATTGATGTTCCAAATATTATTTTAGGTGTAAATCATCCTATGAGATTAGAGTTAAAAAGTACATAAGAGCTAGGTCGCAATGTTATAATCTTGCCTAACAAAAAAAGCTAGTAGGCAGAGTACAATAGTATCTTACCTTTTACCAGTGGGTGTAGACTTACTTTAATTAAGATATATAATGACGTTTTTTGGAATTTATTTCGCTCCCCCTTCAAATCAGTTCAATCTAACGTAATTTTCCGACCAGCAGCCGTAAGATTATTCCTCACAATCATTTCCCTCACCTAGTTCCATACTTTCACCTGGAAGGCCGTGCTCCCTGTGGGTGTTCCTACACTCAACCCGCACTCCCTCCCCAGCAGAGCGTCTCTCTGCCGCATGTGGGCATCGAACCGACGCTCCGGCGCCGCTTACAAACACGCTCACCGGCGGCAAAACACGCGAGGGGCGAGGGCGTATGTTTGCGCTGGGCCCAGGCCCTGTGATCTGGAGATAGCTTTATGACGCGACGCGGGCTGAGCTACGCAAGCGAGCTTGTGACAGCGGGTGGGCGGAGCGTGCAAGAGATATTTGCGGAACGCAGTTCGTGATATAGAGCGAGGGATGGTACGGTTACGGTAGTGGAATTAATGGTGTGAAGGCTGAAAGCAGCTATGACCGTAATATTTTTTTTTGAAATTAGAAAAATATTGAAGAAAACTATCAGAGACTAGAAACCACATTTTGAGGATATGTATAAAAATGTATTTTTAAACATATAAAACGATAATATACAAAGGGCAATGTAAATGCTCAAAAACATTGCTACATGGTCCAAGGAAACAGAAAACGAGAGATCACGGAGAAAAGAGCATTCAAGATGATAAATATAACCATAATATATATTGTATAATAATAATTATTATAAGTATATTATAATCACAATATACAAGTAATATTTATCTAACCACCTAGTAGAAAGGTAAGTGCACGAGTTCAGATTTCGAGCGAACGGGCCCAAGAAGAAGACATAAAGATGGAAATAAAGTGAAGTGCTAAATGAATGATAAAAGTAGACAAATGGTTCTCTCAAATGTACTAATACGCTACTTAATATAGCACTGAGCACAATAACTCTGAAAGAATTATCCATGTGCGCACATAAATGCAATCAGACGGACGAAATGCGTAATTCTTGTGACCCTGAAAATGTAACTGCAATACGAGTCGCGTATATCACGTATGAGTCTAACACAAACCTAGTAATGATCTAAAATTTGCTGATTCCCTTTAATAAATCCGTTTGCTTCTAATCGTCTTCTGTAAGTAAGAGGACGCGTTTCATCCAAAAGTACTTCACAAGATATGTCGTCCCATATGATTGATTTATGAAACCACATGAAACTGATTCAGAAATTACTGCATTCAAGTATTGATACTAGCTTTGTGGCGTGGCTTGATGAACTGCTACGAGATAGGAAACAGAGTCCCCGTTGAACTAGTTTTCGTGTTTTGCGAAGGTTACTTCTGTGATTCCTCGAAGAAGACCTTTAGTTTTAGACATGAGACCTGTTCTTCGCGTTCGTGAATGAACTACCAGGCAATTTGTTTCCAAAGGAATAATTATTTGGAGACGACTGTTTAATACATTTAGTTATTCATTAAAAAGTTGACGAAGATATTTTGTGAGCATGGCGTAACATTGACCTGTTGGGCACAATTCCAGAATCTCATTTAAATTGCATGCAGGCAGCCTGGTTGCATAGCGGCGTCTCGGGATATTATCATTGCGTATTTTAGCTTCATCCCTCGATTCACCCAAGGGGAGGAGAGAGATCTTAAAAGCCTAATTTTCTTAAGGGTATCTAAATAGACTACATTTTTGGGCGGAATAAATTATATCATCTCTGCTTGTGATTTTTTAAAAATTTATTAACAACATCTGCATATATGGGAACGATAAATAAATTTGATGAGTAGGTAATTAACATTAGTTGAAGAAGATACTCATTAGTATCTCTCCATTAATAGGAGTTGATACATACATAAATACACTTGAAAATCTGTAAGTCAAACTCAGAGGCTTCCATTTTCTAACAAGCCTTATTTCTAAACAGTTAAGGAACACATTTATGGTTAAAGTCCTGGTATGTAATTCTAATGTTTGAATTTATTTAAAACTATATTTTTTAATTTCTTCGTTAACTGTTGGCATTTCGAAATTAAAGTAAATTAAAACATTTCGAACGCACCATTGTGCATTGGCAATGTATCTTAATACTTTGGATTGAAATCTTTAATAGATTTAGATACTGAATTCGCATCGGGTAGCTGAGTTGCTCCAGATCTGTATTATTAAGATCAAACGAACTTTAAGAAGGATTTATAAATGAGTAATAAATTGTCTAAGAAATTAATCATTTTAAAAATTATTCTTAAAGCTTCTATTGATCAACTTAGAATAACGACAGAATTTCATCAACCAGTTTTGACAAGTTAAAATGGATTGTTATAAGAGGATATTTTACCATCTATAGCACATGAAAAGTGACGGAATTACGTAGCACGTGAATACGAGTAGCCATTAAGATAATATCATCCTTAATGGAAAACTGAGTAATGCAGAGATCGCTTAACCGAGTAACCTATGTTGAACAATGGAAGTTTGTCACAAGTTGACAACTGGGAAGTTGCAATTTGACCTAATTTTATTCCTTTATAGTTACTGTTAGTTTGGATTATAAGCGACTTCAATAGAACTTTGCAATCAATAAGAAACACAAACCAGATTTTACTAGGACAACACTTCTTAGGGGCCCTTAGACAGAGCTCTCAATGTGTTATAAATTGATAATGCGGGTCCGCCATATAATATGTTCAGAAAAAGTTATATACTTGAAACGTGAAGGGATTTTGTATGTTAAGTTGTTTGAGCTCTCTACTGAATCAAATTACGTGATTTTTCTAAATTAAAAGTAGTTGGTTTTAGAAGTGTTATAATTTGCTTTTGCTAATCGGATATGTAGTATACACTAAATATTAACATTATTTTAAATTAATATTGGACTATTATCCACAGTCATTTAATATTTTCTTTACTTTGTTATGCGAATTTTAAACGAAGGCGGATTTCGTTACGTCGTATGCCGCGGAAGGGTAAGGTTGCGGTTATAACGGAAGTCAGGAAAGCGAAGACAAGAGAGTTCTGAAGTGCAAAAATCAATTAATGTCTTCATGTGAAGGTCACTGAGGTATACCAATCAAAAAATCGATGTTCCGAAACATCGATTTTCAAAATTAAAGCATCGATGTTAATAATGAATGTAACAAAAACCTTCCTGGTTCCTTAGATGTTTTCAAGTTGGTTTAGTAACCTATAACATTAAGTTCAACAATTTTAATTGATAGTTGGCGTGTATATTAATTTACTAAAATTTAACTAAAAAAATTAAAAACGTCTCTCCATTCCAAAATACCAGGACATCAGAATCATCTCGGGCGAGGAGTAGTCTGCTCGGTGAAGGTAGTACAAACCTCGTTAGTTTGCTTTGAACACGCAGACAGTGGAACCAACAGCTATTGGTTCGTATTTCATCTTTTACAAAATTGTGATTGGGGGCATTTTTTTCATCGACGAATAAAACGTCATAAACGTAAAAAAACAACATCGAGCCCTGAACATCGATGTACAAAAAACATCGGCCTCAATACTTCGATGTTTCAAACATCGATATTTTTATAGAAACATCAGCGTCAAAACGTCGAAAGTTTTATAGAAACATCCGCTTCAAAACATCGAAAGTTTTATAGAAACATCCGCTTCAAAACATCGATGTTTCATCCATAGTTGGTTTAGGCAAGGTGATTCGATAGGACAAGGTGGGAGGACACCCAATCTTCAACCCTAGAATACTATGACTTTTTACGCATACTCTCGTTTTATTACTTACAATTTTTCAATTCACAGCAGCTGGATGCTGTAGTATGTCATAGTGTTTTTACAGACTATGTTGAGTTAGATGTTCAGGGAAGGTGTTAATAATTTTTCTGTGCATTGCATACGACTATTATTGTGCGAACACTAGACAACAATACGTCTATTTTATGCACAGTGTTTCGACAATTAATTAATGCATCTCTACCGACTTAGGTAGTAAAAATAAAGAATGGTAAAGTTACGGTGCAATTTGGCGATATTTCGACAAACAAATCTCTTATTATAGATCCTTAGGGAAATGAATAACAATAGAATATTTTCAATATGTCTCCCTCACGGAGGTTTAATCAAACTGCAAGAGATACATTGGTACTGAATGTAGACAAGCCAAAAGACTTCCGTACTTGCATCTAGATCAAGCGTAGTGTAACATTGACCTGTTGGGCGCAATTCCAGAATCTCATTTAAATTGCATCCAGGCAGCCGGGTTGCATAGCGGCGTCTCGGGGAAATATCAGCACGTTTACTGCTAATCCGATGTTGAACCCAAGGGCAGGGGGAGAGTTTAAGAGACTAATTTACTTCTGCTTAATATACTGCATTTGACGAAAATAGTTCAATATGTAAATTGAAAATGTTATAAATAACTATAATTTAAATCTTTGTAATAAAAACATGAATTTCTCCCATTAACGAACTCAAGTTGTGCCACTGGCTGTCAAGAATAATGAGCTTCTCTTATTTAGTAATTGAAGAAAATGAAGTGAATGTGAATTTAGTGAATGAAGAAAATAAGAGACGTATGGTACTATGTGGTATTCTTATAAATGATATATGAACATTAAATTACTATGAGTCAGCAAACAAGACCTGAACCCTATGAATTGTAGTTTCCCTAGAATTCTTTCGTTATGTCGCTTTTTGAAACGGAGTAGCTGAAATATTTGCGTTTCGGCGGATGTACTACCCTTTCGTACGCGGGCGGCCGCCACCGCAGGCCTCGCCCCCGGCCCCGCCCCCGTGAGAGTCGTGTCGCGTGGTGTGGAGTCCGCGTGTCCTACTTGCGGGCTTATCTGCCTGCTTCCGTGAAATCTTTTTATCTCGCCGGCATAGCTTGCCCTAGCGCTGCCCTCGGGGGCGGTCATGGCGCAACAGTCGATTGAAATCTCGCGAGCACATCACAAAGAATAACGCAGACACGAGCGCAGGATAAAGCCGCCGGTCGGTGCCGCCCCCATCCTCTCCCCGAATCCGCCTCCCCCACCCTCCTTGCGCCCCAGATTGTATCGGCGGAATTGCGTTGGAACAGCGCCGGTGGCCGCTCGCCGCAGCAGTCGTCTGTGAGCCGCCCGCGCCGCGCCGCGCCAAGTAATGGCTCAATAACACGCCAGTAAACAGCGTGAATTATAAATGCGTCCAGACGCTGCGGCGGAACATTCCGAATCGCGAACAGATGGAGATAACTCAATTTGGAAAAAAAGGTGGGAAGGGGAAATGAAGGAAATACGGCGGAAGAAGTGTTAAGTACAAGTGGAAACAGGGGATAAGATAGAGGAGTACATATATTGCCTACTGGACAAAAGAAACTTGATTAGAATGATTGATTAGGGTTTCCGAGCGCGTCAAATGCTACGGTTATTAGTCCCATAAGTGTAGTGCATGGGCATATCCGACACCAACCTACGTGCCGACTTCGAGTTTTCCCCAACCAGATATCTTCCCCCAGCGGTGTACCGCCCTAGCCACGACGAGCATCAAGCTCCCGACTGACTGGGCTACTGACATGTGTGGTAGTGCAGAGCAAAGGAACGTTGCTGTGTGTAATTAAAGTGTGGGGATAGGTCAACGAAGAAGAATCAAAGGTTCGTGGCCCTTTTGGTAGGATACTCCACTGGCATTCGCCTAACCAGTGCAGCCGATCGCTAGTTTTTGCCTCTAGACAGCGGCTGAATTCGACCTACCTATGTAGCTAGAGTCAAAAATCCTGCCACCGTCGGAACTTGAACCCCAGGACCTGATCCAAGGGCAGTAACATCAGTTGTTATTCGGAGCCATCTAAGCCGGTGGACCGGAGAATACGATAAAGGATTAAATTTAACATTATTGCATACTGTTCAAAAGAAACGGGTTGAAAATAAAATACAGAGAAAATGGGAGTATAAAGAACGAGAGAGATGATTATTAGTATACCCTGAGTAATAAACATCGGTATTAATTAATGGCAAACACGAAAGCAGAGCTTCAAATACCCAGAGAATTAGTGAGAGACAGGTGATGCATAAGGGCAAAGACGAAGAGAATACGCAGAGAGAGAGAGAGACAGACACAAAAAAGCGTGGCTAAGTGCCTTCGGAACTGAAATAATCATTTTCCAATCGGGCAAATGATTTTCCACTTTACAACAACACTCAATTCAAAGCCTTCGTTTGAATAAGTGTTTAAAGTTGAAAGTATTGAACAGTTCTGTTGAAAAAACATGCCAACTACTAGCGAAAATTTGCCCGACAATTCTGGTAAAAACATTTCCTTTCAAAACATTTGTCATTTTGATGGAATCATAAAAACCACATCACCTCAAACAACAGTGAATGACCCTGTTCAGAAAGTATATTTGTGATAAATCTATTCATTACTTTTTTACCGCAAAATAAGTATATACTAATAAGTGAAGTTCTCTTCTTTCTGACTTAGGTGTTGCCTTCAATGCTGTTAAATACACAATATAACACAACGCAGCGCATACATACTAAAAGACTTAAAAATGCAGAAAATAAGTTGAAAGATGTATGTTGTCAAGCTAATCAACATAAAAAATGTATCCAAAGGAAGTTGGTATTGGAAAAATATTATTCTGACCAGGCAAGTTATGGAAGGGACATGAACTTGCAGCTTTAGAGTCCAATTCTCGTACGTTCATATTTTTGATGCCAAATATGCAGTTACTCAGCTTACATTTCTCATTTACTGAAATATTTTATCAATATTTTATTATTAATGAACAAAAGTGGTAAAAATAGCTTTACAAGAAAACACGTACATAAAAAAAGATAAAACATTTTTCAAAATAGTTATTTCAGTGCTATTATGACCTGTTAACCGTAAAAATGTCATATGCCTCTCTTTGATATATTGTGAGAATTTTTCTCTAACAATTAATATTGCCAGGATAGGGCATTCCATATACCGTTAAATGATTAGTATTGTATCTAACAGCAAAAACATCGAACCTAGTTTGATGTTACTGCAGTGCCTCTGACCGGGAGACCCCTAGGTTCGAGTCCCGATGGTCGCAGGGTTTGCGATACTCGATACATAGTTGGATCGAATCCAGCCGCTGTTTTGAGGATTTTGGCAGCCGACTCCTCTGATCGGTAGTTTTCTGTGATCAACCGCGGGCAAATGGCGGAACAGTAACCAAACAAACAGGCCAACGACCGTGTGCGATCTTTATATCCTCTTCCATGTCCTGTCCTCGCCACTTAGTTACATATACACTTAAATGCAGTACATTACCATACATGTCGGGAGCTCAGAGCTTGTCCCGGCTGGGGTGGTGTCCCGCCAGTGAAAGATCTCTGGTTGGCGCTAACCCCATAAACCGAGGGAGGTCGTCGCCGGATCTCGCCATCCAGCGAGAGAAAATCACCGCCACCTTCGCGATAATAATATGCACTACTTTTCGAAATTAATGACTTTGACAGTCGACGTGTCTGGGGTGATCAATGAATCAATCAAATGATTGAACGAAGATCCCCCTGACTCTGCCTACACTTCGATTTTTTTGTAGTGGCCGATGACATTACATTACTGTTGCACCTCCTGCCTTACAATATATGGATCTCTTTAATTCAATCGCGAACGTGCTTCTCAACGGAGCACGTGACTTAGGGGCCGTCCATAAATTACGCA
Source organism: Gryllus bimaculatus (assembly GCA_017312745.1). NCBI lineage: Eukaryota > Metazoa > Arthropoda > Insecta > Orthoptera > Gryllidae > Gryllus > Gryllus bimaculatus. The sequence continues at coordinate 11,379,365 of BOPP01000025.1, read as the reverse complement.
AGGCGAGTTTGGCGATTTTTCGACTCCCCCTCCCCCCTTGATGAGATGTCGTGACGTTTGGCTAGACCCCCTCCCCCTTCTAATTTCACGTAAGATTTTTCAAAATGCGTACTTTTATAGTAAATATGTTAATTGGGATTGACTGCATTGGCATTTATTGAAAATACGTAAATAAATATAATTAAACAAATTATGTAATTTTTGTTACATTCTTTTTTCAGGACTCTATGCTACATTTATTGTAACATTTACATAACAGCGATAAAAAATTATTTTCCAACATTTAGCCATATTTTGGAATAGAAATGTATTTTACTTAACAGATTTAAGCGAAAACCAAATACGTCATATTTTCCAAGAGCCCCTCTCCCCCACGTACGTTAGGTAAGATTCACCTTGACCACCTCCCCCCTCCCCTCTAAAGGCCTCATGTAATTTATGGATGGCCCCTCACCACTATCAAAAATGTACTTACTATCGTTAAAAACTTACCTCTTATAATGATTATTATATTATTAGTAAGTATCATTATTAATTTTAAAGAGGTGTAACAAGGACTTAATGTCATCGGCCGCTAGAGAAAAAGAGAAGTACAGTGCCAGTGCTCGAGGAGCGGCGTGGAGTCAGTCGCAGTGCAGGCGCTGCCAGCGGCCGGGCGCGGGGCGCAGGGCTGCACTGTTTCGCCCGCATTTCAAGCGCGCGGCCGCCAGACAGCGAATAAATCTTCTCGCGGGGGAGGGCCGGGAGTGGAACGGGGTGGAGAGAGTAAGGGGGAAGGGGGGTTGGCGGGCGGACAGGTCAGTGGGAGGGAGCAGCTCCAACGAGGAAGGCACGACGCGATCTCCAGCGCCGGAGGTTGCGGCAGACGCGGCAGTGGGGGATCAGGCGGTGGAGACAGCGAGGGCGCAGATGACAACGGAGCGGGGTGACATGAAAGACTTTAAGGGCCCTTAGAAATGACGGCGAATTTACGTGCGATGCTAGATCGGCGGTGATTCCACCCAACAGACGGACAATTGCAGAAACAACAAAAGTGTCAGGATTGTCCAAATTGTGAAAAACACGGAATGCAGACTCTCAGGAACGTATCGAGAGGAATAGGCGAGAAAGCGTGGACTTTTGAGTTCTCGTACAGCAGCAGAAAGAACGAGAATATTCAGCTCGATTCTTCATCCTCGCGCGAAATGGAGGCCGCGGGAACGCGATGTGAGCATCTCCTACCCAGAAGAGGGAGGGGCAAGCAACGAGCGGGGCGAGGGCGGGGCGCGCAGCGGGGACGGCCACCCAGAGGCAACAGCGCAGACTGCGAGAGCGGACAACGCCGACGCAGGAAGTCAATAGTTTATTCTGGGCACATAAAATGAAATTGCTCCCACGGGAGTATGCGTCAGAAATGAACTATAGTGGGAGGCGGGCGCGGCGCGGGGCCGGGCGGCGCGGCGGGGCGGGGCCAAGCGCACGGCCGCTGCAATATGCTAACCAGCCGGCGTGAATG
>BOPP01000025.1:11367191-11377857 GCA_017312745.1 Gryllus bimaculatus | reverse complement strand
CCTCCCTCTCCCTCTCCCACCACCCGACCTACTCCCGGCGACGCTCCGCTTCCTGCGCCGACCCGGCCACTCGGACAGCTACGTCCCCCTTGTCCAATTAACTTCGCTCTTTATTATGATTTCGCATTAAGGGTCTGTCATTTCGGGGAATTCTTTGACTATGCACTTCTCTTCTGAAGTGGCAGGCAAGGTATAAATGTATAGCAAAAGCAGCTCCGCTGATATTGCTTGTTTCTAAACGAGATGTGGAAAAAGTCTTAAAATATTTGAATTTTAATACAGATTGTTTTAAAAATGTACGAAATTAAACACAATAAGATACTTGAAGCAGGAACAAGGTTTTTTAAAACGCTAATTTTTTTGATATATTTATCTCTCAAAACCTATCACATTTACACATTTGAATATTTTGAAAGTATATGATTCTGATAATAATGATGTTGGCGAAGAAGTCAGAAACTTTTCTTAATTTCCACATCAACTCCTATAGTTAGAAGTAAACCGTTAACGTGTTGACAATTAGGACAAATTAATTTCAAATCAGCTGCAAAAAATTGCTTGCATTCTCTCGTCTCATTTACATTAGCGTGTCTATTAACATTAGCGCTCTACAGGACGTCTCAGGAAATAAATTTCTAGGACATGGAGGTCAATAATAAATTTTGGTCAGTAACAGTGGATAGGAAATGTCATATAACAAAGTTAGACAGATACAATTTTAAACATTACATCCCATCACCAAATCCTGCAAATAAATCGCTTTGACTTTGTCAAAACGTGTACTTAGAACCCTTGCACCATAGAGTACATGGGAACTTCATACACTTAAAATTGAAAAAAATAATTTGACTACAATGAAAATTAATGATAATGATAACACATTTCATTATGACTTTTCTACGATAATCACACGATTACAAAACTAAAATGTTGATTTAATGTAGCTACTGATAACAACAAACATCAGAAAAAAATGTATATAAAAACATAAATCCTACACAAATAAAACCTCCTTGTGGCTCCAAGGTCATCCGCCTTCAGATCTCTCTATGAAATGTCATTATTAGGGGGCGCATTTGAATGGTACTTTCCTCAAGTAATATTTACGTGATGCAACAAATGCTCTCCACAGAATTTCTGAGCAACCTATTCAATTTCTTCGCTCAGAAATTGTAATGTCAGCCGTTGTTTGTAATATACGTTTCATGTGACGCCTTTCCGAACCGATATTGGTTCAGCCGATTTTGCGTTAACTGAGACAGATTGCATGGTAAAGTATGGTCCAAACGAAACGTTTGCACGCAGAGTTCTCTTGAAAAGAAGAAGCCTAGAATCCTTCCGTAAAATACTTTTGCAGGTTGAACTGATTTTGATAATATTTTTACGTTCGTTTTCTATGCTTTTAGAGATTTTTATAAACATTTTAAATGCATTTTACTGATCATTTTTGGCAACGTTTTAGGTCATCAAAATACGCTCCGTAGTCATTATTAAAGCGTTCAACTTTTGTACACGATACCTTGGCTGATCTAATTCTGTCCAGGTTGTTCAAAAAGTCTGTACACTCCGATTAAAACACAATGTCAGTTCACGTTTACGGGCTGCAAACAAACAACAGGGGTACACCGTCATCCAATCGGGAACGTCAAAACCAAAAAATTAAGTTGTAACGAGGCTCCCGAATCGATGAGAGTGTCTGTCTCTCCTGCCATCTCGTAACCTCGAAAGGACTTCCTGTTTTAATCGCATCACCCTTCTCGGCCATCCCCGTACTCTCCAGGCACTGCCGCACGCTATTCACTCCGCAGCAGCGACGCCTCCGATTCTCCTTGCGCGAGGAATCCGGGGCAGCGGCGTTAGAGCGCGGGGGTGGGCGTGGGGGTGAGGGGGCGACGGAGACGATGTTGAGGACCGGCCAGTGCGGGGCGCGGAGGATGTAGCGGTAGGAAGAAACGCGGATTCGAGGAAGAAGTGGGAGCTATATCGCGTAGGGGTGGGAAAATAGCCGCGCTGTTCGCAGACGAGGCGGCCGTGGCGGGGGCCTGAGCGCAGAACTATGGTGGGGTAGGGGATGGTTGGAGTGGTGGCCCAGAAGGCAGCGGAAACGAGCTGGGCCGGTGCTATACAGACTACAGGGCACGAGAAGGAGGAGGTGGTAGTAAAACAAAGCGGGAGGGTGGGAGGTGGCGTGGGTGATGCCGCTGAGGACGGGGACAGAGGGAGGGGTTGTAGATGGACGGTGGGAGAGGATGAGATGGAAGCGACAAAGGCAGCGGGGACGGCGTGGGCGGGGGCGGAAGTACGGAGAGGGAGTCAGGAGGTCGAGGCCTCTACGAGGAGATGGGGAGGACCTCGATTCATTCCAGGGCCCTCACAGGTAATTAGACGAGAAAGCGCGCGGACGTTGCAACATAAACAGCCGAGCTCGCGCTGGCGTATTCTATGCCATTAGGATGCCAGCCCTTGCTTCCAGCGCGGTCTTATTTGGCTTTGTAGATTTGCCTCCGTGAAATTCGTTGCAGCTTTCGTGCAATGCACGTAATGCACATTTGTGCTGGGTTTGGGTAATTATACGCATGCATAGCGAGGATACTCCGTACGATTCGCTACGAAACTATGTAATGAGGGTAACACATTTTTCACTCCAAGACACGTAATGGGTCGTATTGAAGTACTAAAATAATAATTAAGATATTACTAATTCAAATATATATGTTAAAATTAAAGGAATATTTAAAACAAAATATTCACGTTTTTAATTATTATTTTTTATGATACGAAATAAGGAGGATTATACTATTCGGAAGACGTAGAATTCGGAATAAGCAAAAAAATATAAGCTGTTCTAATTATGTGGATACGCCCTCTGCATAACTACATCTTTTACACTCCGTGACCACATGTTCTTGCTCCTCATTATGTATATCACATGAAAATCTTTCTACATATTTTGTCGAAAATAATGAAACAAAATTCATCAACAACAAAATTACAAAATACAACGTTTTCTCAAATTATTGTTGAGCTTAAAAAACATTTGATTAAATGTCTGTCTTGAGTTTGTTGATTAGTTCTATATTGTAATAACACTAATTCAAAAACATTTTCACACGGTCCTGAAAGTTGTGGCGTTGGTTAAAAAGGGACATAAACCAATAACAATTTTGTGAAGGCTCAGTGCATTGTGACTAACTGACCTTTTTCCTTTAAAATTGGATAATTTTCGTTTAATTTGAAGTCTGTAACTACATACATCACATCACTTCAACAATACCAAATGTAACGCATTTTCTAGAAATAACAGGCAACACGTTAACCTTTCACGATACAATCTTGTTGTCGCATCGAAAAAATTGTACCTCTAGGAGGAAATTTCAATTTGCATCAAGATGCTTTACATAAGTGAAGCTTTCAAGGTTTTCACCACAAAATTCTCAAGAGCACAGAACACTCCGTTCAGAATTCCAAGAAGCAATTGTGTGGGAACTCGCCGGTAATCTCTGCAGCATTCCATTATCATATTATTAAGGAAACCGCTTGTATCGACAAATGGTAATACGGACCGGTTTTCCTTTGTAGGCAGCGCGTTTACCGCAGCGAGGAATCTGATAAGCAGCGTATTAATAATGAGCGCCCAACAAAAACAGAGGGCCGCGCCGGCCGCTGCGCCGACGGGCAAAGGAAGCGGGTGAAAGCCCTTCTAAGAGTACAGACGACCGCGGCTAATGTTTGGTCGGACACGTGACATACGACACAAATTAATCACTTCCCATAACGCACCCATTTTTCTGCGCCCGTCAGTCTCGGCGAGCGCCCAGCAGACGGGACGCTTCGCTGGAGGGCCCTCCTGCGCGCTGGGGCCTCTGTCACGCAGCGGGCGGCGGGCGTGGTAAGCTTGCGCGAACGGGTGTGGAGTGGGGGCGGGGGGCGCAATGTAGGGGAGGTTTTTTTTTTGGGGGGGGGGGGGGGTTTGGGGGAAAGTTTTGGAGTGGGGTGCGTTTGGAAGCGAGGACGCGGGACGAGACAGAGACCATAGGCTGGGAGGGCGGCGGGGTGCAAGTGGGAGCTGCGGGGAGCAGCAGAGAGGGGCGGGGTGCGGTGGCGAGAAGGGCGGAGGCTGGTGATGGCGCAATGGGGCATCGAGAGCGGGGGAAGTGCGGCGGAGAGGAACGGGCGGGGAGCTGGCACGAGCCGGGCAGGATGCGGGAGGGAAGGGGCGGGGAGCGGGGGAAGAACGGGGAGTGCGGGGGAGGAAGGGAGATGTGCGGGAGATGCGGGCGGGGAGGGGGTGGGCGAACCGAAGGTGGGGGCGACTGCAGAAGGGTGGCGGGAGCGGGGCGTGGGGAGCCTTTACCCGCAAAATAGGAGAGAGGTGTGGAGCGGAGGCGGGTTCGCGTAACCGGGGAGGCGGGCGCGGAGGCTAGTTTCAAGAGGTAGTCATTTAAATTCAGCGCAAAACAAACAGGCTGAATACACACTGTGCCGCTGCCGCGCTAAATTGTCCATTCAGATTTGTTTTTTCTTTGCGAAAGAGGAGGGACGGAAATAGACGGCTGTACGAAAAACGCACACGGGTAAAAGGGAAAGTGAAACTGAGTGAATTAGAAAAAACAAATAAAAGAAAGTCCATAGAATGAACAGGAGGAAAGTAAAAGAGATAAAGAAACAGAAAAGTAAGGGAAAGAAATGAGACAGAAGTGAATAGTTTAAAAAAAATCTTTATAATTTTAGATCAGGAGAATAAAGAAAAAATGAGAAATAATTAATGACAGCCAAAAGCTCCACAATTCAATACACAGAAGAAACCCATAAATGAACAATGACAAAGAGGAACATGAACTATGTATAACTGTCAGTGAATTCCGAAACCTTATTCCTAACGAACCAAGATGTTTGGGTGAGATTAAATGTCTTCGAAGCAGAATACACTCGAGAACTGTAAAGCGAGTGAAAAGAGGGTCAACGCAATGTCAACCAGCTTTCATTTTGTGTACAACCCAGGAAAAAGAGTGGCGAGAAAAAGGAGCAGAAAGCAAAGACGAGAGAACGAGTACGTCGTTGGGTAGAGGCCGGGGCAGCCCATTCGCGTTACGCCGGGGCATTAGGCAGAGCGAGCGCCCGCCTAGCACACGCGCGTGTTAGCCCGGTGCGGATTGGTCGATACGGCACGCGGCCGCCCCCTCACCCTCACCCCGGGCTTGGGCTTTTTCACCCGAAGCGGAAGCGCTCTCTGCGGCTTGATTGGTTCCCGACAGCCCCGCGTGGCGGCGCGCGCGGCGAAACGGGCGTATCTCGCTTCCGACATCGCTTCTGGCGAACCGCTCTGTTCAAAGATTACGAACTGGCGGCCAGAAACAGCAGAACCTCCCTCCGCCACCCACTCCATTCTCATTTCTTCCTCCGACGACTGCCCCTGGAGACTGTTCCTCCTACCATACTCTATCTACCTTTCCAATACGGGGAAAAACATCACACACGTAGGTGGCGTCAGATATTAAATCATTACAGATAGATATTGTAAGAAAAATCAACACGATAGAAGCCAGTCTTTCTTTCTATCAAAAGTGATGTCGGCCCGACCTAGATGGCCGAAGTAGTTAAGAGCGTGTTCAGACTCAGCGCTTCGGCCCGAAGGGTCGCAGGTTCATGCCCCGCCTTTGGCCAGGTTGTTTTCTCCCTTGTCTCTCATGTGTGTGTGTTGTTGCGGAGGGCCACACGTTCTGCTGACCCCAGACCAGAGTCGGCAAGTGTGTTGGTGTGTGGTGTATGGTCAATTAATATTCGTCCCATAGGGACGAAGAGTTGTCGGCAATCGTGTCGCCTGGAAAAGAGCCCTAGAAAAGACAGAAATAACGTTACGTCGAAACAGAAATCTTGAAACGATAATAAATCTGCCAGCCTTCTTGATGATTCCCCTCTGCTGTGGCTGATAATGACTTCGTCCCGGACGTCACCTCAATTTTAGCGTGGCATCATTAAGCTGCGGTTGTTATTACCCTCTGTGCGTTCTGTTCGTTAATTCTGAAAAGAGAACCTCTCCTTCTTTGCGAGAGATCGAAAATTCTTTAGCACAATGCGGATATTTGTGCAAAAACGACAACATGAATCGTTCATGGCGCACGTTGCTGTACATCTTCGTGTGACTCCTGAATTGATGTTCGCTTCTTTGCCGCTCACCGTAAAGAAAATTCTCGAATATACCCACTTTAAAACGACACTTTCTTCCGATATATTCTGAGATAGAAAGAAACAGTAAAAATGGAGAAGTCAAAAAAGTAATACGGATATTTGTCTTGTACAGGCGTGAAATGTTGAATTATGCGTTGTCCATAGAGGGCTTGAAAAAGTATATCCAAAATGTACGCCGCAACAGAGCAGCTCTATCGACAGTCTTTGAAACTGCGCAGTGAAGCATTCAAATTTTTGTGTCGGATGAGTCACGAGACCTTTTTCGACCTTAGGGTCACAAAAGAATAAGTGTTTGCCCCAGAACTTTTGAAGAGGTAGGGGCGAGGTCGAGATAGTGGCCGGATATGTATTATGCATGGCACAACGCCACACCATACGTCTCCTCAGACTTCTCTCTCTTCGTCTGCGGGCGTGTTTACCAGGGCAAGTTTTCTTGCCGTCGTTCCTAAACTTTTTGGGCAACGAAATTGCTTATAGCATAGTTGGGATGAGTCGCAGAGTAGGATGGAAATTCACTCGTTAATTACGAGCTCAGCAGCTAAATTGCTGAACGCCAAATGCATCTTAGTGTGCTTTTAGTCCATTATGGAAATGGAACTTCTATTACAGTATATCTTTGTTTAGCACTTCTTGTCATAAAACACTTCATAAACAAAACATCTTCAGCAAACTTAGACGTTTAAATCATACAAAACGTAATTCAAAACGCATTCAACTTTCTTATGAAAGGAAACTAGTACAATGCTGAATTTCGGTTTAATTAGGAAGAAAAAAATGAAATTTCAATGAAAAACTTTCTTTCACTCAAAAGTATTAAAAATGCATTCCTGGTCCAAAAATTCTTGGCAAATTGCTCCCTATAAATTCAATTCTTGTGTTTGAAAGTGGAAGGAGAAAGGTAGGAAAATGTTTGTTTAAATTTTCTCCATAACCACAAAAATACTTTTCACATAATTTTGTAATTATTTGTAATACATATTAATTTCAAAGTACGTGACCAAACATATTTCTCTAATGAAACGACCGATTCTGTAATAAATACTACTTGTTTCGAGAAATTTGCATTACCCAACAGTTTGGAAGACGATACTCTTCATTCAATACAATTTTAATAATGACTTTTCAAACTGTGTTGCATGCAAAATTTGCAACTGAGACTATATAGCATTGTCGATTTCCACTGAAGGTTTGCTGCAGATGCTGGAGACTGTTAAAGTTTTCTTGGCTACATCGAAAGTCAAATGTTCTGGAATGAATTTCCGATTGATTTAAAGTTTTCAAACCCTTAGAAATTTCTCGTTTGTTTAAAGACATGGTTCTGCGGACGTAATGTGCTGCAAAAGAGTTTCAGAAAGATGTAAACTTTAGAAGAAAATGTTCACGTTGCAATTACTTCACAAACCACTAGTTTTGCGCATTTTATTTTTTGCCAGATCATTTTGTGTATTTTCCGCTAGATGTTATTCCATCATTAAACAAAACTGTTTTGAGATGAATCGCAAAATATGTTGATGCTACATTTTGCAGGTTTCAGAGACATATATGGTGCATAGCCGCAATGCCCATGGAATGTGACAAGTCACACGCATGCTTAAAAATCAAGAACATTTTACAATCGATGGCAGAAAGTTGACGCACGTAATTTCTAATTGAATGCTGCGGTTGGTCACATGTAAACGTAAATTAATTGTTCTCTAAACTAGACTAATCGCGTTATATTGTAAAATAGTTTATGCTCTTTGTAGTACACTCACTAACGGTGAGTGTACTTCAAAGCCACCAATCAATCACGTAGCTACGCTATCAGCACAATAAAAATGTCGGCAGCTTATACGCAGGTGACAAATTTTGAAGGCAGGCTATAAAATTACAAAAGGTATTTTTGAACTAAGGAAATTGATTTATGAGAATTTCTGATTCTCCGCCAATAACTTTGTTCCATTTCTAAAACAATGAATCATCAGTCACTGATAACATTACTTAGCAGACGCGAGAGAATATCCTATGGGCATTTTTAATACATCTTCATGTGAGAAAATGGTAGCGAGGGTGGATGGAGCAGATCGCAGGCGACAGGCCTTCGTGGCGCGAGTCCTGCATTGCACGTGCACAATTTCTGTTGATAATTCGGAAGGCAAACTTACATTACATTCTTGCGTATGTACTGTAGATTTGTAATAACTATGGATTATGATGAGTCAGGTAAGAACTAAGTCAAGAAAAAAATGTCTCAGCACATTAATGCTTGTAGATATAATAAAATGAAAATACATATACGCTTGGAGACTCATATTTTAGATAGATATTCACTTTATTCAGGAACAAATACTTCCCTTATATAATGTGACGCATGTGTCATTACAGCCATTTAGTTTTCTCGTTACTTTCTTTACATCACCCTATACGTTTTACTATTTCATCAACATCCTTAAAAATTCACTTGGAGTTGACACACGTGCAATGAGTATTGTAGTTTAGGGGTTAAATAACTCAAACGTTGTGTTTCGTAGAAATCACTGTGGCAAAGCTGCACTCATTTGCTATGAATTGGAGCTTGCATTTTTACCAATGCAAAGGGCAAGACTCCTTTTTGTACGTGACTCGTAACGTTTTCACGAGTCGTTTTGAATTACACATTCTAAATATGTGCAATGGTCGCTTGTCCCTTGCATCGACCGCTGTAACCAGCAACCACGTAATTGACGGTGAAAAGGTTAAATGTACAAAACGCCCGTAGGTTCCTCTGCAGCGAATGTTTTATTGATATTAACCCGCGACTGCCAATTGCGTCACTGATCGTAATGGTAGAATGAATAACACGAAACTTCACTCATTCCGTCTTTCGATACCAAATAATTGATGTTGGATGGTACATACCATTCATAATTCAACGTGTACATGTACGTGAATATATTCGCTCTTATTTAAACTATACAATAGATTGTTTCGTGTGAGAGGTTTTGGAATATCCAAAATGTCATGGATTCTTGATGAGGAGAGACAACATAATACTATATAATTGAAAGAGGCAAGTTCTATTAAATAACATTAATTACTTAAAATTTGGTTTTATTTTTGAAACAATGATTTCCCATAGTTTTTCCGTAACTAATTTCGTTAATATTAGGCAATCGATGACGTAAGCAAAATATATCCACGTCCACAATGGCTACTGACAATTTTTATGGAAAAACTATGGCAAATAATATTCTTGCAAAAACCATAAACCATACCATAACGGTCTATGAATATTGTAAAATAAAAAAGTACTGTAAAAACTGTTAATCATTCTTCGTTAGTGAAATGAAACACACTATACATAATTATGATATATGATTGGTAAAAGTGACACTTTATTTTGCGAGTAATAAAAGTTGTGATACGAGGCCGAAAGACTGACTGGTGCAATTTTACGAGCAAAATGAAATCATTGTCACCACGTGTGTCATCCACTATTTTATAAAGCTTACTAACTTTCATTTTATTTCAACTACATTAATCACTTAATGATTCATTAAAGTCAGTAGTAGTTGATAGAGTCAGATGTCGTATGTCAATGGTATGTTTTCGTTATTGCATCACATATTAATCTGAACACTTGAGAATCGTCTCAGTCTTTGAGCACTTTCCTAAAAATTCAACTTTTAGCACTTTATGCAAGACCTATAAAGAACTGCTTGTAGTAATGGCTGCAAAAATGTATTAATTAATAATATAGTATTTTTTTTTATTAATAATGTAATAATATTGTATTGGAATTATCAGGTTGACTCTCCGGCTTAGCCAGCTAGCTAACGGTGTCCTCATGCCTAATTCAATTTCCGCGCTTGGGGTAAGAGAGACCCTTCACCAGAAGTAGCAAATTGCGCCTACCTGAGCTTTTCTTCGTCACACGGCTACAGAAGATGACTATTTTTTAAAGGAAAGCTTCAGTTTCATTTTTGCCTTGAATGGGAATCTGACCCGGGGTCAGACCACGGGAAGCTAGAACGCAGCTGATGATCCACCCTAGACGCAATATATTAATATTTCTTAGTTTAATTTTATAGGATTTAATTAATTGCTACGAAATTAGTGTAAATTTCTCTTGAAACGTTTTGAAATCAAAGTGAAGTGAATTACGAATGGAGGAGGCTTGGGGCGGGGGGCGTCTGAAAAAGGTTCGGTGTGAGGGGGAGTGGAAATTGAGTGGCGTTGGAAACGGAGCGAGAGCAAGGGTCAAGAAGAACGTTATTTTCCTACACACTGCAAGTGCGGATGGAAGTAGACGCAAACACTGAGGGGAGGGGTCCAGAAGGAATTTAGGGGGATTTCAGTTTGGACTCCCTTAGAGAATAGATTGAATTTTTTTAAAAAAATACAAATATAATGATAACGAGCATACTTTTTGGGTGATAGAATGGTGTTGGCTTTGATGGGGCGCAAGGCTTCTGTGGCCCCCTCTTGAATCCACTACTGCGGACAAGGCGGGGGTGTT
>BOPP01000025.1:11342362-11353551 GCA_017312745.1 Gryllus bimaculatus | reverse complement strand
AAAATTACATTTTTTCATTTCATTAAAACATTTTATTTTGACAATTTTTCCTGCATAACTTCATTTGAACATTCCGATTTCACATGTTATACGTATAAAAATGTTTAAATAAATAAGTAGCATAATACATTTTTTCTGTTCCATAAATCATTCTCAAATTTACTCAATGTCAACTATTATTTAACATTATCAAATGGACCAGAATACGAATGCCAACAAAATATTTTCAACTGTGGCAGATAATATTTTTCAAACCAGGGACTAAGCACAAAATAGCGAACTCTTCCCGCACAGTTTTTAATGAAGAAATTATATTTCCAAGCCATTTATCTTATGTATTTTATGTGATGATTTAAGCAAACACAAATTTTGAAAATTAATATTTTTTTATTTGCTGCATACGCTTACATATTTAAATAAGAAAATGTGCATATTAGAATTATTACCTTGCGTATCGTCACGGAATACATCACCGAGTTGAATAAGCGTATCAATCTGTTTAGAAACTAGTGTGAAAACCGGTACAGCGCAAGGTGTATCACAGAAAAGCATAGATAACAACCTAAAATTAACCCGTAAATTTATTATGTATCAGAATAACGAGGCCCATTGCATTAATACGTGCCCTAGGGGCAACGTAAATGTGCCTCACAACGACTTGGATACTATGTGATGCGTGCGGCGCCGAACGCACGAAGGAGGATTAACAGCCAATCCATCTCGCGCCGCGCCCCGACACGGCGCCCTCTGCTTGGCGATTCATCACGACGGCGCACCCGCCCCACACACCCCCACCCCGACACATCCCGCCGGGGGAGGAGGCAGGAATACTGACACCGGGTGGGTGGAATATTTACATCATTAGTCCCGTGGATGGCTCGTGGACAGCGTAATAGCTTCACGTGGTGCAATCCCGGGTGCCGTTAGCGGTCGGGACAAAAAGAGCTGTAGCTTTTCTTTAGAATAGTCTCGGTTTCTGTAGCTGTATGACGAAAAAAGCTGAGGCAGGTGGAGTTTGCTGGTTCCGGTGAAAGGAATGCAGCGTCTCTCTTACCTCTCAAGTGTGGAAATTAAACTACGCCCAGACATGAGAGACAACTTTAGCCAATAAGATTAAAATGCAAAATAGATACATACAGTCCAGTAATAGTAGCACATTATCCTAGAATGTTGCAATATTACACCCCGTATCGATCGTGAGACCAGGTCAACAACCTGCACATCGGCTAACAGGGTATACGCCCTCAGGGATCTCTCCAGCCACGACAACTAACTCCTGACATGTATGGAAGTACAGTGCATGTAAGTAATTTCATCTCCAGACAAGGGTTTATATCACTTGGCCTCTGCTGGCAATTACACTACAAGTCACTTCCTTCCTCTCATTTTGTCAGTGCGTTCGTTCACTGTTAGCTCATTTGTAAATGACTTGATCACTATCTCTTGCAATGTCATCGTCCTTCATGACGTTCATATGTTTTTCAACCTTGCAAAGTTGTTCCTTCTTAGAGTAAATCATCTGTAGCTAGTACAGAGTACCCACCATCGCTCCAAACCCAGGACCTCTCGGTCAACGATGTAGATGTGGCAGCCAGTTCACCAGGCAAACTGCCAAACGAGATATATTCACGATCGTAGCACTACAACACACTCCCCCCGAACGTAATTTGGCCATAAGAAAGAAGGGTGACTGCAATTAGAATGAGTAATAGAAGTATTTCACTCAGACTGTGTTTAGTTATATAAGTATTTTATCCAGAACCGTGTAAAATATGTACGAAAATAAATTATATTGGACGAAATATGAGTCCTATTTAATATTTAGTTTTTAATTAAACTTCTTAAAATATTAAAACAATGACTGTAAAGCCGTATGACTGAACAGATGTGTCTTGACTGAGATAAATCTTGTTCAGGAGACGCAAACATATAGTGTGGGAAAATGGATAGGGTCAGTACGCATAAATGCATAGGGTGAGTAATCTATGAACTACAACCATTAAAATGTCTATGCGAGATGGTCAATATACTCCCTAGTTACGGCCTAGAAACAAATTTGGCATTACAGAAAATGAGAATTCCCCAGAAAATAAATAATTAGACTAAATGGACACACCTTATTCTTATTTAACCTATAAGCGTAACCTTAACTCGTAGACAAAGAACCATATGAAACTCGATGTAATGGGTATTAATACAGTCGTGTGAAATTTACGATATCCGCTCGATCCTCGCTCATATCACACTCGTGTATTAATACCTTTTTTATCATCGTTTCATGGGTATTCCTATTATGCAACTGTAAATTTGAAACGAACCACGGGTCTTTCGTAATTGTTCAGAGGTATTTATTTCGAACGTAAAAAGTGGCTAAATGTAAAAGCAGAAGCCTACCTGAATTTGTCCCTCCGAGAGAGGAGTGGCGGCCCACTGTGAGCTAGTTCGCGGGGGCGCCGCGCGAGGGCGCGTCGCAATTCCGTGCGGTGCCGCCCACGCGGCTTTACGGGCCATCAAGCAGGCGCGCGCCCCGTCGCCCCGCCCACGCCCTCGCCCTCGCTTCAAGGGAAGCTTCTTTAGGAGCGAATACGTTCTGATTCCGGACGCGTTAACCACTCAAGTCATTAGTTCCCTAAGTGTATCGCACGTTATTGCTGGGAGGTGGCGGAGATCCGGCGCCGATCTATTCGTTGACTTCCGTCTTTTTTCTCTCTTTCTCTTTCTCTCTAGGTAACACCTCAACCATTCACTGCCCCAGCCGGGGCAATCTGAACGTTCTTCTCTGGGCCACCATCACGTGCGGTAGTGTAGTGCATGCAAGGGTAAGAGGGTGTGTTCGGAAACAAGGGGACCAGGATGAGTAATGTATGATCACGCACGATCCGTTTGTTAAGGTCCCGTTTCGAATTGATAAAAAAAGCACGTAAAATTAACGATCACAGCCAGCGGTCGTTAAAATTCGCCTACAGATTGCCTGAGTTGGACCTAGTACATATGTATCTAGTGACGAAATTCGCCATCATCAGGACTACAACCATTGGACATCCTTTAAAATGGTATCTAGTCATTAAATTTATGTTTAGAATGGATGTACTCATGCAGTGAACATCCTTTTAAACCATATTTCTATACTCTAGCCTTACTTACTAGCCTATTGTTACTTACTCATATTACAAATCCACATCTCAATAAAAGTCTTGGTAGCTCAAAGCGTACATTAAAGTGTACTTCCTTTTCTACTTTGATCCAGAATCCTATTACATGGAATATGATATTTTTAATACCTTAAATGTTATATTGATTCAACTCAAGAGGAAGGAAATAGCAGATCATTAAGTCTAACCACTTCTCATTTATCAATATAAGAGTAATAATATCTCATTTACCTAAAAAGCAACAAGGAAAAGAGGACTCGGCGTGACGTAATATACCGCTACAATGAAAAGGCACCAACTCCAATTAAATAAGCTAAAGTCGCAGTTGGATTCATGTATTTTTGGAAATTAATAGGTAGCAAGAAATGATTGAAAATGTTCGTTGCAATGACCTATAGTGATTAGCCACCGCGTTACTAGAACAATAAATCACCACGAACAAGGAAAAGAGGAAAACTTAGTAAACCACACCTAAAAACAAACCTTGCGATGCGAAAGTTTCTGCATTTGGGCCTAGATCTACTGTTCCAAGGGAATGTTGTGAGTCAGATACTTCAGCCCCTTAACTCACCGGGAGGCGGTTTCCCAGGGGAGGAACGGTACGAAATTCCCCCTCACATATTTTCTTCTTCTGGACGTAATTTCCGAATAAAATATTTTCTTTGATGTTTGGGAGAAAACGTATATTTTTTAGTTGATTGCTTCGAGAAAATTTACGACGCGGAAAAAGATCTAAAATTATCTGAGAAGGAACCGTCTCGTGTAATAATCGTCCATACGTCAGAGCGCTCCTGCATCCGAAAGAGAAAATTGTTTATTAATAACGCTATTCAGCCTCAGGCAGGAAATCCTTCTCTTCCCGAAATCTCATCCACATATTTTTGTTTAAGAATGTCAACGCGCCCCGAAACCATGATGACGTCACGCACCAGTAAGCGTCTGTTCGTGAGGAGAGCTTTTGCTGCACGGTGTGATCATGCACGGCCTGGCGGAGGCTCTTGTGAATACGCAAACCGAGCCAATAGCTATTTTTCTCTTATCCCGGTTCATGGTGACACCAGTACTCTAATTTTTTGTAAGTTTCATTTGAAGTAGTTTATGCAATTTATTTATTTCTTTAGCGCTCGTAAGAAAAGTAGGCGATCTGCCACTACTGTGTGCCAGCGTAGGCGGCTGGGAGAGCGAAGAGGACTAAGGAGTTGGAGCGGGAGGGGGTTGAAGGGGCGGCGAAGGCAATCGGCGACAGACAGGGAGGTCGGGGGGAAGGGCGGGAACGCGGGCGGAGATCGGCAGGGCCGGAGCGAGCCCAAACGGAGTAGGGCAGGACCGAAGCGGGACAGGTGCAGACGCGGGAGCGGGGACGGAGGGAGCCGTGGGTAAGGCCGGGGGAACGCGAGGACGGATAGGAGGTGGGGTCAGAGGCAGGGATACAGGCGGGAATGGAGGCAGATGGAGTCAGTGGCGGTGGCGGGAATAAGGAAACGGTGACGGGGGAGGCAGGAATGGAGGTGGGCGCGGAGGCGGCTCGGAGGTGAGACAGAGGTGAAGGTGGTCGGGCAGAGGTAGGAGCAAGTCGGGGAGAGCTGAGGGCGAGTCCAGGGTAGGGGCCGGAAGGCGGTGACAGGGGCAGGGCCACAGTAGGAGTAGAGGGAGTACGGAGTGAGAAGGAAGTGGGAAGGGACGGAAGGCGGGGCGGACGGAAGCGGGGGTAGGACGGAGGCGGGGGCGGGACGGAGCGGGGGGGACCGGAGGCGGGGCGGACGGAGGCGGGGGCGGGACGGAGGGCGGGGGCGGGACGGAGGCGGGGGCGGGACGGAGGCGGGGCGGGACGGAGCGGGGCGGGAACGGAGGCGGGCGGGACGGAGGCGGGGCGGGACGGAGGCGGGCGAACGGAAGGCGGGGGCGGGACGGCGGCGGGGCGGGACGGAGCGGGGGCGGGACGGAGGCGGGGGCGGACGGAGCGGGGGCGGGCGGAGGCGGGGGCGGGACGGAGGCGGGGTTGGGACGGAGGCGGGGTGGGACGGAGCGTTGGCGGGATGGAGGCGGGGGGAGACGGAGCGGGGGCGGGACGAGGCGGGGGCGGGGAACGGAGGCGGGGCGGGACCGGAGCGGGGGCGGGACGGAGGCGGGGGCGGGACGGAGGCGGGGTCGGGACGGAGGCGGGGGCGGGACGGAGCGGGGGCGGGACGGAGGCGGGGGCGGACGGAGCGGGGCGGGACGGAGGCGGGGGTGGGACGAGGCGGGGGCGGGGATGGAGGCGGGGGCGAGACGAGCGGGCGGGACGGAGGCGGGGGCGGGGAAACGGGACGGCGGGGGCGGGACGGAGGGGGGCGAGAACGGAGGCGGGGCGGGGACGGAGGCGGCGACGGACGAGGCGGCCGACGGGACGAGGTGGGGACGGGCGTGGCCGGCGGCAGCGGGCCGGGGCATGCGGGGCGGAACGGCGGTGACGAGAGCGAACGCGACCGCGGCGCCGCGCGCAGATTGCTTCCAAGCGCTGCGCCGCGGCGGCGCGTGCTCGGTCGCGTCGCGCCAACAGTCCCGGGCCCGCCCGCCTGCTCCGCTCCGCGCACGCCGCGCGGCAGCCTGATTGCCGCCGCGACGGATGGAGATAGCTCCGGGCGCACGGGCGCGCCCCCCTACCCCGCCCCGCGCAACGCCCCCGCACTCGCCGCCGCTGGAGGCGCCACCGTCGCGCCACCGACGGGCGTCTGCTTACGACCTCATTCCCATTGCTCTGCTCCGCGCCGTTCTCGCCGCTCCACCTCCGTTTTAACAGCCCCATTATAATTCTCGCCTCCTCCGCTTGCCGCTGTATCCGCCGTGAGTGTACCCAACTTCGCACCTCCCCTTCCGCCTCTTCTTGAACGCACCTCCACTACCCCGAACCCTCATCTGAGCTTCCCTTATTGCCACCACCATCATCATCGTCATTTTCGCAAAGGCAATTTTGCCCCCTGGATGTGGAACAACTTCAATATTCGTCGCCACAAAAGTGATCTACCTTCATTCCGACTTACTCTTATATCTTACCTTCTCTCACACCTTAACCATCATCGGTTCAAATTTTTTTACGCCCTGTACGTCAGGTCTTCCTCCTTCCTTTACTCCCACTTATTCTCGGCTCTCTCTGAAAACGCTTTATTATTAATATGCATTGTATTCACTCCCATTATTTCACTACTGCAGTAGCTGCAACCTATCGTTACGATGAGATTACCATATCTGTATTTACTGAAACAGCAACCACCTTAGCATAGCACCAACGCCGCAGCGTAGGTTTCAACAAAGGCCGACACTTCGTGTTGTAAGGTTCTTCTTCCTGTTTGCAGTTGCGTTTAGACTTCGGAGTTACCACCATTCGTTCATCCCACTCTGACGCCCTCGTTGCATTCGTCACCTACCCACGTACCGCCTGGGCTTCTCCGCCGCCACTATCGTCTCTTGACTACTGCCACTCCAAGCGCTATGCACGCAGATTAGAAGAGATTTGTAGCGGCCGGCTGTTATGATCGGTAGTAACACGTGCTTTCTTCATTCAACTCAGGGTGAATGCGGGAGCTGTACCATAGCTAACGGGCCACGGACCCCGGACCGCGCGCGATCTTTCTTTCCCCTTCCAAGTCCTTTCTTCACTCCTTACTTACACACACTTACACAACATACACTACACTACACGACCACGCATGCCGGGAGATCGACCGGGAGCCTAGAGCTTGTGGGGCTCTCCCGGGAGCCTATACCTCTGGGGCGGTGCCCCACTGGTAGGGGAAACATTCCGCTAGCCGATGTGTTGGTTGGAGTCGGATTTCGTGTATGATCACCGCCTCCTTCAGCGATAAAACACGCGCTATACTTCCGGGACAAATCACTTTAGCAGTTGTCGCGACCGAAATCTCTAATCAAACAGTCAAAAATCTCGAGATAAAAGCATGCACTACACTTATGGAACTAATGACCTTAGCAGTATTGCCGCACCTAGAATCGCTAATCAATCAATCAATCGACAACAGTTCTCACCATCCAGCGGAGGTGTGAACCAGCAACCCCACGCAAACATGCACTACACTACTGGGACTAGTGACTCCAGCAGTTGACGCGCCCAAAAACATGAATTTATTAGCCAGTGACTCAATCAATCAATCCAACGTCTTCGCTCCTAAGCAGTCATTCCGCCCGCAATGTTGCAAAAAGCGCTGCCTAGATTAATCCTCCACCCCCGGAGCCTCCTGCTCCACGCCTGCCATACAACACACAACTGCCGATAACTTGTCTTCTCAGCACTCGTCCCTCTCATGTTCACCTACCTGCCAATCGCGGCGCCGGTTGCACAGCTGCGTTCGCCGTGTCTCACCACCACCTTCGTCACCTGCTCGCCGTTTCTACCAATTTACATTCTTCTCAGTTTTCCTACTTCTCCCCTTCTCCGCAATGTTGTTTCGTTGCCGCTCACATTCACGCTGATTTTGTTACGTCTTCCGTTGGTAGGTTTTTCACAAAGCACTTTCATTCGTAGAACTAATCGATATGGGGTTGATCGATAACAACGCAACTCGATTCCCCGTAACGTCCATTTTGAAGTTCAATTCCATTGGCGTATCCTTTATAATGTCACCGACCCACCATCTCGAAAGCAATTTGTTGGTTTTCAGGCTGCATAGCTCTAGTCGTCCCCTTTCAATGGACGAGTCGGAATTACCAACATCTGTCCGCCATTCTCATCGTTTAGAGACTGAATCTTCCTGAGCTATTAATGATATGATCGTCTTTCTACGCTTATCGGATGTTTAGAAAAAACTCGAAATCTTGTCCATGCGCAATCACTTCGTGGAAATTCTCCTACAGCTAGGTCTGTCTACAAATACGTCAAAATTTATATAATATTTTAATCGCTGTAAATGTACAGATGCAATTGAAGGAACTTTTTATATGCAGAACTAGTTCCTCGAAAACACCATGCCGTCTGTGTCCTCGCAGAAACGATCAAAAGTACAGAAAAATGTCAAGGCATATACTCTTTTCGTACCTCAAAATCTGAGAATATTTTATGACAAACATACAGAAAAATGATTGTAATATTTTCAAAGTACATGTATTATTAATTCTTAAATATTTCTTCATACAATTGTATTGGAATTTATTCTGTGCACCACTGTTGACACTCCCACAAAGGGTATTCTTACAGTACCGGGAATTGGAATGTTATTGGTTTGCGGTTGTTTAGGTGTTAATTATAAGCGACGCCTAGTAATCTGCGGTCGCTAACGTGTATCTACAGTCAAAATTTGTATCTTGGACAGCATAATTTGCAAGGTCCAGGAAGATGCGACAGGGGAGGGGATCGCCAACAGCGGTGTCCCTTCGGAGGTGGTGTTTAGATTCTGGATATTCAAGATATCACAACCAAAAAGGTTCCCATTCAGTAGAATCATAAATAATGTCTAAAAATTACTAAAAAATATTAATTAATGTAACAAAACCTGCAAACATTACACTTGACTATCCTGAATTTTACTGACGTAAAATAAACGAAAATATTTTAATCCTACGAAGAGGTACAATACATATATTGAACTACACATTAAATACACAAATAATAAAATGAATTGATAGTGAAGAGTTTGGGGCATGTGTTTTAACTGCTAGTATTCAGTAACAGGTATAGTTATCGATACTTCTGAGTTGGCTGTTCTCGGAAAGAATTTTACGTGGCAATACTGCAACTCTCCTGCCCGCCTCTCCGCTTCTTTTCCCTCCTCTTCCCGTCTCCCCTCCCGCGCTCCGGGCGTCGCTTGTCCATTACGCTGCGCTCAGTCGCCGTGATTGATAAGTGCGCCAGGGAAATGAGACACAGCTGCAGGGAGTGACTACAGCCCAGTGGCGCGGCGGGTGGCGAAGAGAAAAGATGGAAGCAGTTTGCGCCATTACAGCGGGCGGCTTTTGAACTAGACAGTAAAAAAAATCCCGCTATCCAATAATATTACCGTCACATAATGTGATCACAGAATAAAACTTTCCCTTCACCCATCTTGTCTTTCCGCGAGGAGCACTTGTGAGATTTTCAAAAGCCCCTATAATCTGACGCCGTCGTTCGTGGAAAAACATTCCAGAAAATTAATGAGAGTGAACTTGCCTGTTTGTTGTCAAGTGCTTTGTCGTAACTTGCTGTTAATTTTTATACAGTTCAAGATATTACAGGGAGATTGCCTTTTGTTCTTGTTTTACACAAGTATTTTCAAGGCATTGACTGAAGTGGCTCAGGGCATCAACTGCTGTCACTGCAGTACCTATGACCGGCAGGCTTCAAGGTTTGAGTCCTGACTTTAACAATATTTTCGACTTTAGCAAGATATATCGAATTCAGCCGCTGTGCGGAGGAGAATTGTAAGGGCCGGCTGCTCTGATTGGTAGTTTTCCGTTGTTTTTCTTATTAAATCCAGGCGAATCTCGGAGCAGTGCTCTGACAAACGGGCCACGGTCAGCGTGCGATCTTTCCTTCCCCTTCTTTTTCCTATCCTCACCCCTTACTTACATACACACTAATATGCACTTCCCTATCCCTCTTGTCGGGAGACCGGTCGGGAGCTTAGAGCATGCACCGGCTGGGGTTGCGCACCGGTGGGAGATACCTGGCTTAGGGAAGCCCAGCTAACCGACATGTAGATAGGCTCGTGATCCATTTCAGGAAAATCACCGCCACCTCCATCAATAAAACATGTATTACACTCACAGGGCTAATGACCTTAGCAGCTGACGCACCCGGAATCTGTAAGATATTTTTTGATCGTCCCGGGCTTCCTTTAAAGCACACTCCTGTCGTGGTTCTAGGGGTTTTTGTGACTTTTGGGCCGGCGCGCCTCGTGGACATCTCTTGTGGCGCCTAAAAGAGACTTCCACTTCTTCCACCAGCTGTCCGTTTCAGTTCATAATGCCCCGGTCTTAAAAACGTGAAATTTCATTAAGCGTAACTAACGAGATGGGGTGTTACTGCAGGGATTTTCTTTTGCTGGGCATCTGCCAGGTATTTTTACATGCCTCGAGTGTTTTATGGAACAACGTGAGACTGTTCAAAAATTCTCGCTCTCCCCGCTCTCCAGTCGGGATTGAATCCACAAACTTAGGTTTAACAAGCAAGTGCGTTGGCTTCCTGACAACTTGCTGTGCAATGTCCGAAAGCCTTAATTGCATTTGATATTCGCTTTTCTGCTTAAAA
The DNA here is from genome assembly GCA_017312745.1 of Gryllus bimaculatus. Taxonomy (NCBI): domain Eukaryota; kingdom Metazoa; phylum Arthropoda; class Insecta; order Orthoptera; family Gryllidae; genus Gryllus; species Gryllus bimaculatus. Next base: position 11,343,186 of record BOPP01000025.1, on the reverse strand, counting down.
GTACACCCATTACTCCGGCAGCCGAGCTTTGCATCAGGTGAAACAGTACCGTTCTTGGATCCTGTAAGGATCAGTGCGCTACAGATTTATGTACTGATGCAGAAACACCGTTAACTCCACTGTTGGGAACAAAAATTGTACTCCTGTAGTGAAGAGTAAATAACTTAACAGCACATGATTAGATTAAAAAACAATTTGTTGACGAAAATTGTTAGAGAATTCCTGAGAATTTAATTTAATTCTAAACGCAGAAACACTAATAATCAAAATGAAATTTTTAAAGTTAAAGCTATTCGGGTCACAGTTTATTAAAATTTTCATTTTCATTATTTTTCATTATCTATTATGAATTTGAATTCGTACATAACTCATTTGTACTGTCTACATTGTGTCTTAATTTAGTTCATTAAAGAGGCATACACAGTTAACATTTGATATGCAGTGTTGCAAATTCACAAGTATGTGTCACGAAGGTCCTGCTTCTAATTTTCGTCTACGAAATTGAGAAAAGTAGGGCATACAACGTGTGTATTACAGGCACAACTTCACAACGCAACGTCCCAAAGAAAAGAACCAATAACTAGAGCATCTCTTTCACAACGACCGAAAGAAAGAAGGGGACATCACAGGCGTTAAAGAATGAGAGATATTACTCCTCGAATCATCACTTCCTTCGGAAACAACAGACATCGCAGCCAGCAATCCAAAGGAGGGTGCCTTTCAAAGAGAAAAGAGAGGACGCGCCAAACATCCAGACGAGCACGGAACTTTTCGCGCAGCTCCGCGAGTGCGGCGCAGAGCAGGGTAGAGGGGGGGAGAGCTCA
>BOPP01000025.1:11327162-11342342 GCA_017312745.1 Gryllus bimaculatus | reverse complement strand
CGGGACGAGCTAATCCCGCCGAGTAGGCAGCCGCCGCCGCCGCCGCCCCCGCCGACGTCGCGTGCGATGCGGGTCTATCAAGCAGCCGCCGAGCGCCTTGCGCCGTGGACGAGGTCGCGCCTCTCCCATCCGAGCGGAGGCGCGCTGGGGCCAAACATCATTTGGCGGATTTTCGTTTTGTTTTGATTGATGCTTCCACCTATCATGTCCCCTCCCGCCTACCTCCCACACAAGACAGAAGGTCCGGCTTAGATGGCTCAGCGCATCAACGGAAGTGATTTTCACAGGACATCCTAGGGTTTGTATCCCAACGCAGCCAAGATTTTGGACACTAGCTAGCTAGATAGGTCGAATTCAGCCGCTGTCTGGAGGAGAGTTTAAGCGGGCGACTCTTTTGATTCGTCATTTTCAGTGGTTTCGCCGAACAATACCAGGCGAATGCCGGAGCAATACCCTAGAAAACGGGACATGGATCACGTGCTTCCTGTTCCTTGACCTACCCTCACCTCTTTCTTACACACTTACACTTACACTTACACTTACACTTACATGCACTACACTACTAGACGTGTCGAGAGACCAGTTAGAAACTTAGAGCTCGTCCTCATTCCTTAGAACTTTCTGAATTTTCAAAAATTGCAATTTAATAGTTTTATGATGTCTTCCTACTGATTCTACAATACTGAAAATGCAAACTTTTTCGTTAAACGATCTGTTCTTCAAGATCTTTAAATAAAATTTTGAGAAAATAAAAGAATTTTCGCATGAATTTGCGACAAGTTTAAGCATTTTATTTTTCAAAAACAGTGTTATTGCCTTAAAACGACACAAATTTTGGTTAAAGTTATTTCTCGGACATAGTATTAAATGATTAAAAATGATACTTTCCATTTTCGGCAAACACCGTGTTTTCGAAAATTGAAAAAACAAACATTACATTGATAGACGTTTCTTTTTCAAACATGAAAATGTTCTAAAAAATGAGTCTTTACGTGGGGTTAGGTACAATAATCTTAATTATTATTTGAAAACATACTACTTTTTAATGCTTTATATAAATAATGTATTATTTTTGATCATGTATCTTTAGAAACATCGATATTTTAGTTTTGACCATCAATGTTTAGAAACTTAGATGTTTTCATTTGGAGCACCGATATTTAGAAACTTCGATGTTGAAATTTTGAGCATTGATGTTCATAAACATCGATGTTTGGTTGGCGGTGTGGCATTCCTTGTGCTGGGGCACAGCGCAGAGTGCCGCCGCCGGGCGGAGGCGTCGGGTAGCGGCTATGAGGCGAGGGGCCGGGGCGGGGGCGGGCGGGGGCGGCTAAGGGAGTGCGAGCGGTGATTGCGCCGCCACTGTACGGCGCAACGTGACGGGCATGCGGCCTCTCTGCCCCGCGATGAGCGATCAATGCGACGGATCGCCCGCGCCCCGCCCCGCCCCCGCCCGCGCACAAGCGAAGGCCGACGAACCACGGCGCCACGAGAAAGGGTCGGGACGAGATGGGATGGCGGAATGAGGTTAGAGGGAAGAAAGCTCTCCAGATCATTCAGGGGGAGCAAAGTGGCATGGCAGCAGAGAAGATGCAGGGGAGACTATCGGAACAAGAAGAATGTAGAATGGTTAACGGAAGAGGAGAGAAGATAGAGGTAAGAAGGGGGAACGACAAACCACGCCGTGCATGGGGAAGTGGAGTTGTGTAGTGAAATGCGAGAGAAATAGTGGGTCGGATAGGCATCACGGAATGCAGGAGGAATTGGGAAAACTTTCGTAAGACGGTAAGGAAGTATTCTCAACAGATGAAAGGGCGACAGAAAGTTTGGTGCAAAAAAGAGAATAATCCAACAAGCAAAGGAGAGGAAACGGAAGAATGATGACCAAAAGACGTATTGAGTAGGAACGGGATGAAGGTCGAGTTACGGGAGGTCTCGGTAGAGGACACTGATAGCTGACGTATACGTTTTCAAAAGAGAATGAGAGTAGTTCCAGGAACGCAGAAGTGGCAACAGAAGGATTTACAAAGGACGATGGTTCAAGATTAAACAAGCTTACATGAAGTCTTTGTTTGTATTATTAGTGATTCCGGCCGTACTCAGGTCATTAGTTCCTCTAGTGTAGTGCAGGTTTACCGCGGGAAGAGGTCATGATCTTCCACAGTCTTGCGGGATTTTCCCTAACGAGGTATCTCCCACCAGCGGGGCTTCGCAGTAGCTGCGACAGAGCCCCCGACTCCCATCATGTGCACGTAGTGCAGTGAATCTAGTGGTGTATTTCATATCAGTATAAGTATGCGAAAGTAAGGTGTGAGGAATGGACAAGAAAGAGGAAGAAAAGTGGCCTTTTGTTAGGGTTCAGGCGTTATGCCTGGTGTTGATCTGAAAAACCAGAGATCAGAACAACCATCCGCTAGAATTCTCATCCAATTCGACCTAGTTAACAAGCGAGTGTAAAAAATCCCGACACCGTACTGGAACGAGCACCCTCCCGATCAGAGGCACTGCAGAAGCTACCCAAGCCGGTACGTAGATGACGAACGCCAGTGAAGAAAGTGCGCTGCACGGAGTAGAAAAGCTGATGCAGCCAGAGGCCGTCAGGTGTGTGTGTGTGTGTGTGTGTGTGTGTGTGTGATGGACTACGATTGAGGCCACGAGACGGGCGCGCGCCGAGGCAGCGCGCCCCGCGGGAGAGGGTGCAAAGTGCGCGCGTGCGGGCGGGCGGGCGGAAGGGCCCGCCGAGATGAACCCCGAGGAAATGTACCTGTGGAGTGGGAGCCGCCCGCAACACGGCGCCGGCAACGAGGAGGCGGAAAATAAGATCACGTGCCCGAACGAAGATGCGCGGAGTCGACGGAAAACTACACAAAGAAAATTGGGAAGGAACACTCGGAGGAATTCGGGGTGGAAAACAAAGTAAACATCTTAACATTTATGTAGAGCTTGTAATGATTATGTAATATTGTCTCCAAACCTCAAATAAGCACGTTATGCATTAACGAAATAATGAATGGAAACACCAGCAGAAAAGCAGAGTCCAAGGCAAGTGAGATTCTTATCCGTTGCAGTTATAAGTTACAATATAATGATTCTACTGCAATAAAATTATAGAACAATAGGTAACATAATTACGCAAGTAACTAGCATGATCTACAAGAAGAATATGATTCAATTTAGAACGTATAATCTATGAAATCAGATTGAAATAAACTAAGATGAGTTGTTGCACATTGCGTTTCCGATTGTAGTGGAGACAATATGTTTAAGCTCGTCCTTTCTCCTTTATTCAGTCTCTACTCAGTGTCAAAAACGGCATATTCACCTCCCAATAAGTAGCCGCTAACACTGCGATTTCAGCAACTCTGCCCCTGGCAGGTATCGGCTGTTCACAGTTTCATCCAATCGGGAGCTTGAACGTCACCATAATCTCTAGTAATCAGTTTTAGAAGTAATGACTCACCTGTGTTAATTAATGAAATTAGGATATTATGATACTAATGCGCCGCCACTAAGTGCGACCAAAAGTTCATGTTTTTGTAATACCACAATATTGTGATTTTTTTCAACTCTGCCCCATGCGACGTCACAATGGTGACGTTCAAGCTCCTGATTGGATGAAACCGTCAACAGCTGATACGTGCCAGGGGCAGAATTAAGTAAATCGCATTAAGTTGGATGATTGATACTAATGGAGAACCCTTGAAAATTACACTAAACCGCCTAAATTTAAAGTAGATAAATGCTTAAATATAGCATCAGCGAACGTTCCTTGCACCACTTCGTGCATACTTTAATTCCCGTAATGCAGGATAGGATTCCTCCGCTGCCTGCAATCTCGCTGCTTGCCTCGGACGCCGATGGCGCCGCCAGGATCTCTCGCCGCGAAGTAACGCGCCGGGGATTCCCCCAGCGACGCACGTGCCTGCCGCCAGACATCGCTCACGTCGCGCCTCGTTTCGACGCGCCTGATGAGACGGAAATCTCATTCTGCACTTGACGCCGCGCGGCGGCGGCTGCGCCTGCGGGGACGAGGGCGAAGCGGAGGCGGCAGCAGGCGACGGCGAGGAGGGGGAAGAAGGACGGAGACGGCAACTGGAGGGGAAGAGGGCAGCGGGGAAGAGGAAGAGGGTGGAAGTGGGGGAGGGGGTGTGGGAGCGCAGGCGATGACAGTCGAGGCAGCGATGGTAGCGGCTCCAGGTGACTGAAGGACTCGAATATGGGAGCGGCGGCGAAGCCTCTTGCAGCAGACGGAAGGAGACGGCATCTGGAGAGAGGGTGACGACGGGACGCGCAATGACGAAGTGGAGATGGGGGTGGAAGCGCTGACAGCGGCTCCTGCCGCCGAAGGAGACGCGAGGAAGCAAATATGGAGAAGAGGGAATGTGTGGTGGGCGGTAATGGAGTCGGAGCCAGTGGTAACAGACGCAACGGGGGTGGGTGCGGTGGGCAAAGAAATTCAGAAGTGAAGAGTCGGCAACGGGAATGAGGACGGGTTGCGTCTGACAGAGAGACGACACATACGGGGCTGACGGGGGGGGGACGGTGCTGAAGCGCGGGCTGAGCGAGGGTGCCAAGGCGAAAGTCGCGCGTTCCGCAGTGGGACGGGATAAGGGAAACTGACGAAGCGGATGGCGTTTGCGGGGCGTAGGGGACGCTCGCGGTGAGTGAAGTGGGAGGGACAGAAGGGAGGCGGGTGGGCGTAGGGGAGGGCGGGGCGGCGTCTCTCTCTCTCCGCCGCAGACAAAATGTCACTCACAGACATCGGAAACCGTGACGCGCTCGTCTTGCAGCGGCGCGTTCGAGAATATCGATGAGTGTTTTCAGAAGATTGCATTTTCTTCTTTGAGAACAAACACGTGCGTTTTCCCCCATCGACTCGCGACGAAATAAACGCCGCTCATTTAAAATCCGAGCTCGATTTTTTTACAGAATCGAACGCAAATAGTATAAAGAATTCCTTAGACCTCGTTTAAAGCTTTTTTTGAAAAAAAAAATCTCGTTTAAGGAGATGATCGACGCCGTGGGAAAGTCTACACCTTCCCGAAAGTACTTTTTCCTCGACTACAATCTAACTACCCAATTTTCTCGTGCCATGACACGGGTTTCTCGTTTTGTTAGGTAACAACAGAGTTAATCAACAGTCAGTTGAAGGTCTGTTTCCCCAGCCTTCATTTAGAAGCCGCTTGCGGAGCGCGAAGCGTGGAGTCATTTGCATCGGTAATAGTCGTAACGAAAGTGTGATCCCCCTCCGTCTGGGCTGGTGGAACCCGATAATTCATTGCGGCCACGATGAGGGCGATTAAGAAGATTGAAAACTTGAGGGATGGCGGTGTAGAAGTGGTTCAAAGAAGGAGAAAAAGAGAGAGCAAACTGACTTTCGGAAGGGAGACGTCGATTCCTTAGCTGCCTTTGAAAGAAATCGAAGAGGCAATGAGAGGAACAATGTCCTTTTACGTGGAATTTGCGATCAATGGTAATATATGGCAGGAAAAGAGAGGCTTCTGGGTGCCACAGAATTGCGACAGAAACCCTCTCACTAACACTCGTCGATTCATCCTGCGGCTATCGCACGCCCGTGCACTGCTGTTGTGAAGCAGTATTTGGACTTTCTTATATGTCGCCTATTCTGATATTCATTAATAATGCAATACTAAATGGGATTTAAAATGATTAAATTTGTATGATATTGATTTTCAATTTCGTTATGGTTCGAGTATCTTGTATTTTAGAAGACATCACTTGGAGGAAATGTATTGCGTATGTCAGAATAGGTAGAGTAAAGGATGTTAACCACAAATGTTAGGTGTTCATTTTTTATTATGCTTTGTTCCTTCGCTACTGTTTCATTCCAGTAAAGCATGTTGAGAAACGTTATGTCCATTACAATGCTTGAAGGTTGCAAGGGGCCAATATTGCGTTACGTTTGATTATTGCTGGAATGATTCTGGACAAATTGATATCCGTGAAAAATATAATTGAATGCGTAGGTCTTAACATCAATATTAACTGACAACTCTCAGTCAGTTGAAGGTAAATTTACGGTCGTCTCGTCTTCATCATCATCATTTTTATCATCAACATCAGCATTATCATCATTATCATCATTATCATCATTATCATCATTATCATCATTATTATCATTATTATTATTATCATTATCATCGTTATTATTATTATTATCATCATCATCTCTTTTCCCCATCCCTAAGTCAGAGCGTGGAAAGTGATTGCATAAAACATTCAGAAAATCAGTTATTAATGGAGAACAACACTTTGTGATACAGGCAATTGAAAACCATTCTGAATTTTCCAACATGAACGTTCCGGTACGTCAATAACAGCCCCTCCAAATAAAATTATTACTCCACTTTCAAGTTTTGGAGGACATTTGAATGATGAAGTTTCCAGCACGCTCGAATACACGAAGCACAATCGATTGAAAGCACTCTAGCGACATTTGTTCAACGCCTAGGTGAGATTTGTTGAAGGGGAACGGGGCATAACGATGTGTGCCGTGTGGGTGTACACGCGTAAAATGAGACAAGCAAATACTAGGAATGTGTCATTGATGAAGCCACTAGTATACAAGGAAAATATTTTCAGCGAAGGGAATAATATCAGAGGCAATGGGACGGTCACGAGTCTTCCAGATAAACATGTTTTGAATAGTTTACAAACTTCGAGAAGGCGTAACAACCCGTCTTCATAAGAAGAGAGAATTTTAACTTTCATATTAATGATAATTTATTTATAATAATAACAATGTATTTATTTTTTACATTATGATACATCATTGCCTTCGATATGAAGTTCGACATGCCCTGCATAGATCGAGACGATCGTGGTTGTGAGGGAAATATGAAAACAGTTGAATAATACTAGTTCTCATTTGGAGGGAATTATGAGGCGGAATTACGAAAGATTATGGGATGGAAAAGAGAGAACGAGTCACGTTAACTACTAGTTACTTTGCAAATAAGTAAATCCGAATCATTGAAATTACGAAAAATTCGTATATGTACCAAAGGCGTTAAATAGTTTTAAAGATTCCGGAGCGACAAAAAGCCGATCATTAGAACTTTTATAACGCCCGTGGAGCGCAAATATTTTACTCTCTTTGTACATAGTATACACCAACGTATTTTAGTGGACGACGAGATGCAAAGTGCCTCTGTGTGAGCACTCGTACGTCGAGGACTCGATGACCGGTGTCAGACGCCGTGGAAACGAGACAAACATGGCAGCCATGAGGGACGCGAGAGGGAATGGAAGGTGCTTTGCAAAGACCGCGAGAGGCATTTTTTTGTGGTGCGCAGAAGCGATGGAGGCGTGAGGTGAGATGGTGATGTGGAGCGACGTGAAATAGTGTGTCGACTTCGGAACTTTGGGATAATGTGAACGGTGAGAAAGAACTTTGGGATGTCGGAGGCGAGGGATGTCGGAGGCGAGTATGTCGAGGCAGGGATGTCGGAGCGAGGGATGTCGGAGGCGATGGGTGTCGAGCGAGGGTTCGGAAGGCAGCGGGTGTCAGGACGCAGGTGGTGTTCGGGACGCGAGGGTGTCGGAGCGAGGGATGTCGGAGGCGAGGATTCGGAGGCGAGGGATGTCGGAGGCGAGGATGTCGGAGGAAGGATGTCGGCAGTAGCGAGGGATGTCGAGGCGAGGATCGGAGCGAGGCATGCTGGTGGGCGAAGATGTCGAGGCCAGGATTGCGGGGTGCGAAGATGTCGAGGCGAGGATCGTTTGGCGAGGATGTTCGGGGCGAGGGATGACGTTGAACAAGCCGTTGTGTGTTGATTGTCTTAGCGTTGTAATTTGTGCAAAAAAAAAAAAAAAATAACATGTGAATGTGGAAAGTGTGGGGTGAGGACACACATGGTGTGCGACGTGTTGGGCGAGGAAACTATTAGGAGTGTGGTGTGAGTTTAGCTGTCGGAGCAGAGAGAGACGGAGGATTACGAATTCTCCGTAATGACGACTTTTATATTTCAGTCGGAGGCGAGTAAGAAGCAAAACGACATTGGCTTCAATGACATGCAAGCTTACTTTAGCCAAATACGAGTATGTGCAGACACCTGTGTCTAGCGGGCCGAGCAGACAGCGGTTGGGAGCGTTGTGACGCCGGCTGGGGGCTGCGGGGCGCTGGACGACGGCCAGGCGCCCACATCGTGCCTGGCGGGCGCGGAGGGAGGCGGCCCGGGAAAGCGGGTGGCGGGGTCCCAGTGGACACGCCGCCGCCCCGTCGCTTATTCGACCCGCGGGGCGGTGGCGCTTCGGGGCGCCGCCCAAGCCCATAATTTCCCACCTGCCGCCGCGGCTCTCGTCCGCCCCGCCCCGGCGATCGATTGGGCGCGTTATCTGTTGTACGCGCCCTCCCCCGCCCCCGCACCTGTCCCCGCCGCCCCGATGAGCGGGCGACGACCGACACCGCGCCCGCGCCGCCCACGGAAGGCGTCCCCGCGCCGCTGCCAAGCGAACGAACTATTGCGGCCTGGTGATCGTCTTACTGTATTATATTCCTTGAATTCTGTTTTCTCTCTGGGGCCCTATCGGATTTCTCTTCTGATTGTAACGTGTTGGAAGTCAAAAATTGTAAGAGACGTACCTCAAATAACAATTCGTACTATTGATTTTGAATTAGAACGTAATATGTCAAATGAATAGTTTCGTTTATAATGTGCGTGTTTGGTAGGCAACACTAATTCTTTGTACAATATACGAACATGCGGGTTTGCAATATATAGATAATTACTGTGCAAAGAGGGAAAAGTATATTGAAACATCAAAGTATTTGAATAATGAAGAGAACACGATTTATCAGAAGGTAGAGCTCAATCATTGGGGAACGTGGAGTTGTACAGAAATTTTCAACGCGAAGGTAAACAAGTGAAAATACTGTTTAGAAATTACCAATGAGAACCGTCAAAGATATGAATGAAAAGTTGATTTGCTTAATTTTCATTGTAAAAATTACTAATACAAATATTTAATTTTCTTTTTTCCATCCAGGAATTTGCAAATAATTCTGAAATAATGTATTACTATCTACTATAACCCTAAAGCCGCACTTCATTTGACCCTTTCAGAGAAGATCAATGAATCGATCGGTCTATTTACTTCACGAAAAATACGAACCTTTTTGTTCAGGTCCTGAACAATCACATTATTATTTCTATTGCGTACGTAAACGAGGCACAAGACCACAATGTGATAACACCCACAAGGAGAAACATTCAGCAACTGTGAAGGTGACGCCGCAGACTACGTCTCTCGACGTGAAGAGGCTTCGAGAGGAATGAAAGGAAACGAACGTAAGCGAAAGCTGAATGAGCACCGCATTGAAACGTAACCGCGCAATGAGCAAAAGAGGAAATGAAGAGGTTCAGAAAATATATGACTGATGTGTGTGAAGAACGTTTCTAAGAATGTGGTGAAAGGGTTCGGATGCACATTCCAGGATAATTAGAAGCCCCGTCGGTCTTCCAAGAAGCAGCCCACTGCACAGAGTTGCTAGTGGCGCGAAACCAAATCTTGTGAACCGCGACTCCTCCCCTGTCATCGCCGCGGCGGCCGCATAAAGGCCGCTGCCCCGGGGAGCCCGGGCAGAAAACTGCGGCAGGCGGGCGCATTCACCGAAGAGGGGCGAGGGGGGGGGCGTTTCGGCGGAAACATTGTGGGGAGAGGACGGGGGTGGAAGGCGGTGGCGACACGTGCCATTGACACCGCGCGCGGCTGTCGCCTTGTGATGAATGACGGCCTTCGAAAGAATGATGGATGAATAATGGCGGGCGAACCGATGGGAGCACACGCTCCGCACCGTGCCGCGCCGCGCCGCGCGAAAAAGAAAACTGAATTTCCCCAGGGCGCGCGCCGCGCTTTATGCGGACAAATATGCAATTAGTGTAAGTGGTGGGGCGGGCGCGGCAGCGGCGGAGGACTTGCAGGGGAACGAGACGCGGGGAAAATGCACTCGCGCTGCGATCTGTGTGTGTGCTGGTACAATATTTGGAATTGAAGATGAGCGAGAGAAGCGTTTTTTTTATAAGAGCGGGCCCCGGTCGCGGCGGGGGTTGGCTTTGTGCAGGCGAACTCTCAGAACGGAAGCTGTTGGATCGGTCCTCGTGAATGGATGTCTCTTTCTTTGGATGTTTTTCCTGTTTTGGGTTTTTCTGGGAGTATCTCCGATGCACAGAGCAAAACAATATTTTTCATATCGTGAATGTTTATTTTCAATATTTCCGTTAAAAAAGGAGAAACGTATTTATTCTCTTTGCATATTATAATTAGGTAAAAATCAATTTCTTAAAACAACGTGTTTAAAAGGAATCTTCTCGAAAACGCTAAAGATAAACAATGTATACAAAATCCTTTCAAAATTAAAACAGTTTGAAAATCATCTCATGGTAAATCTCACTCGAATTATTTCAATAAAAATGGATAAAAGTATTCATTTTACTTTGTATGTATTAATATTTCAACAAAAAAAAATTCCGGTGGAATATCATTGGGTGGGGTAGATGTAAAGGTGGAACTGAAGCTGTGCTTGCAGTGTCTAAGGACGTTATGGAAGAACACAAGGGTTGCTAATAGTAGTTTGTTTGTAGTACAACTCGTCGTTAACAAAATACGAGAGACAAATGAAGTGTACATCTCAACCTCACCACCGCCCCCCCCCGCCCAGCACAAAGGTTTGAACCAAGAAATTCCAGAATTTTTACTTTCTGTCCACTCCAAACACATTGTCGAAAAATAAATCCTACCCTCTTCCATATTTTGCGTACTCTCCTACTTCTGTACATATATTTCCAACCAATTTTAGTTAAATACCAAAGCATTAGCGTGGATCTGGGAGAGATACCTTGAAAAGGGAATCTGCCGCGAGCCGACGTGAAGGACGACGCCGGATTGCACCATTCAGCGGTGAAAGACTCGCCGCCATGTCCTGAGATAAAACATCCACTATACCAACGGCGACTAATCACCATAGCAGTCAATGAGGGAGGAAACCCCAATCGATCAATCACTGAGCGCCGGGCAGCCGTACTCGCGGTTAATTGCCAACGGGTTGGAGCGGCTCCCGTCATCTGTGCAGGTCAGAGGAGCCGCGTGCAGCCCAGAAGACCGCCATTCTGCCATTCTCCCGCCGTACATCCCGCGGAAGGCGGTGCCGGGTGGCTCGGGGAGGGGAGGCATACTTGCTAGCTAGCTGCAGAGCTGCGTGATAGGATGGCGCGGCGTGGGGTCTCCTTTGTTCTTCCGGCGGAACGACTGGGAAATGATGCTGGTGGCGGGAGGAAGTTGGTCAGTTCGACGGAGAGACATAAAAACGAACTGTGCTGTATATAACATGAGAAGCGGATTGAATAAACGGGACCGGATGACTGTTCGTGTGCGGGGCGAAGGAACGGCGGCGTCCTAGCGCATGAGAAGTCGCGGGTGGGGAGGGGAAGGGGTGGGGATGGGAGGAGAGGATAGAGGGCGTGGTGGTGGGACAGGGTGGGAGATAGTTATGTAATGCTGCACGAAAAAACGGCGGATTTTCGGCAGAAAAGCTCCTATTACAGGCTCCTGATATCGAAAAAGGGGATAAATCAAGTTGCTAAATTTAGATAAACAATCCTCTAACATGCAGTGTAGCCAGAATCCATGCTTTGTGGGATCTTCATACCAAAAACTCGAATGACAGAAAAACGTTCTTTCATCCGTCCGTCAGTAAACAATGCCAGGACGGAAACGTTCACCCGATTTTCTCCAAAATTGACCCAGTAAATTCGGCAAATATCGTTGCCTCTTGAATTTGAAACATATTTCAATTTTACTGGGCCCCTCAAGCCCCTGGCACATTTTCCAAATTTTCAAAACAATGGCTCTATTGTTTTTGATTATTTTTTGTCGGCTTGTTTGACGGACCGTTAAGAGAATGGTGCAGGTTTCAAATAGGCTAAAAATTCTGATTAAAAAAAAGCAAAATCCAATTTTTTTTCGAGTTTTCTTACAACTAAAATAATAAAGACAGACTTCTCCCCTGACAGAAATCTGTTACTTAAGCATAGACTTTTAAATAATTTCATGAACAATTTTTCGAAAATTTGAGAATATTTACCGTAATTGTCCGTGAAAATACGGGGTAGAAAGTACGTGCTCTTTTAGCACCACTCGTTTCCGTTCAAGGGAGGCCGGTGTCCTGTACTTATTTCATCAGCATTAGCGATGTTGAGTTGAAGAGGTAAAGTGTTTCAGTATTTAAATGGTTCCTTATCGTGTGCACTATTTAGTGTGCAAAAATTAGTTACAACTTCAAAGAAAATGTTTAATATTAATACTTTTCCCCCAAACCCTCACACATCATTTTTTGCCAATACAAGACAAAATACACACAAAACAATTTCAGTCATTTAAAATGAAATGTAAACCTTATTGCCTTAAAACTTTCCGTACCGATTTCTTTACGTTATTTCCTTGAAAGTAATTCAACAATACACAATAAAATCGTATTATGTCTGCCACTGCAGGCACAAAATTCAATTTGGTATTCGGGATTATGCATACTGCTACATCCTGAATTACTATATTTTGTTCACTTATCCATGTGAATAACCACAATATTATATCAAATATCCAATATCAAAGTCACATACGGATTTTGCTTCAATGTCATCAGCCCATAAGAACAACTCTTGGAACGTGCTGTCAAGCGAGTATGTAAATTTATGTTCTTGAATGAAATTTAGTGGCAATATTGACTTTTCTTGTGGACTTGCGATAAACCAAAACGTGCCGAGTATCGACAGAAATGCCTGCTAAATACTGGCTTGTCGACGTCACTGCTGCGGTAAATCCACAACTTCTAAGTTTATTTTGTAAAGCTAAGGGAAACAAAGTTCGATATTATCGGTTGGACGCACAAAACAAAACAGGTCACGCCAGCGCCCGCAAAACTACGCGACAGCTGTTGATGGAGAGGTGCCGCCGCGGATGTTCGCTGCTCGAACCAGCTCACGCGGACGTTCATAGTTTTCGAATTTCTGGCGACTGAACCGGAACGCGAAGCAACAAAATACCACTAATCAAATCCTTTTCAATTTACAAATCTGCATGCCCTCTGGTTTATGTCTAATAAACAAATTCACAGAGAACTTAAACTTGATTATTTCGAGTCGTTTATTTAACTATACAAAACATTCTTTCATAAACAAATTATCAACTTCACCCACGTTTCAAAATGTTATATAAGATCAAAACTATTATTCTCATCCTGGAATCCTATCACACTTTCCTAAAGATTTTTTCGTCCTCGATAAATTAAAACTTGTTTTATTTCTAATTACGCCATCCATGATTATTTTTCAATTACATCGTTAAAGTTATAGATACCGTTAAATTATTGGTACCTATTTACCTGACAAAATTGCAAGTATTTGAAGAAATCTGATAGAACGAACGCTATGAAGTCTTGTTACAACAAATGTAATGAATATATCAATTGCATCGTTTATTTCAGAAACCCATGAAATTCCAAATTCCTCATTTTGAGAAAACTAACAAGAAGTCTCCCAAATTTTCAGATTTTAAAATACTTATTTCATTAATGGAGTTGATAAATGAATATCTTTCATATAAATATTCACCAAACGATGTGTTTATCCTCCTGAAACAGTAATGCGTCCCGAAACCGTGTTTTGTATTTTGGCGTTTAACGGGTCTCTGAAATAAACCATTCAATTTTTGCAGATCTTAAAAGGGTCGGGATTATATTAAACTCTTTGTTCTGCTAGAACTCAAAGTAAAAATGAATGTTATTGGTTAAAAAAATATCATACATGGTATAAAATGAATCGACCACAAAGAAACAACAGCGATATCATTACATTGCAATTTTGAGTTAAGACGAGCTTAGGTATTACATTGCCTTGCATCTATCGCCAATAAAATCAGACAAAATGCTATGGAATGAAATTATTTCCTCATTTTTTTATTTTATTTTTTTATTTTAAAACATTGGAGAAAGGTCACTGTCTTATCTTGGCCGTGACTCGCGGAGCTGGTCATTATTCAACCTACATCGCAGTCACATTTGACTCGAACCATTATCGCATACAAAATTTCCTCTGCCAGCTTTGTATTCTGCTTTAATGAGTACTTGGCGCAGGCGACACATCAAGTTCGAAAATTACTCCAGCACGCCTTTCTACCAGGAAACTCCTGAAGTAAGGCCACTGAATAAAATCGAACGAGAATATATCATCTCGTATATCAGCGACTGGAAAGTCCTCTGTCAGCTGTAATTTATCTCATTACCAAACCACCAGAATCTGTTTACATTGTAATACATCTGTTCATTGCAATCGTAATTAGAGATCGATTATAGTAGTTAACTAGTTAATTCACATGTTTCCCATTCGACAAGCTTTGAATGCAATTCTGGAAGTGGCGTATATTGACGAACTTAGGTGCTAATTTCCTACAACTATACAACGGCATATTGGTGTATTTAGATAATACAATTTTACATAATGACTTCATTTAAATATTTGGAAGTGTTGTCTAAAAGTTTTCAATACGACAAGTCAAGTAAAAGTATATTTTTTAAAAGAACCCGAATAAGAAAAAACAACAACAAAATTTCTTAGAAACGTTTCTCAAAATACAAAGTAATATACAAAAATTCAATATGTTCTAATTTCTGTACAAATTTTGTTCCTCCATATTCTTGTGTACAAGAGATCAATTGCACATACGTGAGCACTGCAAAGAAAAATTAAACAAAACAATGTCGATTGACAGATGCTGCATTGCAAAAGGTAGAATATTCGTAATCAGCGCAAATTCAGTGTCTTGTACCAGGACAATTTCTCTCAAGAGAGAACCCAGTGCGCATTAAACGTCAGTCGCGCGAGCTGAGCTCCGACCGCAGGTAAATCATGAGGCTATTGAAGCGCTCCGCGTAGGGACGACATCCTCACCACGTGGCGCCCTGGCGCTGCCCCTCGTCGCCGGAATTCCAAATAATATTGTCCGGCGCGAGTGGCGCGGGTCGGCGGTGGATGCAGGCGAACGCTCCGACGGCTCGAACAAATAGCCAGCGCAACCCTCGGGTTCATTTACGTAATTAATAGCGCGCGCCCGACCGCGCTCCGACCGCCCGGACCATACTCACGCGCTCTGCAGCCGGGCTCGGGG
>BOPP01000025.1:11300852-11325436 GCA_017312745.1 Gryllus bimaculatus | reverse complement strand
CAAAGGAAGGAAAGACACCCGCGATGGCATGGAAGAGTTTTATTCTTCTCACATGAAAAACCGGGAGAGAAGGCTCTGCGCACCAACTCATGCCACTGCCGTGCCTCTGACCGGGAGGTCCTAGGTTCGACTCCCGACGGTTGCGGGGTTTTCGATAATAGGTAGATAGATAAGTCGAATTCAGTCGTTTACTGGGGGAGAATTTTAGCGACCTCCTGCACTGATCGGTCGTTTCCGATGCTTTCTCCGATGCTTTCTCCGATCCACGATCAGACGAATGCTGGAGTAGTTCTTTAGCAAACGGGCCACGAACCGCACACAACATTTCCTTCCCTTTCCTTGTCATATCCTTACCTCTTTCTTACATGCACTACACTACCACACATGCCAGGAGACCGGTCGGGAGGTTAGAGCTGCTTCCGACTGGAGTCAGATACCTGGTTCGGGAAAACCTCGCTAGCCAACAGTAGCTCAGAGTCGGATCTCATCATCCAGCGAGGGAAAATCAGCGCCACCTCCCTACGAATGAACGTGCACCACACTTACGGGACTAATGTTCTTAGCCGTTGACTCTCCCGGAATCACTAATAATCAATCAATCATTAGGACATGAAAGTCGAGAGAGGGATATGTCTTGAGATAAAAGGATTGCGTGAAGAACTCGCCATGAGAACTGGAGAAGTTATTCATGGCAGTAGGGAGAGAAAATTAAAATACGAATTTACAAGTAGAAATATTACATATTTATAGAAATAAAAATAGCGACAGAAATGACGGCAAAAATTACAAAGGACCAAGAAAATGAAGATACGTACTAAAGCACCTAAGATTGAATGAACTATTAAATATTTAAAATAGTTGGACTCAAATTGTTCGACGTTTTTCTAGTGAGTGTAATTCAATTCTTCGTTCGGTACCAGTACCGTATTCAGTGACCTAAAATAATAACTGTCCTTTCAATACGAGTACATTTGTTATAATACCACAATTAGTAGGCGTATTTGAAAATGCAATAATAATTACAATGGCAATAATAGCAATAATTCAAGGTTATAATTAGGAGGATTACACTTTAGAACAATGACGTTTAATATATAAATTAATTTTATGTTATAACAAAAAGAAATGCCCCATTTTTATAAGTAATTTTTTGTATTTTTCATCGATTTTGATTAATAAGTCATTTTTTACATTTTACGCAATTTTTAATGTATATTACGCTTATTTCATCGATTTTAATGGTACTAGCGTGAAATAATATTTACGAGATGCAACAAATGTTCACCAGAAAATTCCTGAGTATTTGATTTCTTTAATCAGAAATTGTAATGTCAGCCGTTTGGATTACTATGCAATCTTAGTGTCCTGTGACGCAAATCGGCGCCATTGTCGGTTCTGCCGATTTGGGGCTAAATAAAGGCATAGATTTCCTTGTAAAGAACAGGCCATGTGAAACGTTTGCTAGCTGAATTCACTTGAATAAAAGGAAGAAGCCTCGATTACATCGGTAACATATCCAAGAGCTTACGTTGTTCATCTGAAAAATTTTTGATAACACTTTTTACGTCCTTGTTCTTTGTTTTAGGGTATTTTAAAAATAGTTAACGAGCATTTTATTGAACATTTTTGACTATGTTTTAGATAATCAAAATGCGCCCCCAGATATAATGCTGTTATGCTTGAAAGCTTAGAGATAGCCCGACTGGGGCGGTGCCTCGATAGTTTGAGACACCTGGTCGAGGAAAACCCCGTACTCCGAGGTGAAGGTCGGCGCCGGACCTCATCCCAGACTTGCATACGTCTCCTTTCGCTTTACGCTCCGTTCGTGAAATGCCGTGCATTTAAAGAAGGGAACGGGGGCCGAGGGGTTCAGACTCTGGCGATTCGCGGAGCGCGCGACATCGGAGACCAAAAGCGCTGGCAGCGGCGGCGCCGCGAAGCTCCCAGGGGCAAAAGACGCGTCTCACTTCCGCTTTCGCTTACTTACACACACTTGTACTAATTTGCACCTCCCCACCACACACGTCAGGAGAGGAATTGGGATCTTGGAGCGTATAGAGCGGTTCTCCGCTGGTGGGAAATACCTTGTTGAGGAAAAGACTACAAGCCGACGTGTAGGTTGATGCCGTATCTCTCAATCCAGCGGGAGAATATCACCTCCAACACTCTCGATGAAAAAGTCTATACTACACTAACGAGAGTAACGAACTTAGCAGTTCACGCGCCCGGAATCACTATTCAATCGCACTCCCGCCCACCCCCGGCCATGCCAGTGCAGCGTCCGCGGCTGTGCCGCACGTAGTTTGTCCCACAAGGGCTGCTATTATATTAGCATGTAACCTTTTTTAATAATTCATACGCATTTTATAATAGAGTTGTTGATTCAATGTATGACTCTCTATTACAATCATCGAACAGAAGCTAGCATGAATCGGTTTTGCCAATATCGATTCTGGTGAGTACGAAACATCGCTCGGAGCAATATTTTCATTCGCTGTAGTTGTTACAAATATCTTCAGCTTCTCTCAAATCATGCTAATATTCATTGAAGCTATAATTACCTAGATCGTCCAGTCAGCTCTGTTTTCAAGGTATTGTCCTGGGCAACATTGGCGCATAATACATTCCCGGTCACAATAGTGAGTCTCTAAAATTATTCCTCCCCCCAGCTCTTCCGTCAACACTACCTCCACCATTTTACCACCTTCCATCACCCCCGGTCTCCATCTCATTGCATTTCGAGTTGCTGCTCTCGCCACCGTCTACCATCCCCCGCCATCTATCCAACTTCCTGTACTTTCGCCATCTCTCACTTCTAGTACCCCCTCTGCCGCTCGCAGCCCCGCTTCCCGCGCCTTGTAGCCACTTTTCAGCGCGCGGCGGCCTTTTTCACCTCCCATCACCCCTTCGAACTCGTTTCCGACGCCGCCCTAATGCTGCCACCCACGTTGTCGCCAACATCGCCCCGCGCAACTCCGCCCTTCGCACCTCCTTCACCCGCCCGCTCCACAGCGTCGCCCCTCCCACCCATTTACAATGTTAATACACAAGAAGTCTTAAGATATGGGGTCGGTTTTCTTTTCCTCGCGAACCGCCGCCGCCGCCTTAACCTCCTCCCGCTGCGACTCTCCGCCGCTCGCCTTTCTTTTTTGTAAATGGAAATGGTTTTCTTCTGTCTCTGTTTGCGTTTTATTTACTTTTGCTCCAAGAGCAAAACTTTTTAAGTGCCTATGCGTCATCCTTCATTTGATGAACGCTATATAAACGGGAACGTTACAAAATAACGCAACGGAATCCGCAATGCGTACTTCGCGGTAAGCAGATGATGTACGCACAGCGGCCACTTTAAGACGCGGACGTAAAAATTAGAGCCGCCTATTCCGTG
Source organism: Gryllus bimaculatus (assembly GCA_017312745.1). Classification (NCBI taxonomy): domain Eukaryota; kingdom Metazoa; phylum Arthropoda; class Insecta; order Orthoptera; family Gryllidae; genus Gryllus; species Gryllus bimaculatus. Next base: position 11,322,051 of record BOPP01000025.1, on the reverse strand, counting down.
GGAAGATATAAATGTAAATGGGATTCCTCCCACGAAGCCCGGGTGCCGCTCTCCCATGGTGCGCTCCTCTAATGGAAGGATTGCCAAACAGGGCGACGCGTCGTGTTTTTATGAAATACGATCTCATTTCCAAGGAATTTTCTAGAGTTAGCCGCTTAGTCCGCGGGTGCAAGAAAGTAATAGAGGACTTGAGCTGCAGTCCATATTTCCCGGTTACGTGTGTGTTTTATGCCTAAGGTTTTAAGCCTTGTGCTCCCAGCTCACTGTTATGCGGTTTCTTTTCTTAAAGAAAATGAAAACGAGTGTAGATATGTTTGAAAAAGAGAAGTGAAGAGATGAGAAAGAAAGAATAAATTCGTTTTCCGAGTAGAAAAGTTTTTTCCACGTTAAACTCCACGTTGATTTAGTTCCAGAATGCACACGATCGCTGATGGAGCAAAGTGACTAAGAGACACGAGAAACTCCAAGGGCGGGTGAATTATTAATGAACAACTCCTTTGGTATGACCAGTCACGACATCTATTGAAGAGTATTTTTTGTACCGAATGTGATACTAGGACACGCGTACATCAGTACCTCTAGTCGTAAAAAAGATGAATTTAACGGATTTAGCGGAGATTGATATGAAATCAATTTTGAACTTACTATTACAATTCAATTAAAAATGTTTGCTGTGCATACTTTCGAATTTCAAACAATTCATAAAAAAAGCTTTTGCAATTATAACGGAATGTTTGTTGTGGTATGAAAGCAACAAAATATTTTAAAAAAATACGTTAGAATTGTTTTCTCGAATGTGCGTAAATTAATATTAATTTGAATTTTATCTTTCCCTGCCATTTTTTAAAAATCATTTGTATTATGTTTCATATAGAGATGCCACAAAAACTATCAGCAGCTTTTGTGATAAAGGAAACGAATATGTTATAAGAATCTCCGAATGACATCACTGATTTGTCACGAACACTACAGAAACGTCCGCCAAAGTGAAAATTGAAAGAACACATTTTGAGAAATTCCAGTCAGCAACTTGATCACCAACTACCAACAATTTCTTCAGCTATGCTACGTCACATGAAACAGCTTGTCGAAAATGCTCTCCAACATGCATAGGAACCGTTAAGATTAATTTCTGCGATAGCCTTGCAAAATTAGGCTTGGGTTTGGAAAGGGTCAAGGGAAAGGAAGAAGGAAGGAAGGCAGGCAGGCTATCAACAAAATGTACCGTGAATTGAAAATGGTGCAATATGGGGCACAGAAAAGAAACATTTTGCTGTAGCTATAGAAAATAACTGTCACTCTCGTGATTCGTACTTATGACCTCTCGGTGAAAATGTGCAAAGAATGCACTCCTCCCCGTAGTACGTCGCAGTTCACTGATTTTTTGACGAATACATAAATAAGTAAGTAAATAAATAAGTAAGTAAATAAATAAAGTAAAATAAAATATATCGCGGGAAAAAACTGCTTATGGCTTGCTTTCACCAATACAAATTCCACGCGGATTATCCGGGTGTTGAACTCGGGGCCCCAGAGGCGTGTGCGCTAGACAGTAGGGCACGAGCAGCCAATACGTCTCCTACGCAGAAGTAACGGAAATTCATTCTAGTGGCCCCAAACGGCGAATAGCTGCTGAAGAAACACAACATGGTTTTCCAAAACGTATCACGTAGACAGTTCAAAAAAACAAATACAATTTTTCCTTACATTGCAACAAAAAGAGTATTTTAACAAAAGTCATCACAAAAACAGCAACAACATAGTACACATACAGTTCATTTCTTTACATACCAAGAATACCAAAAAGTTCTTTCGCTCTACGTAAATAGCAATTATATAACAGTAGGTGGATCCTTGGCAGTTTACACTTCCAAGACATGGACTGTGACGTAAGCAGTGGCGCAATGAGTATGTGACTCAGTCCGTATGCGATTGGTGGAGCTCTATTATTTGCATTTCGTAGTCAAAATCGGCGGCGGTGATGGTGTAACGGTTAGCGTATCGGACTGTTATACCCAAGTTGGGGGGTTGAAACCCGATCGCAGCCGTGGGTGAAAGGGCGAAAAAATCCTTCGTTCGCCTTCCTTCCGAGGGAAAGTAAAGCCGACCGTCCCATGTTAGTAGATTTACTTGCATGTAAAAGATCTTCAAGCCTAAATGACGCCTATGAGCAAAATTCAAATCACCTGTTTCGTCGCCCGAAAAATACCTCCTTCCCCCGCTAGTGAGTAAACGGAACGCAGCGAAATTTGCGTGGTCAGACGGAAGAGCGGGCCTGATGCCACGAATCTCGCCACGTAAAATAAGGCATCAATGCAATTCAAAATCGAAACTATTTCATTGTTTTTGTATATTCCCCACGCTCCTGCGTATCTAACGAAACCATAGACACCTTTCACACTAACGGAGGTTGCCCAATGTCCGTGCGCATTGGAAATTAGTAATGAAGTTTAAGGTCGTTTTTCATTCGTTCTTGATTTGTTTAGTGTAGAAGTAATGGTCGTAGTAGAACAAAGCACTAAACACACTTGTTTAAGATTTTTTAAAACAATTGTCTGGTAATTAATGTTTGATTGGTTTTCAATTTGAGTAATAGAGTAAATTATAAATTAGAGCAAAAGTTTATTATAAACTAGACGAAATTATCTTCAGGCGTTATTTATATACTCGTGTCATACATTCTGAAGAATTATACCCCACAATCATTTGAGAAAACATCCATACCAAGCACAGCATTGGAACCCTCATCTGAGGCAGAAGTTGCCACCGCAGCGAAACTGACCGGCAAATCCTTGGTTTCGAGTTCTGACGGTGCACGGATATTCGACACTAGCTACGGCTAGTTCGAATTCAGCCGCTATCTGAAGGAAAAGTGTAACGGCCTGCTCCTCTCATTAATAGTATTCCGTGGCTTCTTCTCAGGTCTCAGATACTTGGAAATGAAAACCCTTCTCCATCCGACGTATAGTTGTTTTAACTTCATTGAAAATATGTTTGGTAAGGCCATTTATCTTTTATTTCTCATTCTCCGAATGACCTGGATTTTCGAGAACTCTGATCCACCCCGGCTCCAATTCATTCCATTTAACGACTTTCTGCTGCATTATTATTATTATTATTATTATTATTATTATTATTATTACCTGTTTAACAAAACTGTATGAAGATATCAATATCGTATTAAATTTTTAAAAACTTGTCAATAAAGTAGACAATAAACAAATGCACGGAATGTCGCCCTCAGTTCCGAGACTGCTTCAATAGCAAATATTCCTCTCGAAAATATGCTTCTTTTCTCAAGAAACAGTTCTTTGCTGCAAATTACTTTATACTATTGAGTCTTTAATTAGAAATATCTTAAGATACAAGTACGTTTATATACTCCTATACGTTTCAATACTGTAAAAGAATTATTTAATAATTCAAAAATTCACGGATGTCTATATCAACGCTATAAATATTAAAATTATATTACGGCTGATTTAAAGTAAGTCTAATAAATTGTTGGATCTGAAATTTAACAGATTCAATATTTGTTGAAAAAGTAATTACGTTCACTTACAAATAAATAAAATCTCTCTTCACTAGCTGTCTTTCAAAGGAACATTCGAAGATGCCATTTTGATTTCCATCATCTTTTTCATACAGAAAGAATATTGGTACATATAGCTGTGCTTATAAAACCAAACAATTTCTCAAAACTTCGTGAGAAGTTACGACAAAAGGTTTCGTAAAATGTTCCAAAGAAACTTGTTTACCCCTCCGAGAAATTAAATTACTCCTGTCCTTCGGGAAGAAATATGTTCTTCCCTTCAACCCATCCGTGCAATCAGAAAATGTGCACGTTCAGAGCACGTGCAATGAAGAAAATAACAAATGAAGAAACGTCCCGATGCGATCGTATAGGGTATCTCCGAAAGTACACCAGCGCATTTCATCACATTTTAGGACACAACATCGTACACTAATTAAATTACATAAAAGCTGCGTCAAGTGCAGAAGCATTTTTACTCCAACCCAATTCCAATTTGGCAATAACTAATTAGCGTATTGGTTGCGTAAGCGGTCATTAACTTGGCGGGCGCGCAACACTCCGGCGCTGGCAAAGTGATGCACGTGGTCGGACGACTCAAAAATTTCCTCCTGCCTCCACCAATGCGCTCTATCCCATTGAAAACGTAAATTAATTGGATTATTGGATTTACAAATGCGTGACATTACCTTGTAATTAATTTATCGACTGGGGGTACTGCGAAAATGTGAAGCTACTCTCCACTCTGTCAACTGTCGTTCGTAGATTTCTCTATTAATTAAAATGGAATTTATCCAATCCCTTTAGAGGGAAGAATTTTCTGTACTTTTATATCGCGAATTTTCGCTAATACGTTCACTCATATGAAATGCTCGTTTTGCAATTTAACTTGGTTCTGATTTACAATTACTTCACTTCATTTGATTTTTCATAAAAAAACGCAGCAAAACAAGTTGAAATGCAAAAATGATTTTTTGCAGACAAATTTGTTTGCACAAAGTGTAAAATCAAGTTCCTTTCAAACTCAAATTACCGTGAATAGTCCCAAATACATCTTTTGACAACATTCACATTATTTTCAATACACAATCGTTAAAATCTAATTTACTTATATAAATAAAGAAGAATTTTGCTTCGTGAACAAAGACTGCTCATTAATATGCGAAAATGGTAGACCAATTTTACGGGGAGCTCATTTTTCATAGAGTAGGAACCAATAAATCCTCTTCACACTTTTTTCAATTTATGAATAATGCACAAACGTGTGAGAACACTAACGGTATTCTTTATATAATTTCTTCAACAATTTATTCTTGCCAGTTGATTACGATTAAAAACTCCACTTTCCTGGTAATTTCTCCAGAAATGATATAAGCAAGTACGATGATACTAATTTGATACAATAAAAAACAAGAACAAATCGGCGACAAAGGAACGTAGGATTATAACTTACATCAATAATAATAATAATAATAATAATAATAATAATAATAATAATAGTATTTATAATGAGATTCTTAAAATTAACAAACCAGTTAAACATTGGGTTTTTCCCTTTAATAATGCAGAGTATGAAGCTGCACTTGTATTGCAGAATGTTAAGTGGAATACATTGTTCATTAAAGCTTATATTTGCATGAACAATAGAGGATGAGCCGTAGCCAAAAATACGGTTGAATTAACAATCATCATGGTTGAGGTATTAGTTTGAGAATGTATTTTTTATAACTTTGTACTATGTAGAGAACTAAAAACCTAATATTTTCGTCTCAAAAAAAAAAGAAAAAAAAACAAACGTTAGCAATATTTCCACGTTTACACTGCTCATTAAAACGTAATAGGAATAATAAAATATGATTTCATATTTGACAGTCTAACATTGTCCCTTCTGAACATGAGTATGGAATTAAATAACAAATTATCATTAAATAGTATATAAATTTAAGACCAAAAAGCAAGCAATGTGATTCACTTATAAGAAATTAATAACATTTTTTCAAAACAAAAAATCATTGAATAGAAGAATTTAAAAATTAATGCAATGTTTCGACCCAGATTTTGGGAGTTATTAGGTACAGAAATCAATATTATACTTAATAATAATAATAACAATAATAATAATATGTTTATAAACCACAAAGAAACTGATGCCACTCCTTGTATAACAATATCTCCATCTTCTAAAAGATTCACTACAACGAGTAAACACATTGCAAGGAGGCTAAAGGAGCGGACAAAATCATTCACTGTACACTGCATGGGTGGGGCCAATAACTTGACTACCAGCAAGCGCCAAACGTCCACGTCGTATCGGTGCTGACAATGTCACTCACTGCATCAAACATGGATTATAAACCTAGGATGACACCAACAACAGCCCTAAGGCTCTCAAACAATCTGACGCATAGAGTACACCGCAATTCCCAATGAGAAGAGAAAAAAAATTGCTTCGAAAAGAATCTTGTAACATCCATGGTGGTTTTGATAATCTTGTTGGGTGGTAAGGGTATTTGTTATAATAATCAATATTGGTATTTCTCATAGTTCTTATAGATTTCTCGGCATAAAAAATTAATCATTGATCAAGAAGTTGATAAAATAATAAAGATAAAAATAAATTTTTACAAACATATTTTCTGACTTTTCAAAAAGAAAAAATTCGCCTTAATTTAGCGTAGTGAACAAATAAATTATAACTGATAATTTCCTCATAATTTCCTATTTTAATTCGATTTTATGTTGTTTTTAATATAGACTAGTAGAGGGGCCATATTTACTTTAATATGAATGCATATATATCTTGCAATAATACAAATCGTGTTGTAAAATTTATATAAAACAAGTGCAATCTTCTGTCGGAAATGCCTAGCATTGCAAAAAATAATGTTGTATCCATATATTGGTTCTGTTATTTTTCGCGTTAAATAATCCTTGCCATATTTACATAAACGTTTTTAAATGTAGAAGCGGCCCAGACTTCGACAGCACGAAAAAATACACAAGTAAAGCCACGCACATGGCTTTAATCTCCCACCCCACCCCCGACGAAAGCCCTAGACCTGCAATTCTCTTGGAGGCGGAGAGGCGTAATTTTGCGCATTTGCAGAGCGCCCTAAGTCCGTCTCGCAGAGCGCTTGCTTGTTTCTATGGCTGCCCTAACGACCACCCGCCGCCCGCGCGAGCCTTGCGTCGTGGTCAAGACATTCGCCAGGGCAGCGAACCCTTGACCCCGGGCCGTGGGGCCCTTCGCCTCAATGGGCCTAATTGCTGGATCAACGGTTCGGGCCTTGGGCCGTGGGAGGAGGCGGCGGAGGACGAGCGAACGGCCGCGAGCGCCCTGCGAGCGGTCGCGACGATGCGGGCGCCTCGCGTTCGTTAGGCAGCGCGAAGTTTCAGAGTTTCCCTTTGAACGCACTAATGCGGCTTTATAAAGATGTCTTTATTCAGAGATCAACGTTTCTTCTTGATCACGTTAAGACTATTCTAGAACGTTTCAGGAAATAACGGTGAGAAATCAAGATTATACACATGTCGCAGAGTTTCTCTTTGGACGTACTGATGCAGCCTTATAAAGATGTCTTTATTCATGGCGAGGATCAGAGCATAAGATCAACGTGTCTTTCTGATCATGTTAAGACTATTCCAGAACAATGTAGGTAATAACTGTGCGAGATCAAGATTATACACTAGACTTCTGTTAGCTACCATTTAAAGCCATTTGTTGAAATACTGATTCATATTTAAATTGTTGTTCTTGGAATTACTTTTGTGATATTATTACTTGTGAAATCTATTATCACAAATCCCTTTTTGCTAATAAAACACAATAAAGAAACTTTATTGTTACAGGAATAAATTTACAATACGGTTGAACTGTAGCATTAGAAATTCTAAATAACAAATCTACTATTACAGTATGCTAAAATACTCAAATCGTACTGAAAGGTTAAGACAATACTGTTTATTTGCAATTTCTCGAATGCTCTTTTTTCTTTCATGAATTATTCTTGCTGAATAAAAGCATTGAAATTAAATGCGATGCCGGATTTTCTTCCGATAAATCGCACATTTAGTACAACACAAATTATTTGATGCGGATAAGTTTGACTCTCACCGATCACAACACCAAAGAGATGGAAAAAAACAGTTGAACAAACTTGATCCCGTTGCTGTGTAAACGGGTGCTCGTTGAAATCTGATAGGCACCAAACACAAAACAATTGCAGGAATGAAGAATATTTCCTATCGATTCGATGTCCTCGCACCTTTTAAAGCACCCGAACCCAATCTTCGCGCCTCCGATCACTTTTGTTCCTCTCGCTCCGTTTCGAAATCTCTCCAGCGAAGAGCGGCCGCGGCCTAGCGACGAATAAATCACCTCTCGGCCGTTTTCATGCTTAATTAATCCACATTTCATCCTTAATTATCCATAAACTCCAAGTGCTCTCCTGTCCCGGATATTCGAAATCTCTGAACGCGGGGCGGCTGATGAGGCTGTTTGAGCGATTCCATTGGGCGACGCCGAGGGTCTCACTGCGCGCAGCCAGTCGGAGAGCACGCGCCCGCGGCCCCGCCCCCACCGCCCTCCCTGCCTCCCACGCACCCGCCACGAGGGCCAAATAACACAACCCGCCTTGCGCCTCAAGTAATCTAACACTCTCCCTCCCTTCTCTCTAAAAAACAGCCCACATCTCCCCCCACAGTACTCCTGCTTCCACGCACCCACCCCTCGGCCCAAAAAATAGCCACCCTTCTTTGCCCTCACGTAGTTTTGCACATCTCACATCCGCACCCAAATCGCACCCTCACTCCTACAACGCTTTTCCTAAGCTAACCGCCCTCAGCTTGCTCCACGAACCCGCCCCGGTACCAAAATAATACGCACTTTTGCCTCCTCACGTAGTTCTCACATCACTCGCCACCCATCCCCACCCTTCTCTCTCTAACAAGAGCCCACGTAGCTCACGCATCCTGCCTGCACATCCTGGCCAGCGCACACGCACCACGCAAAATTACCCCACGTTCGACGCGCGCACGTAGCTCTCGACATCACTCCACCACTCCCCACCACTCTCCCCACCTCTCCGTTCTCTAAACAACAGCCCCATATACTCCACTGCCCCTGCCCTCCCACGCACACACCCGCCGGCGTATCCAAAATGACATCCGCGTTCGCTTGCATCACTACCTTCAGTTGCTACACGCAGCTTCCATCACTCACCGACCATGCCCATCTCCTTCCGACCCACCCTACTCTGTCCAAGACAACATTCCCCGCCAATACTCATTTTGCTTTCCTGCCTCCACGCACGCCGCTACGCGACACAAATAACACATCCGCTTTCGCCTCCTCAGGCTGCATTACGTAGCTCTCAAAAATCACTCCCACACCACCTCGTCACTCTGCCCTAATACCCACCATCTTCTGCCTAATACATTCTCGCGTCCCCCACCGTCTTCCCTCCGTTCAAAGTATCAACGCCCGTTCCGCCCATATCGGCCCCATCGCACTACCTCAGCCGCTTCACTAGCTCTTCCCACTACACCGTCCAATCATCCAATCCCATGCTCCCAAACCTCTGCGAAAACAACCCACGCACCCCCACCCACCCCATCCCCGAACGCACTCCACACATCCATCCCCATCTGCCCAAGACATCGCGCGCCACTGTCGCCACAATGCACTACCACTGCATAGCAGTAGCTCTCTCACTCCTCCCACCCAACACGCCGCATCCTGTGAACAAAAGACACTCCCGCGCCTTCCCTCACCTCCCACATCGCAGTGCCCTCCCGCTCACACACTCCCCGCTGCAACCTTCCGTCCCTCCACCCATCGCCGTCCCGCGACCTCGCCCTCACCCACCCTACACCGTTCTCTCTTAGTCATACTTCGACATTTCACTCCTCCATGACACTCTCCCGCCTATCGCTCCGCCTACACTACGGTCTCCCTCCACCACAATTCATTCCAACTCTTCTCAATGATGCCTTATTTTACGTGGCGAGATTCAAACCATCGCGCCTTTTCCCCTGTCCGACGACGCAAAGTTCACCATACAGAGGAGAAAGAATGTATTTCTTCGGCGACGAAACAGGCGATTTGACTTTAGCTCAGAGGCGTCATTTCGGCTTGAAGATCTTTTATATGCAGTAAATCTAGAACATGGAACAGGGGGTTTTACTTCCCCTCTGAAGGAAGGCGTACGAAGACTTTCTCGCCCTTAAAATTCCATTTTAACGACCCTAAACAATACAGGTTTTAAACTAACTGGTGTGTAACAAGCAGTCATATGTCTCGCATGTAACATCAATCTTTCTTCCATTTCTCGGCACATTCACCTCCGTCTTCTCCTAACACATCTCGCCCTTTAGTCACTGTACGGTATTCTCCCTTAACTCGTACGTTGTCCCTCTGTAGCTCACACTATTTTCGAGCCGCCCCACGCATACCTCTGCCTCGCCACCCTGATCACACTCACACCCTCTCCAACACACACTCACGTCACCGCCCACCCACTCCCCCTCGTCGCCCTACTTTCATATCACAGTAATGAGATTACATGGACACTGTTATGAATATTTCTTTATCTCTTGTAGTGTCACCCGACCGCCGGTACTAAAAACAGTTTTGCATTTATGCGCAGGTTGTCGTGTTGAAAACGCTGACTCCTGTTAAAGAGAATGGATCAATTACGATCTAAGCTAATAGATGACTGATAATCAGTACAGCGTGATGGTGCAAGCTTTTAGGGATACCGTTTATTTTTGTAGAATATTTTCTTCATGAGAATTTGTTTCTGTATCGTGAGATGTATGCAGTAAAAAATGAGTTTGTTGATCGCGAAAATAAAACTTTCCTGTGCTAAACTTGAAGATAGCACTATTAAAAACACTTTAATTTCCTATACATATATGTTTCTTTACAAAAGTGGAACTCAAATTAAAAATAGGTTAATTGAAATTTTAAAAATAAAAAGTTAATTTGTACCAAATTACCTGTAATTGAAAAATAACAAATCCACAGAAGATTATAGTACGGAAACGATTGTTATTTTATATAGTCGTCCCTGTGAATACCGTTAAATATGCAGAGCTTGAGCATCTATGGGATCAACAAGGGTTCGTTTTAGTTACCATTTTATTGTACCCTTCAGATCAGAATCATTCAATTTACTACTTGTGTCAGATGATATCTAAACGTACCTTTATTGTTAATTAAAACTTGTAATAAACGTAAAACTACACAAATGGAAGTTTCATTTTACATCGATTTGCATTTACATGGAACCAGCTAACGGGATGTGTTTTCGTACCAATGTCACCCACGAAACTAGCGAGGAAAATGCCAGAGATAAAATCGAGAAAGACAGTAAAGGTACCATGCAAAAGGTTAAGTGCCGTGTATCTGCGTTATTTGGCAAACTTTGTCTTGCCCTTGCACACCCTTTTCTTATTTCTCTTCTACATTAGCATGGGCGTACCTTTAGTTCAGACTACTACGTCCATATAAAAATGTCCCGTGAGCCAATTATTTAACTTACATTAAAAGTAAAACACGATGCTTTTATTGCCTTATATGGTTTCACTAATTTTGTAAAATATCCTGAACTTTTAACATTGTTGCTATTTCCAAAGTTCTATACCCGCCCAAAACATGTTTCAATTAACTCTAATTAAGATAGATATCACGATATATTAATGTATGGTCTATTTCCATAGAGCATTTTTAATTGTGCTTCTAGCTGTATGTATAGCCAATGACATCAATAATAGATGAACTATATTTATTCTCTTCAATATCCTAAGTCTTGCACGAATCATTCAACCTAAATTCTGACAAGTATAACGCTTAAATTGATTGTAATCTAAAAACGCTGTTGATATATACTCCAGTTAATTTTTTGTAGTCTTAAGTTTTACAATTATTGGTTTGTGAAGAGTAAGTTTTATTACGTTTCAAAACCATACTGAGTTATTCTTTGTTTCTTCAAATGTTCGCTGTCTATTTTCATCTAATTAATGCCGTTATTCTTCAATAACCGTGATTCCAGTCTTCTAAAACATTGGAGATGAATACTTAACATATTTAAATTACATCAGAACGCAAGGACATTCATTCTTTTTAAATATATTACTCGACATCTAATAGAAAAAGTAACATTTTTAAAATGAACATTTTAAAATGAACATTCGATAGAAATATTATCATTCTTTATATTCATTCATACCTGCCCGTCTTCAGTTCCTTTCCACTTTTTATGGCGGAATCTGACAGAGAATACGTGTTAGATCTATTATTTCAACGTCTATCATCGATGTCTCAAATCTATAGAATTTCTTTTGACCCCTTTTGTGTTGTTCTGGAGACCACGTCTACCGCGACAATGTAGCAAACAAAGGTATTATTAAAGCGATTAGAACTTTTTCCAGACGCGTCATTTATGCTTGAGGTTCTTTAACATGCCGTAAATCTGCGTGTCGAGATAAACATCTTTACTTCCCCTCCAAAGGAATGGGGATTATATTCACCATTAACGACAGGATTCGAACCCATGAACTCAGATAATAGATCCCTACCTTGTTTCTCCAAGGAAGACACGAATTTCATAAAAGATTACTAAAGAAATGCATGATAATAGAAACTTTTTTCTATACGAGTGTTAGAAAATTATTTTTAAAAGTACCGAAAATATGAAAAAAATGATACGAAACTGAATGCAGGGTGACACATGCACGCGTGCTGTCCCATAACGATCGTTACAGTTTCGAACCCATGACGGAAATTACTGCTAAACATATTTTAAACCACTAAAGAAGCTAAGGGGTATCGATGGAGAGATTTCTTTAGAATCGTAGAAACTCTAATCCTATGCACTTGCGGGCAGGTTAGAAACATGAAAGTAGTATAAGTACGATCTGAAACGAATCGGAGAAAAAAAATGTTCGATGTCCAGTTGCGTCAAATTTTGAAAAGCAAGTAAAAGGATTGTAAGTTCCAGACATCGACATTTTTTCTTGACATTAATAGTTGAAGGACACTACAGATATCTACAGAACCGGTAAAATGTGACATCGAACCATTTTGCGGTTCTTGATCGTATCTGCCCAAGAGCTCACAATTTAATATGCTACAATGCTTTATAGAGAAAATGCTTCATCAGAGGCCCCGCCCATCGATTTACAAGAGCGGGGGTGGGAGGCGCGTCCAGTCCCCGGGCGACGGCAATTGGGCGGAGGAGCACTCCGGGCTGATTGGGCGCGATCAACCTGCGTCGCACATCCCCCCCCTCCACGAGGAGTTTCGTAACCCTTACTACTTCGAACCACTTCTCTCCGTCAGTTCTCCAATGAATCCTCGTCGGATTTTGACGTTCCCCTCAGAATTTTCGGAACTTTTCCGTCTCCTCGAAGCAAAAAATATTTTTTGTAATTAATGGTCAGTTTAATAATCAGTGTCTTTAGCAATGTTGTGAAATAAAAATGAGAAGAAACGCCGAAAAATAATATTTAAAGTAAATGAGTAAATGTAATTATAGTAAATTAGAAATGTTTCCGTTGAACACTTATATAATCATCAAAAATTATCAATTCATTCAGATTTAATACGTTGACATATTAAACTGTATAAATGTAAATGCACATTTTCACAAAGTACTCGTACAAATTCTTTGGGCGTGTTTTTGGGCATTCCATTGCAAACGTGGTAATACTTTTTAAAACGGTTTTAATCAATCATATAGCATCCTTCGTAACGTTTTGATACTCACATTTTGAAATCTTCAAATGTTCATCTCTGTATTTCGGTAACAATTTTCAATAATTTGATGTTTTGATTCATTACGAGGTAATTGTTTATATTAATTTATAGAATAAACTTTATTTTATATACATTTATGATTGATTAATTGATTGCTAACTCTGGAAACGTCCACATTAATCCTGTGTCTACAGTGAAAAATTTATAGACACCCCCTCCCCTGTAGATGTTAAATGCGGCGCACACATACTGTCTGCCTGCAGGGTATTTCCCTTTCCGAAGTACCTCCCACCCGCGGCGCACCGTCCCAGAAGATAAAAGAGCTAATCTCCCGTCTCTCGATAAAGTGGTAGTGTAGTGTATGTAAGTATAAGGAGTATTATCAACATTCACTTTCTCCCACTTACTTCGGCGAATTTTCGACAGAAAAACTCTTTCTGCAGGGCCCTGGAAACGAAAAACTGTCTACATTTTGTTCCTGTATGTAGTAAACTACTTTCTCTAACACGATGTATAGTTATAATCCACGTTTTGTGGGTCTTTGAAACCGAAAAATCGATTGACGGCAAAATATCTGACTGTCCGTCAGTCTGTGGTCAACGTTAGTGACAACAAAACCGTTCATCCTAGTTTTTATTAAACTTTGCCTTTGGATAGAGTAATGGACGCATAAAAAATGGCGTAAGTCTTATGCAAGTTGAAAACCCTCATTTTTCAAAAATTACACAAGTTCACGTTTTTTCAGTATCTTTCTAGAATTACAAGAAAAACTTTTATAAATACTTAAGATAGAAATTTGTTTTCTTAATTAAATCGGTTCTTCAAAGATAGATCTTGAAATAACGTCAAGTACAAGTTTTCGAAAAAATGAATATTTTTCGTGAAACATAGGCAATTTTTTTCATTGTTTTTCTCAAAACGGCTCCAATGTTTTTAAATTTTTTCTTCGTATGTATCAACGGTCCTAAAAATAAGTGATGCTAATACCATTTTATGCGAACTCACTGTATTTTCGAAAAATGCATAAAGATAACATTCCAAAATTACAAATGTTAAGACAGATTTGTGTGTTTCCGTAGATACGAGAAGGAACCCTTAAAAGATCCGCACAGGCATTCTTTTCGTGAAACTCTGAATTTTAGAAAAAAATTGAAATTTAGAAATAGTGCGGGAAAGTATGTGTTGTTGGAGCATCACAAGTTTCGTTACGAGGGTCCGGCATTAAGAATTTTCAATCTAAAATTCGTCGTTTTCGCACTTCACAATACTATTTTTTCTTCCAAACTAAGAGCTACAAAATAAAAAGAGTGAAACATTCAGAAACTAAGAAATCTCAACTTCGTGAAACCTTATTCTAACATTTGAAACAAAATCAAGAACCATAAAACCGAGCAAGCAAGCATTGCATTGCATTGCATTGCTTGGACTTTCCGCAATCTTGACTCGATTGAGCGTCACGTCATTTCTCAGGTGTGCAATTGAGATACACGGCAGCGCTGCGGAACGATCGTACAGCGACGAGCAGCGCATGCGATGCATCAAAGGAATATTTCCCGCTAAAGGCAGCAGGAAGCGCGTTTCCTGCAGCCCCCTCGTCATTGCCGCAATTCATTCTGCGCGCCGCCAACGTCTCCGTCTGCGCTCGTAACGCCAGGCCGTAAAACCATTCGAGGAAGACCGCCTCATTTCGCAATCAAAAGCTCACGCAACGCGGTGGAAAGCAACGCAATTCCAGCCTGGGGAGCATCCACACGCGACCGCAGCAGAGCGCCGAGATGCCGCTTGTGGAAGAGCTAGGGTGGCCAAGCCCTAGCAACCCATTCATTCACTCTTTCTGCAGAATTGTAGACTAGCAATTGCACGAGAACAATGCCAGAATATTTTTTCAGTGTCCAAGAAAAACTATGTATTTAAATTAAATATGGTAAATTAAACATGTTATCTAGTATCAATAAATATATTTTTTATACCAGACAACATCGTTAATTTACCATATTTAACTATTAGACGATGTCTACCTCATCAGCGATCTAATTAGAAACGATGAAGCCGTGAAGTGTTTGCTTCTTGCAAGTGAACAAATGAAAGTAGCTTCCGGTCTGTACATTTGGTTTGACGAGTATACTTCAGGCCAGAAGTGTAGCTAGGTTGAACGGGACCCCAGTGTGAAATATTCGATAGTGATACAGGGCTCTGGGAAGAATGAAAGAGCTGTGGTACCCGAAGTCCTGATTTACTTTTACTTCAGATTTGCACTCCGGAAATTCTAAAGGAGCTACGAGACTAAATCAGTATATTTTCCGTATCGAAGACAAACCGTGTAGCATTGAGGTGCTTGCTTCTGTGTAATGAATGTAAGCGCCGGTCTATGTTTTTGGTTTCGTACATATCCTTCGTGCCCTTACCGCTTCAGGCCGTTCCACATAAAATGTTGTGTCACTGAACAGAACACGACAGCAACGGCACTTAAACTCAGCTCCTTGAACGATGTTCAATAACATCGATGGTCTTGCGTCGATGTTTTATTAACCCTCAACCGGGATATTTGTATTCTGTTACACAAATGGGACACTGGGGTTACATCTTCAATAAAATAATATATAATTTGGAAGTTATTTATGAGATAAATATTTCTATTTTACAAATCAAATTAATATTTTAAATCACAAACATACAGATTTTCCATTTCAGAACATATGTTTTACTTCTTTCTATTACTAACTTCTTCATTTAGGTACAGCGCACTACACACATCTGCGTCACATGTGCTCATCGTAAACTATTTCCCTAATAAACAAAACCGATATTAAGTATTAAACAGTACATTCATATTTCTTCCCTTTTATCCGAATTCGTATTTCATTACAAATGGTTCAAATGTACAGAATTCACGGGCTTTAAATTAAAAATACTTATTGAAATGGCTTAATAGGGTGTGCGACACCCCGAATCCAAAATGTAAAAAGAAACTCACGAACGTAACACTATCAACAATGAAATGAATCACAACGATAAATGAACTGATTAAACGAATTTACGGAACATTCAGCAGTCAGTAATGTTTCATTAAAACGAATACAAATATTGTGTGTGATGGTGTACAACCCAGAGTGCCGGTTGTGGGTTAACATGGGTGTTTTAATATTAAGCAACGATGTACAAAACATGGAAGCCTTATATTCGCCGTGGGATCCCCAGAGCACCGCGTGGAGGTAAAGCACCGTGGCGCGCGCGGGGCGGAAGGAGGCTGCGGGAGGGGCGGCGCCTGAGGGGCGTTAATGTCGCGCGCACTTACGGCCTCATCATCGCTCACCGCGCTGCGCCGCCTTAGGCTTTGTGAGCTAACGGCCCTCGGCCCTCGGCCTCGCCCTTCGGCCTCGCGCCCTTCGGCCCTCGCGCCTTGGCCCTCGCGCCCTTGGCCATGCGCGCCCTATCGGCCCATCAAAAGCGCACCAAATACAATCGGACCCTCGCGCCATTCGGCCTCGCGCATTCGGCCCCGCGCCAGATTCGGCCCTCGCGCATTCGCGCCTCGCGCCATTCGGCCTCGCGCCATTCGGCCTCTCGCGCCATTCGGCCCCTCGCGCGCAGTTCGGCCCTCGCGCCATTCGGCCTCGCCGCCATTTCGGCCCTCGCGCCATTGGCCCTCGCGCATTGGCCCTGCGGCCATTCGGGACCTCGCCCATTCGGCCCTCGCG
This sequence comes from Gryllus bimaculatus, assembly GCA_017312745.1. Classification (NCBI taxonomy): domain Eukaryota; kingdom Metazoa; phylum Arthropoda; class Insecta; order Orthoptera; family Gryllidae; genus Gryllus; species Gryllus bimaculatus. The sequence continues at coordinate 11,305,061 of BOPP01000025.1, read as the reverse complement.
CATTTCTCGGCCCTGCGCCATTCGGTACCCTCGCGCCATTCGGCCTCGCGCCTTCGGCCCAAAATTTATGCTATTTTTTGTAAAAACAAACTGAAAAAAGTTTGTATAAAAAACGTTGTCCAAAAGTAGTGCGTATTACAAAGGCTGGAGTGCGATCACAGAGTTTTCGAAAAATAGTTTGTTTTTTGCATAAATTCTATTAACGACAATTGTCTTAACACAGAACTAATGCAAAACTCCAGTGCCCACTGTTCAGAAAGCCCGAATCACGTGCACAGAAGAGAAACATACCTGTCAAGGGCACTACGCTTAACAATATATAAAGTTTAAATATAGTATTTTATTTTACTTACTTTTAATTATTTTCATTATGAATTACTTACGTAATATTACTTATTACTGTTTTTAATTTAGAAATTACACTTCCGTCATTTGACGGAGATGCAAGCCTATTTGTGGGAGCACCAGCTGCCACTGGCAAAAAATGCATTTTACTATATGCAGTTGACATTGCTAAATACGAGTGTTACAACAAAAACTGTCCGATAGAGCATGGTTTTCACAATATGTGCAATGAAACGATCAGACATTAGGAAATACTAATTCCTAAGTTTGATCACACCATTACCATTTTCGTTCCAACTTGAATTCTAGTTCAGGAGAAACTGGCTATTGAGAATCAATAAGAATCGAGCGTACTCGTATTCCACTTTCCTGCATAATAATCTAAGAGAGTCAATATTTGTGGATGAAAACTTCTCCGTATCCGTAACTTCTCCGTCCTTACTGCATTAGGGACACTACACAAATTGATAGTATAAATACTTGTCTCCAGATCTTAATGTAGAGAAAATGTGGAATTATGAACTTATTTGATTCAGAACACCTCCAATCGAATGCATCATGTTGGTTTTTCAGTAAGATATTCAATGAAAATTTCAGTTTAAAATTTACTCAGCCTCAAGTAGATTCTTGTTGTCTCTGTGAACAATTAATTGTTAAATTAAAAAGTCCCAGCTGACATGACAACACGAAGCGTATTGCAGTATCACAGCATATGGTTCACAAAAGACGTTTCGATAAGTTTTACAAAAAATTAGACTATATGAAAAAAATGGCCAAAGAGGGAGAATATGTTGCCTCCATTTCCATACTTTTCGTGCAAAATTTGATGGTTCTAATTATCCGTATTTGAGAGATATTCCATTTGCCTCAGCTAATTTTCAATGTTTTCAATATTCATCATTTAAACTATTTTTTATAATACTTTCGTATTTAGGAGCTCGAGGTGAAGTGAAATTCAAATAAAATTATCAGGTTGCAAGTTTGCTGTTGATAAATGTTATTATAACTATACTCTGTTATTAAACCAATGAAGTTTCAAACCTATGAAGTATGATCATATGAGTACGAAATGTGAACAGGAAAAACGTAGAGTATTCGAAACACTAATATTCATAATTTGAGAGAAAAGTTAACTCTGGTAACACATAACCACTTGACTTTTTCCTAGAAAGAGCGGTTTTCTATGAAATGCAGATTAAGCGCAAACGTCAATACGAAAAAATGTTTAACTGCACAGGGATGCAGCCACACAGAAATACGTTAAACATTAAATACATTCTGCAGAGATTGTGAGCACTAGACATGTAATCAAAATCACAATTACAATATATTAGCATTACAAATAATACATTTTGAACTTATATTACAGCCCGCAAAAACCGTGACTTCTGAATTCGAGTTTACAGACGTATGACTAACTACAGTTTTGTGAATACTGCTCCCTGCAGCTGTACCTAATGCCACAAGAGTTACGCATGTATTACGTCATCTCCGCCCACGACATGTGCATGTGGAATAATGTCTTATTTCTTCTTCACAACGATTTTAAACACGGCAAGTACGGTTGCAAAGATATAAGGGATATTCCATAAGAGTTTAGTGTTACATGTGACATTACACTGCGATTTTAACAAGCAACTGCTTCCCCGCTACCGAAAAACTACACCAAAATGGATTTAGAATAATATAATTTTACCTTCACTTTCACTGTCTTTTCACCGTCGTTCATGGAAACTGATTAACAAATAATAATCAGTTTCTTGTGTTGATTAAAATGGATAAGGTTTGAAAACAATTTTAAGAATTAAATAATAATAATAATAATAATAATAATAATAATAATAATAATAATAATAATAATAATTAAAAATATAAAATTATAAAATTAAAAGCACTAAGCAAATATTGCGAGGCAGTTGCTTTGCCCATAGCGGTCAACATGAGGTGATAAGTCTCAGAAGCTGCCTGTAACAATATTAATCTCGCGTCTCTGCACATCGATTTTGTGTCTTGTCTAATTGTGGCAACACCGTACGTCTCCCCCCCCCCATTCCCTAGGAAACTCCCCGCCCCGTTCGCTGAGCGCGGTTGCGACGTATGGCGCGAGAGGAGTTTCTAGGCTGAGTTGCGAGCGACCGCAAAGACAAGGATGAGGTGGGTACAAGTGTGTGTCGCAGCGACGGCGCGCAGACCTCCAGTGCGGTTAGTTCCCCAGGCGCAGCGCTGCGAGCGAAAGCGCAGCACGCCACGAGAAGACGCAGTGCGCCCAAAGAGCAAACACCGCACAAACATTCCTTGGATAAAAAGTATGTTTAGCATGCGGCCGCGAACCGCGGTTTCTCGGGCTTGTGTTTTGTGAGCGAAATACCCATCACTTTTCATTCTAACTAATAATGTGCAAAGCTCTACGAAGCATGCGCAAAAACTATGCAATGTGTGTGCGAAACTTGTTTTGCATACGCCGCTGCACATATTAAGTAACTTACTTTTTTAAACAGTCTCATGAAAGAAATATTACAATAAAAATGTACATGCAATTTCAACAACTCTTGGGAACCTATTGAAGTTGGAGGTGAACCTGGGAGTTGAAGGGAACAGAAGGCTTCGAGGCCTGAGACTCTCAAACAATTGTATTATAATTCTAATGTACATTTGTAATTATTATTTAAACAATATGATTATCATCATTATTATTATTACAATTATTACTATTATTATTACTATTATTATTATTATTATTATTATTATTATTATTATTATTATTACTATTATTATTATCATCATCACTTCAATTTAACCTTAAGTTGCATTCAAGCATTATTTCAATTGTAAAATGTTCGAAGAATATTTAGCCTTATCGCAGTAGCTTTAAATGACGCTCAAATGATGTCAACAAATTTACACGGAAGACATGAAGAGAAAACTTTTATCAAACTCTAGGATTAATTTCTTTTTATACTAGTAATTTTTATACTTTTATTTGTCTGCTCATTTCTTTTTCGTAGATTTATTGTTGTAACACCCTTTGTATCACTCCCAATTAGGCAAGCAATTAAGTAATCGGGAAATTGTGTACTTCACAGTTGCTCTCACTTGCAGTTGATGTAGTTTCATAGAGAACGAAATCATGTTTTTCAAGTTTTTTTTCCATTATCTTAGTGGGGAACCTAAATGTCAGAAGTCAAAAGGTGTGCTATTTTCTTACTTTTAGTAAGAACGATTATACATTATACATTATATCTTTATATATAAACTTAATGATTATAAATATAACCATCTTGAAAATTATTCATACCACTCTTTTTTTCACATCTCATGAACATTCATCAACACATTTTCTTTCATTTACAGCCATGTTGAATTTGCTCCACCTTTTTATCACTGCTTTATTAATACTGCATGCTTTGTTATAGTTTTTTAATGTTACATTTTTGGATGTAACTTAATTAGTTGGTAAAAATGGTTGAAAAACATAATATAAAATATAAATATATTTTATTTACATTGATTTGAATGTTAAATATCATGGATTCTCAAAGTTAATTTATTTGGAAAATGTTTATAGTTTTTAACAATATGTTGCTTTCATGATAACCACTATATCCCACCCGATTGATCACTCTTGCCTCAGCCCGATCTATTCAAATACATTTTTCCTATTCCATTCACATTTGCTGCATTTACACGTAGGGTCTTTGGCAATTTTAAATCGATGTAAATACTACATTCCTAATTATCCATGGCCAGATAAGAATATTGGTAAGTTCGCCTTTCATATAAGTTTAATTCCTAGCCGGTCCAAATAGGAAAAATAATTTTATAACCCTGCCTTTCGGTCCAGTGAAGACGCGTGGGTGGGGACGG
>BOPP01000025.1:11274458-11300828 GCA_017312745.1 Gryllus bimaculatus | reverse complement strand
CCGCCGCCGGGCGCTGCCTCGGAGCGTCCCCTTTAAGCCGCATGCGAAATCGCGAGACACAAACATCGGAATCGAATCACGCCGTCGCAGCAGCCAAAGCCGCGCCGGCGCCTTGTCGAATTCGCCCTTCCGCGGGCACGGGCGGATCCAGCCGGTCATTCTGGAGAGGGCCATCGTGGTTTTGTTAAATAACAAACATTTGTTATTATATTGTATATTATTTTTGTAGGATATATCTTACAAAACAATATTTTTATATTGTTTAGTTACTACAGTACCGGCCTTTATGCGACTGACAGTTCGATGCGCTCACGTCACACAATACCACACATATATACCACACATTAACGCTTACTGACAGGCGTCGACACGTCTTGATATTATGATCACCATAACCTTCGCCTCAGCCGAACCTATTCACTTCCGCGTCTTCGTGTGAGTCAGATGAGCGGCAACGCTCAACCCTGGCTGTGAGAAAGTAAACAAATTCTCGCAAGCTGATTGCTTCAGAGCATATCACATGACGAACCGCAGCACGAGAGAACTGTCAGTCTCCTATACGCTGCCGGTACAGTAGTATTATGATTGTCACTATATACATTTCTGTATCTTAATCTTTGTACAGAAATATAATTTTTAAATAATTACATAATTGTAATACAAATATGTCAATAAATTTTGCAATAAAATAATGTAACAAGCGAAATCTGTAAGCCTTTGAGGGTGGGAGGGGGGGCATGGTCCCCATGTCTCCATGCCCACTCCGGGGTCCGCGCTGTCCGCGTGTAGGCGTGCGCTTAAAGCCCCCCCTCGCCCGCTGTTTAGTTTAACGTAAAATATAGGCTTTCATGGTCGGTTTGTACATAATTAGACGTTTCCGGGTTTGTAGGCCGGATTAGCCTCCTTTAGACCTCGGTCTACAAACCCGGAAACGTCTAATTACTGTTTACTTTGTTTGGCATTTACTTCTTACTTTGGCCGCTGGAACAGGTAATGAGAATGCATGAATGTTAACACTGTGAAGAAGTTCAGATACTGCAAAAGAAGCGAGTTGAACATTTACATCGGAGATACTTGTGATTTAAAAGGTAGAACATAAATACCAAGAAACACATTTTTAACTGAAAGTAGAAAGCAAACATAAAACGTAGATCAATGTTATCGAATCTGTACGTATGCGAGTGCAAATAAGTTGTCTCCTACTGAATATCAGTAACTAGAACCTTTTCCTTCGAGAACCTTCTTCCCCCAAATGGATTTATGATGTGTACCAAGTTATGTCCAAAAATAAGTTGTAAGTAAAAACTTTAGGAACGCATGCTAAATGCAGTAAGATGGAACGGACAGCAATTTTAAAACTTATGGTTCTCATTATACTCGTAAAACGTAACATAAATTCACATTATGCTCGACCTACTTTACTGAGTTTATTATAAACCTCTAATGTTAAGTAGGTTTGCGCCGCATGATATACACATTTCATAGAGTAAAGTGAAGATTCGTATGAATTCCGCCTTTGTATCAAAGGTATATGAACACGGAACAATTATTTTCTTCGTCGCTGTCCTTTAATTTAGTTTGAAAGTAGTAAATTCTGATTGAACTTTATATATACTCATATCTATTATTACTACTGTGGCTCATTTAAATAAATAATAGTTAAAAATAAATTAATATTCAAAAATAATTTTTCTAGAATGAAAGTGCGAATGAATGCGAAGTCAATTTTCCTACAGGAGAAAGTGCAAGGGGAGGCAAGGCCAACGGGAAGACGGAAGTACGAACTTCTGCAAAACAGTTGCGCGAGTTAATTTTAAGAAACATTAGAGATGAAAAGACGATAAGAAATGAGAGGAAGAAATGCGGATGATAACGATATCGCTCCAGTGAGCGACAAATCGGAATGTTCGTCCGATAACAACTCTCGCCAACCCTGTGTGGATTTCAGCTGCCCCAACCACATTAAATAAATTATAAATCTTTCAAAACAAATTCTTAAAAATAACAGTAATTCGTATCTTGGTTTGTCAGCAAAAATAAAGTAGTAGAATAGTAAATATGAGTTCGATAAAAACATGATTTCTCACGTAAACAATATGAATAAGAATTGAACAGTTAGTACGGAAAATGCAAATACGGGTTTAAATAGTCTTGCAATTAGTAAACATATTTCTAATATCATCATGAAGTATATAAATAAATGTTTTATGGCTGCGTTAATATCACGAAATAGTCATCGTACAAAATGATTTCTTGAACTAATTGTTAATAGCAAAATGTAGTAAAACAAATAAAATACATTCTCAGGTTGATTGTAAATAATATAAAATTTCACGTTATACAACTGTAATATCGTATGATGAGTGGGGATGAATTTTCGTGTAGAGCAGAGCGTCAGTGAAGGGTCCACCGTTTCTGTTCAGTAACTTGAAATGAATATGAAAAAATAAAAGATCTTGATATGAAATTAAAGAATATGCGCAGCAGATGCTTTTCAATGATCACTCCAGCCAATGATGTAAAGCTTAACAGATCTAATACATAAAGTATAGAAAACCTATTGAATTTTAATTGCATACCTTTCGTTTATCCAGCTCAGCCCTTTCACTATGGCGTTGCACGTATTATTATGCGCTTGTATGGCAAATTAGCTTGAAATATATGTAATGGTTTAAATTGTCACCAACTGCAGGTTCGAATGTTGTATCATACCGACACACTGCCAATAATTCTAATGCAAAATCACGAGTTCCAAATGCGACCGCTACCCCGGGCTTGCCAAGGACACCGGTCCGTTACCGCACTCAAACTGTTCTCTTGTTTCTTCTCTCAGCAACAAGCTAGAAAGTAACACTCTCTGGCGGTAGAAGAAAGAAATTTGTTCCGAATTCTGCCCCGGCAGCAATATGGAGTGAAACTAGACGCTCGGGCGAAGCGGCCTTGGCTAGTGGCAACTGAAATGAAGTGGACAAGGAGGGGGGGGCGCGCAGAGCGGGAAAAAAAAGCTGAGAAGCGTGACCCGCTCTTCAAAAAGAGGGCGAGACGCTCTCGCGATAATGTAGTTCATTAAGTGTGAGGTACGGGAGAGGATAAGATATGTAAGATGATGAAAAGATGGAGCGCGATTCGTAAGACGGTTGTTAGTGCGCAGTTACAGAATACGTTTGATATTGATCGAAAAAACTACAGAAAATTACTGATCAGAGCAGCCGGCCACGGGAATTCTCCCTCAGATAGCCGGCTGAACGCGATCTAGCTATCTAGCCAGTGTCAAAAATTCGCTCCTATCTGGAATAGATACGTCGGAGCTCCCGATGCGACTCGCCGCCCATTATTAGCTGCATCAGTTGCCACCGCAGGCCAGCCAATCACACTCGCAATGACAGGGCAAAGCGGCACACCCACATCTGGACATGGAACGCCGGAGACAGTGCGAGATAAATCATTGTCTGTCAATATTTCGTGCCCTTTAACTTGAGTCAAATTCCCACAATGATTGATTGGTTGATTCATTGGTGATTCCGGGCCCTTCAACTGCTAAGGTCATTAGTCACTTAACTGTATTGTATGCTTCTATCGTGGAAGGGGGCGGTGATTTTCGCCCGCTAGGTGACGAAATCCGGAGCAGACCTACGCTGTCGGGAGCTTAGAACTTGGCCTGGCTAGGGCGGTGCCCCGCTGATAGTTGATACCTGGTTGGGGAGAACTCCGTCAAATAGGCAGGCGGCGGATCTCCAATGGGGGAAGATCACACCCACCTCACGAGGAAAAAACGTGCACTACAATTTCGGGACTTGTGACCATAGCAGTCGACGCTCCCGGAATCACTAATCAACCAAACAATGAAATTATTGAATTTGAGAAGTAAATCGCGTATTTCAGGTACAGAATATAATAAGATTGAATATAAAAAACTCCAACATTGCTCACACATGTGGCCTTGTAAAAGTACACACAACTGATTATTTTATGAAGATCATAATTTCGTCATTTTATTCTCTTGGATATATGTACTGGCAAAATTTCTAAATAATTTGGTAAAGCCTTTTTTGTCTGAAGATTACCCAAACAACATACGGAACATTTTTGATCTAATTAAAAAAATTCAGAAAGTAACAATTCTCTCGACCTTAAGACTAGCTTCTCCTCACGTGGTTTCAATGAATTCTTTCATTCCACATTCAATTCTCTTTGATGATCTAGAATAATTATTAAGGGTGGTATTCACGGTAGTTTTCATGCAAATTCTCACACATTTTCTGTATAGAAACATCAAGGTCACAAACAAACAGTATAAAACCAGACATCACGCACACACGGTCTGTATGTTTTCTGTATGAATCGCCAAAACTCGCCGCTAGGGGGTTTACTGAGAACTGAATTTTGCTGTCCGAGTACTTTGAGTGGGGGATATTTCTGTGCGTGCGCTCAGCCTGTAATCTTTATTACGTATTAATTAAGTAGGAGGAGCACACTGAAGAAAAATAGGAATTCAGGGTAGGGAAAGGGGTAGTTTATCACAATATCAGTTCACACAATCGCACCTTCTCACATCTAACCCCAAAATCGAAATGGCCAATTACCGTCGCGTCGGGTACACAAAATGATGAATGCATGAAAAATCATGAACATTCTCAAAAGTTTTCATGCAAAAATTGTGCAGTCTGAACTGCACGTTTTCTGTACCTCCGATCTGAACAAAAACAATACCGTACATACCAGCCTTTATAATGGAACTCCCAATCAATTACTCAATCAGTCAATAGTATCAATTCACCAATAGTAGGTGGGAGCACGGGTCCTTACCACATTGCGAGACGGCAAATTTACACGACGCTTTGCCCACACCAGTTGCTTTGAACAAAGCTTAGAATGAATTAGCTCGGAAGTGAAAGTGTTCGAATCACTTTGAACATTAATTAAGACAAGTGAAGAATGTGTCACAGTATGTGTACAGGATACGTGTACAGGTAATTTGTACGGGTTAAAATCACATGAAAATATTATTGCCAATAATGTCACTGATCATCATCCCCCCGCCCACAGTTTATCATCGCCCATCCTACCCCAGTTAATGCCTTCCCACATCAACCCACGAGAGCAAGTGCGCAATGTCTCAACAAATGTTACAAACATCTAGGGCAAGGAGAAGTACCGAAAATGCCCACTTTTGTCAATGAACATTTAGTGGGAAATTGCATACAACATAGTTACATGCATGGCATATGCACCTTGTTATCAGGTATTTTTTACGCGCAGGTGTTCAGCAGGTCACGTTGTGATGCAATGAGATTTCATGTTTCAGACAAACATCAGCGTGTACGGGTTTGCAATGCGTTACGATAGTCCCTCCGCACTGCGTTGAATCAAGGCCTCCTATTAAAAATTGCATATATGTTTCAGATCGCGGCAGATCACTGAGAAACAAATGAAGAGGACAACACTTCAAGCATCTTTTCGATTGTGGTTAATACGGTATTATGTTATCTTTCGCTACATGCTGCATCACGTGGTACCAACATAATTTCTGTCGCTATTACTCTCACCGGAAGGTGCCAATGCGGTGAAACTTTCCTCGAGCAATACACAACACCATTATACGAAATTTCACCCAACAAGAGCATTGTCAAAACTGATCATTTATCTCGCCCTAGAAGTTTGCAACATTTATTCCGAAACACCCTGTACTTATCTCGGGGCCGCTCCTCGACTGAGACGTGCGACGCGAGCGGGAGCGGTAGAAGCCCCGCCACAGGCTGTTCCGGTGCCCGTTCGGCTGAACAAAGTGCCAGCCGACGCACCTCGTCCGGGCGCTCGGCCGGTCCTTCGGAGGCGGATACACACCCTCCGTCGCCACGCGCTCCTAATGGAAAGATTGCCGCCCGCCCGCGCCTCATTACACCGAAGCTTATTCAGCAGCGGCGCGCTATTATTAAACCGCAATTTGTCAGAGGCCCCTTGGCAGGTGGTGATTACCGGCATGCATATACGTATTTAACGAACTGAAATATTTAACTATTCTCTCTTTTTCTCATCGTCCCCCCCCCCCAACCCAAACTCGCTCGCTGGTTTTGCAGATCTCATTTATCATTCTCCTGTGTGCGGAAAATATTAATTTCAGACCTTATTTCACTTTTATTCGCCAAGAATAATCCGTTCAGACGGCGACATCCGTAAAATACGGTTTCCATTTTTAATACTGTTTACCGAAGATTATCAGAACTGAGCGCGAATCCCCTTTGGGAAAATAATTCCGATATTTGTCTCGACGAATAGCGTTGCGCGAGCTACATCATTTGTTTGGGATTATGTTCGCGCCGTGTCCTGACTCGCGGAGCCCCCAAAGCTGACAAATCGATACAAGTGCCCTGTTTTCTTTTCTTTTTTTATTTCTTTCCAAATGGTAGGAGTAATATTTAAATTAAGCATTTTTGCGAATCCTTCCATTATAACCCTTGCCTATTCCGTTCTTAGGGCCGCGCAATGGGTTGACCACATTTCCGAGAATGGCCCCTCCCACTCATCTAGAGATCCTCCGACCAGAGTCAGAGGCGGTCATGCCATGAAGCAGACTATAGAGCCATAAAAACAATAGCTTTACAAAACTTTGTACTATTTGAACTCAAAAATGTTTTCGCTCAATCAAATACCGTCTGAACTAAATATATTAGAATTCAACGCAGTGCAATGAAAATAGTTTCTTTTTTATATAATATATTTCGATCCATAAAATGAAATATAATCTGTGTATGTTTTAAATCAATGTTTACCGGATAAATTATTTATATTTTTAGAAAAACAAATTCTAAATTGTTGATAAATTTCAAAATAACGAAGCATGTCGTTTGATTTGGTTTACTTCTTACAGTGCACTGTAGAAAATTGCATCCGTTCCTTCTGATAAACACCCTTACATTCGGGTATTTAATTCTTCAGTATATTATAGACTACCGCAGCTAAAATCATCGGTCACATATAGTGAAAGTTAACTGATTTTAGAAAAATTTAAGGATATATCATTTTCTAATATTACTTTCAAAACAATAGTAATCACGTCACACAAAATAATTGTCAAACATTTAGATTATGTTCACCACAAGAAATCGTATAAGTAAAGTGTTCCATTCCAATTCTCTAAGCTCAATAATAAGCATTTCCTGAATATATTATTGGCTTCTACCAAGGCGTTATTACATTCACCATTTTCTGCAAAAATAACTTTTATCCCAAAAAGAAACCACAGCTGAAAAAAACACATTCTTTCTAACCGCCCAAAACAGACCCGTGCAAATTGTACAATTTTGGAAAGCCACAAATGGATTATTTACATTCATATATCTTCACTAACTATAAGTGCTCACCCTTTTCTGCGCAGGCACAAATGGACCCCTTGACGGATCCCAACCAATATTCCGGGCGAGGGGGCAGTCACGAAAACGACGGCGTGGCATGACAGCAGGAAACAAGGCAACATCGATTTCCCCAATCGAGCGGCCGTTGCTCAGAGTAAAGACGTTCGGGGCCAAAAGTTCAAAGGACCATACAATCACCATTTTTACTTTCTCGTATCTGCTTCATAGATACGTTATGTGGTACTGCAAGAAATGTACTAATTTTTGGACATAAAAACACGTTTTATGGATCCTAATACCCAAAATCAGACTTTTCTAGCTTTCAGTAATATGTAGTGTAGGCAGAATCTATTTGTGGGGGGGGGGAGATACTGATACCGAAAAGTTTATATTTCACTAGATCACTATCTATTTATCTTTAAAGAACACTGGCGCTTAATTTTGCAGGATTTTGGACTTATCAATTATAAAATATAATGGCCTAAATGTGATTTTCATTGAAATGTTGAAAATGCAGAGATTTAACTATTTTAATCCGTTGAGAAATAAATTGAAACGCCATCAGTGAGACGCTCTTTTAGATACTCGTAAATTTGTTACTGGCGTACCCCAGTGTCCGGATTCGAGTCATATCCTAAGAACATAAATTTTTGTGAGTTGGAATCATTTTTGCGTGTTTGTTGGTATTACTCGTACAAAAACAAGTAATCGTTACAATAATCAGAGAAAGGATATGCTGTTGTAACAGCACTGTTTTTTTCTATTCTTTCTATTACTCTTGTCTCTTAGCCTCCTCTTTAGCTCCCACATAGTAAGTATCCGGAAAACGTATGAACAATGAAATAATTTGAAGAGAATTTGTTGTAAAACGTTAGTAAATATTGTAATGAAACTGAAGCTAATGGCGATCAATATACAAAAAATGGACATTTCAAACATTTTCAATGATGATGCAGGTAACATTTTTTGGAGTGTTTGGAAATTAAGTATTTTTGAAATTACGCAAAATTATTTCCATTCTTTTCTTTTATGAAGTGAAAGATTTTCACTTCTCAGTCAACTTACCAAAACACCCTGACTAATTAACGAAATCAAAAGATGGTTGTATTGTATTTGTTTTGCGGCCATTTATTTACAGTAACATTAAATTACCTAATATGGGCATTTTATCATGAAGTTTATTTCATGTTATAATGCAGTGTGACAGAAAACCATCACTGTCACTACATATTTAAAATAAGCAACAAAATGTTTTTAAATGTGTATTGATTCAGGAAACATTGAGTCAGACAAGAAGGAATAAAAGCGGATACAAGCACAATTTTAAAAGCGGTATGTGAATGACAAAGTTATCGTGGTATGCATCTCTTTACGCAACATAGCTACGATGACTGTATTAAAACGTTGAGCACAACAATTTTAAAATACACACATTAATTGCAAATACTGTAATCATAACATTTAAATATTGCGATGCACTTTTAAATAAATTAATTAGTACATTTTTATATTTAACGTAGACTGTATGGTTGAGAATTCTTTATTATACTGCATATGCTCTTTTATGGGAATGAGAAATAATTTTCATAAGAAATTATTTGCACCACTGTTTCACTTTTTCAAGAAATTTGTTGTTTGCGTTTGGTATTAACAAAATCCTACAGTTGTCCAAGATTTCCGGTAATCAATTAGGGAGTGAAAGTTAAGAAGATACAAATTAGTACTAACAAATTTTCCTCCTTTCGATCTCTTCAGATCCATTTCAGGAAGCAAAATTAAAAATCGCAACATATTATTCTTACACATCAACGTTCACTTGGGGATCGATATACAGAGGGTGCATAAGTAGCTATTATTATTATTATTATTATTATTATTATTATTATTATTATTATTATTATTATTATTATTATTATTATTGTTATTATTGTTATTATTATTGTTATTACTATTATAATAATAAAATATTTAGATAAAAATGATAATGAAAGGAGACACTTATTTATACAGTAGATTTATGAAATCACAAAAAGGACGACATACAAATTGTAGTTCAGTACAATGTCTCAAGTGCAGAATGTCTTAAGAGCTCAGCATTTACACAGGCTCTTCTTTTGGATTTCTTTGCGCTTTAGATAAATGACTGCGCAACTACCATTTCACTTTCATGGGTGGTCACACTCATTGTTCAACCACTCTGACGCATTACTGATAGATCCATTGTTGCGCTTGTTGCGCTTTAGATAAATGACTGCGCAACTACCATTTCACTTTCATGGGTGGTCACACTCACTGGTCGACCACTTTGACGCATTACAGATAGACCCAGTTTGATCAAATTTGATGAGAAACCAGAAAATTGACAGTCTACTTTGTGGAGGTGTATTGAATTCTTCGGTGTACTTCAGTCGAATCTGTTCAGAATTCTCAGTCGTCCATTATCGTTTAATTATCTACTTCCGTTAGTCATCGCTTCAAGTACCTGAAAGGATACAAAAGCGGTCTTAGAACAGATAAAAATACAGGGTACGATCGGTTCCCGTACTTCTGCACCCGCTGTATCCGGTAGCAAAGCGGCGTCGTTCGAAGAGGCTCCTCGAAGCGAAAGTGGCGCGAGAAGCGGCGAAGGAGCCGCGTAGGCGACGAGAGCGCCGTGCGTGATCCTAACCGGCTCCAGGTGCCGGGCCTAATTAGGCGCCGGCAGGTGCCTGCGCCGGGTCAGATCAATACGAGGCGGCGGGGGCGGGGGCGGGGGCGGCCGCCCCGGAGGTGACCTGCCCCAATGATTGCCGGTGGGTGTGGAGGCGACAGGGCCAGGTAAGTGGATGATTGAACGCAGTTATAAAGCATCGACGGTATAATACACGACGAATGGTGAAAGGATCGTGGGTACGTCAGGGAAAAGTTGGACGCCACGGATATAGGAAGGAAGAAGAAAGAAGAGAAAATATGTGGTAAAAAAAATATTGGTATAAGAAAAAGGACAAGTCGGAAAGTCCATGTAAAGTATTGACAGCGGGGATTATAGAAAACGTATTCACATGAAAAGTGTGAAGAAATAAGGGTAAAATATATTACATTTGTATGTTTACGTCAAACGGGCATCAAGATATCAAAAATATTGTTGGTACAGTTTTATCGCTTTCGTTTTATTTTAAGCCCCCATGAAATAATTCATTCTCCACTTACGACTCGTTTCTTTCAAATTATTATCTCCAAACAATCTTTTAAATTTTGAAGTAAATTGATAAGCCGCTTTGAAAAGATGCATTTATACTATTATTTTTTTAATATTTATTGGTTTAAAAATTTTACTCGTATTATTTACTGTTATTATGATAATATGTAGTGCCATTATTCGAATTATGCCTTAAAACCTACAGTTAGTTTACTGGTTTTGGTAGCTGGAAACAACTGAAAAAATTCGGGAAAAATGTATTTTAAATTATTTTTTAAGAAATACTTGTTTAATCAACGTTTAGTGCCCACACAACTGTCGTATTTCACGTTGTTTACTCTGTTGAGCCAGGGATTATAGTGATAATTGACATTTCATCTCTTCACATTTGACAAGATTTCTTTTTTCACAATCCACAGCGTTGTTCTAGAATTCAAGCAATATTTTTTCTTGTACGATAAAATTTAGATTCAAAGTACTGCTCAACGTTACCCGGTTTAAACTTTTTAAAGGAGATTTGGCGAGTGTTTGAAAATCCGATTGGTTCGAAAAAGACAGGAATAGTTTGCAACGAACTTGCCGTGATGTCACGCAAAAAGTGAGATAAACAAATGAGTTTTAAATCAATCAGCCTAACATCAGATCGTGAATTCACTACTAAACACCACGGCAAATTCCCAGAATTTACATATTTGCGTCAAAATGAGAATAGTGTATTGTTTCAGAATTTTGATGCTGACAATCAAGTGCGAAATTAATCCCTCACTTGCGCATTATTGATTCGTTTCGCATTCATATTCCTCCTTTTTCACCTCCTTTATACTCACAATATATATTCCTGGAAAGCATTACAATGTAAAACTGAATCACCCAACAGGAATTACTCATACTTTACACAAATTTTTCCAACCTTTTAATTTGTTTGGAGGAATATATACTACGTATCAATGAAAATCCTCAAATCCTTTCTCTTCGTATTAAAACATATATAAATCTGAAATTGTGTAAATATCACCTGTTTTAACTACGTACTCATTAGATTGTTAATTGTGTTTGAAAAAAGTGATACCTTAAAATTAGGCAAGTCAACTAATATAACAAGGTTAGTATTCAACTTTTAGCCTGATTTTGTAAACAAGACACCTAAATGTGAAACAATTAATTTGCCAACCGTGCTTCCCGTTTTGAAGTAGAGTTAAACATCGTTGGAGTGTGATGGTGTGGATAATTTCGAAGTGTTCTCGCGGTTTCGTTATAATACTTTCTCTACTGTACTTATAACCCAATCACTTCGTTCTCAAAAGAGCCTGATCCAGGACAAAGGTTTCTCTCAACGGATTTACATGTTTTGCGTGGTGCTAAATTCGAACCTTTAGTTTACAATTCGAAAAATTACCGGCTTCATGAAGAAAATGGCCATGTACCCTTAAAACGTCGCTTTGCTTTTTCTGCGTTTATCTCCAAATTTATACGCTTCTACTATTTACAAAGTTAATGCCAACAAAATTCCCAGAAACTGTTTATTTTAAATTTTATTTTCTGAAAAACATCTTAGGCACTAAAACGCTCCTAGAAAAGGAGATATTTTGGCTCTCAGGAATGTTTTCCTTGGTCATTTTCTTAGTGATTGAACTAGTAACAGTATATTATGGAGTAAGACAAATTGCCCATTCTTGCTAGAAATACTTTCTCTGATCCTTGCAACCAAGAAGACCCTTTCTTGCTCCTACACGAAATATAAAATTTGATTGAATTCGCAGTACAGTGAGAATTCACATTTGTGTGCTCTTGGTATCAAAAATTGGTCTTTAGAAAAAAGGTCGTCTGCTAGCTGTCTGCCCCCGAACCCTTTCACTTGTCTGAGTATCTTCCCTTCAGGACTTCCGTCTATCCTGCCGGGCGTCTCCCGAACGTCCGTCGATCTGATCGTCCGTCCGTCTTTCAGTTCTAGCGTCCATCCGGACGCCTTTCAGTCCTTCCGTCCATTCGTCGCTCTTTGAGTCCTCCCGTCCTTCCGTTCCTCTTTCAGTTCCTCCGTCCGCCTTTCAGTCCCTCCGCCCGTCCGTCTTTCAGACCCTCCGTCCGTCAGTTCCTTTCAGTCCCTCCGTTCATCCGTTCGTACCTTTCAGTCTCTCCGTCCGTCTTTCCGCCAGTCTCTCCTTCTTTTCGCCCGTCCATCTTCGACAATATCCAAAACTTCCACAAATATTCCATATCCATAGGTATTTCCCATCAAAAAGGAACGCTTCTGCTACTGATAACTTTTCGAATAATTTCGTTGAGTGGAATATGCGGAGCGACTACAAAATCATTTATTAAGTAGAGTCAAGTCAAGCGGAACCTAAAAGTATGTAGTATGTCATCTGGGTTTGGAGTAGACGAGAAGGTGAGAATGGATGATATTTCTTATGTACACGGTGCATTTCTAGGAGTAAATGCAAATTCTTTGAAACTGAAGTCAATGCACGAATTGACACAACAGGGAAAGTATAAAGGAAATGGAGGAACATTTCAATTGATGAAAACCAGAACGGTATAAGTAACATTTCATACATTCTGAGAAAAACGGTTTATTTTAGGCTGAGTTTCAGTGGAAATGGATTTTCGTGGTTTTAATGAACAATTGAAATGTCCTTGTTTTAATGTTGAAAGGAAGCACCATGACTTTACAGTAATAATGACTTAAAAGGATGTCCCTGAATTTATAAAATGTCACTTAGTATACCGTTCTGGTTTTCACCCATTCATATTATATGAGCATGTACTGTTGTGTAATTGTTATTGCGTTCTGCGCATAGGAACACACATTTCTTTTCTGATATTTGTGGGATAAAAGTAAATGAAACGTGAATGAAGCTTATGAAGATAATTCCAGGAACAAAACAGAAATTGAGTGATGTGATAGAAGCCGGTTTTTGAATAAGAAGAAAATGCCATTTTTTACAAAGCGACGTTGTCGATCAATAAATAGAAAGCATTTGCAAACGATTATAGACTTACCTGAGGAAATCATGACGTGTTTCCGACGAACTACAAAACAAATGAACAGAGAAAGGGATATTAAATACAATGCGCGAAGTTCTGTTGATCGCTTCCAAAACCCACTAACAAAGCGTTTCAAAAGAGACTTTAGCACTCTTCACGGGGAATAGTTTTACTTGGTATTCATACAGTGATATGCAGCAATTTAAGAAATTACGTCAACTTCAACTTTATTTTCGGACCAGAGGGAACTATGTTTCACAATTTGCAAAATATATATATGTTTGGAAATATGTTTGTTTCTTCGTTCGAGTTAACAAAATTATTGTCAAGTGTTATAAAAAAAATTCTGAGTGGCACAACTAAAACAAACGGTAATATGTTATCTTTTAAAGAATTATTTGAAAACAATCCGAAAATGTTTTGATTGAATGAAAATGACCTCTCTTGTTTTTATGTTAACATTCAGTGGCACTTCTGAAAAATTATTCTTAGCGTAAAAATGTCCGAAATGTTTTAAAAAATAACTTCTGACATTGCGATCCGGATCCACGTTTAATGAAAAATTACAATTTGGGGTTTGCTAACATCCATGAAACGTTTTTTTACGGTTTCGGTTTGTTGCTTCCGTTTTAAGAGATAATGGGTTAGTTAGAATTTTTACGTAATGCGAAAACATACAATATGCGACATTTCTCAAGTCGGGGATTGGTCGACTCTAACATATGACTTTGATTAAACTACAATGGAATAAACAGAGTTTTTATCATTCCATTCTTTACAAATATTGCAGGGAAAGGAAATATTTATTTCAGGTCACAAAAAAAATTCAATTATTGTGAATCAAGTGAACGACTTTTGGGATTTGCAGGGGCATTTTATGAGCATGTAGTCCAATGATTACTATTAAAATTAAGGGCTTCTTAATGAAGATTATCCTATTGTGTTCGAATAGGAAAAAAATATATTTTTACGGAATGACTGTAGAAAATAAGCTTTTTTGAGATTATCTTTCCGCTGTAAAAACTGTGCGCAAATATTTTTAATAAAGGTTTTAATAAAAGTAATGTCAAATATACTCTAAATAATCCATCTGTATCACGATAAAGAAAACAATTGATTTCTTGATATACCGAATTAAATAATGAAACATTTACGAAGATTTTAGGTAATCATTTAAATTTTGTAGTAAGTACTGTCTTCACCTCTAATAAGAAAATGTCTTATTTATTGTTTATACTATCTTCTTTGTATTATTTCTTCAAAATAGAATTACCTCACCTGTACTGGTCAACTAAATTATACGAGTCTAGTGAATTATTCCTTTTCCTAGATGAATAGGTGAATAGCAAATTTTAAATACTGCTGCAGTGCATTTATTACACATACATTTTTTTTGAAAACCAATGACAGTAATGAATGTATATGTGACCGATGACATAATAAACTTATATGCAAATTGAATATTTAATATTATCATTTGATGTTCTGTCCAATGGTAGACACCCTGTTGAACTGTCGACCATACTTGTTTTTATCACTAACACTTTGTCTTTTTCTACTTAGAATTTTCACTTCATCCACCAATTCCAGTCTTCTATTTCTTATTCCTTCTAGCTTTCTGAAATACGACTAATTTTCAAAACGCCATTAATAACGGAAAGCCAACTCCAAAAGTCCATACAAAAATTACTTCGGCAAGCAAAGCAGCTCCCCTTACATTTACGAGCCCGGGGGCTGGTTGGCGAAAAAGCGGTCCTTGTGCGCGTGAAATCGATAGAACGACGCCCCAGATATGGCAACAAACGGACGTCGCGTGTTGGACACGCCACCGCCGCCCGCGCCTCGGCGGACGAATGTTTTTCTCGCTGCGTGACGACGCACGCGGATACGAACACTGTCACTGAACGCGTGTGCGCGCGCAGTCGCAAAGAAACTGCTTTCTTCACCTCCGTAAGACACACAACGCAGGAAACACGACACGCAAACGCTCACGCTAGGTCGTGTTTCTCTTCTGTGGAGATGTTTTTTTGCAAACGCAGGAATTGGAAATGTATATTGACATCTCGATTATTTTGTTGATATTTAATCGGTAAGAACTGGCAGCTTGCAGATAGGAGTAAGACAAATAACCACAATGAAATAAATTCCATGAATCAACTGAATCATTCTTTTTTATGATGCAAGACTTTTAGAGCTATTTAGTTTGCTTTTTTAGTACGTTATTCGTTAATTTATTAACTAAAAACAAATATCTTTGAGTCTTGTTTGAATGGAAGTATATAAGGCATACGCCAGCTTCGTCTAGTGGGTGGCAACTCATTGCATTGATTAAAGGACATGAATGATTGCTGTGTTATCGAAACGCACTACTTGCAAATGGACTAGGCATTTGAAACGTAGCTGGACAATCGGAAACAGTTCTTACAGCATGACACTCACAATCAACGCACACAGACGTTCGTTTTAAACCAACGGTAATTAATATTTCTTGAATGTCTAAACAATCGGTAGAAAACAATAGCATGGGTTTCTATGAATGACGTTATTTTCTACGTGCCGTGTTATCTGCAGGCCCCTTTGCCAATGTCAAGGCCTAATACTTCATTTCAGCATTATCAAAATAAAAAAATCTCCGAACGAATATTTGAATGATAACCTCCTTTTCATTCATCACCGTCTAAGTGCCAGTCGTCTCGTCGGAAATGACGTCCCGAAAGTGGTATTTGGAGTTGGGATTACACAGTCGATCTAATAAGTAGTCGCACGAACGAAGCCAAGAATACAGAATGATCGGGCGCGCCACCCAATCCAGCCGTGGTGTTCGCGTGTCGCAGTGAATTATTGCTAGCTCTCGCGGCGCAGCGCGCTTCGTCGGGAGGGCCGTCATTACCTGAAGGTGAGCGTGGTGAGCGGTCGGTAGGACTTGTGGCTTGCGGGCGTCGCCCATGTGGCCTGCCCAGAAGTCGTTCGCGAAGACTCGGCCAGCGGAGCCCCGGCCCCACGCAACGTCGCGGTTTCCGTCTCAACGCGCCGGGATGTCGTTCGTGCCACTGAGTCTGCCGTGCAGCGCGTCACGTAGCACGAGCAGCCACCGCCGCCACCGCCAGGTAACAACGCGCCGCCGCAGCCCTTGTGGGGTTGGTCCCCCGGCCGCCGCCGCCGCCTGCGCCGCGGCCCTGCGGCGGCGCTTGGGCCGCGGCCGGGCGTCGGGCCCCCGGCGGTGCGCCCGCGCCCGCTGCTGCGGTCGGCCCGCGGCGGGCATGCCTGGCGCGCGGGGCATCAACTGCGATGGCGGGCGCAGCACGGCACATGCTGCGCTCGCTCCTCGCAGCCGCCCGCGGGCGCCCAATGGCTGCCGGGCGAGACCTTGCGGCACACCACGGCTTCACTTGTCACCGGTCACCCCGAGGCCCAATCAAAGCCGCGCCCAATCAACCGATCTGCGTTGCCCTGCGCGGGTTGGCCACCCGCGATGTCCGTTCCTCTCCTGCACCAGATTCGCAGAAACAAACGCGATCGAGCAACTGCGTCCGACCCCGCGTCGCACTCGCGTCGCGAAGGGGGAGGAGGGAGCCGGGGGGCCGAGGAACGCGGCGCGAACGGGAGGCGCGCGGGGAGCGGTCCCCGGTTCGAGTACTCGGCCCGGCCCCAACTGCGGCCGGCGGGCTTCGCTCGAGTTTATAGCGGGGGTGGCGGCCGACGGCGGCGGCGCGCCGGGGTGCGCGCATGCGCCCGTGGCGAACGGCGCCTGTCGCGCGCGCGCGCGCTCTCTGCGCTGACAAGTGTCGGGCGCTGTGCCGCTACGCCGCCGCCCCGCCGCCCGCCGGGCCCCGTTTCAGTGGGGGTGGAGCCGCCCGACCGCCGCCTGCGGCCGCCCGTGCCGCAGTCGAGGACGAAGTCGCCGGTGCGGCCGGTGGCCCTCCCCTCCCCATGCGGAAGGGTCCCCGCCCCTGCTGTGCTCCGCTTACTTCTTGTTTGCTTTTCCTCTCCGGCGTTCCGCCCAGTCGTCAAGGGCAGCAACCGCGAATACTTTTCGAACAAACTGCGTACATAATGTGGTGCATCGCGGCTACGTATAATACAGCACGCCAGGAAGTCTCGGCCTTGTTGCTGAGACTGCTTGCCGCAGAAATTATGTTGATAACACGACCTGCAGCTTCAAAACGTAAATTGAGTACTCACCACAATCATAATACAAGCTGCAAGTGTTGTTCCATTCACCGGTTCTCGTGGCTAACGGCATAAATGCAATTTTTAATAGAAGGCCTTTATTCAACTCAGTGCGGAGAGTGTTTCCGACCGCACTGAATATCGGTCATGGACTGCAATAGTGGTACAACACAAAATATCAGCACTTGAAATAAACGAGTGTCGTGTTTGTTAGTTGAGAATATCGTGTTTTAAGACTTTTTTAGGTATCCCATAAATCGATTTTTCTCTGAGTAAGTCGATTTACAAAATCGGTATCTTCAAGTTAATACTGTGAGTATTTTCATATGATAGCAACATTGTTTTAAACGAAGCATGTTACTTAGAGCTACAATAACTTTATTAACTTGATTGTGATAAATTTCAAATCGTTCTGCATATCACACAAATTTTAACAACTGGTTCGCGCGAACTCGTACGAACAGGCTGAATGACAGGACTGAATCTAAGGGTTGTTAATATCTTGGCTGATTAATCGACGACCTCGTCGATTTGTTATCTAGCCGGGCAATTAAAAACTCACCTGTCTACATCGTGTTAAGTGCTAATATATAAAAAGCAATTAAATTCTTGCATTTATTAATTTAATATAAAGGTGTAGGAATTTGTGAACATTATTTGTTTTGTGTTGATAGTAGGAGAGCGGTACTACTCATATTTCTTATTATCAGGCCAGCCGAAGGACACCGTTTTGCCCAGGAATTTGTCTATCATCCGTATTTGTATTTTCAATGTTTATTTTTTGAAATTTATCGAAATACCGAGATTTTGATGAAACTGGGACCAGCTCCAATGTTTTTTAACCTTCCCCACTAGAAACCAGGAAAAAATTAAAGATATTATTAAGAACCGAAGATCTATCTTTGAGCAACAGAATTTAGTAAAGAAAACACCTCTATCTTCAATATGTAGTTGTATGAAGACGTCGAAAAATTTTGAACTATTGCGATTTTAGAAAATTCAGATATTTCAATAGAAATTATACCTTTGCCACTTTTAAGCATTATTCAGGCTATCCGAGGACAAAAATTAATCAAGAAATCTGCGGCTATTTTTTAAAAAAATTGGAAAATTTGGAAAATGTTGTTGAGGCTTGATGTAAAATTTTCTCCAAATCAAAATATCCGTTTCAAACCAGCAGAGTTACATCCCTAATTATTTTCCCTTAGTCTTGTTGTTACCCTTTATGCATTTGTTATACAACTTACTCTTGGATGTATCCTTAATTGTTGTCTTTCTTTCAATACATTTCTCCAACAATTACTCCAAAATAGCTGGATTGTATTGCCTACACCGTATTTTTCACATAGTAGCGTGACATTATCAATATAGTACTGAATACATATAGAACAACCAAATAATTAATCTCTACCCTTCAACCTACACTGAAATTAACCGTGAGAAGCCGTTACAAAGTCGCCATCAAAATCACCCAAAACCACCCATACAAACACATCAATGGAAGTAATGGTACATTACTCTGTGATAAGTAATCAAATTTCGACTTACTTAAACATAAGGGAGTACACTAGTAATCACCACAGATGAAGTTTTTTTTTACTGTTTACACATATGCTGCAAACACAATTTCCCACAAAATGGCTTACAAGAAGACTACTGCTCCCAGAGAAGAACGCGTCTACAGCAGCGCTTTCTGTCATCCACGAGCTATAACCAAGTACTCAAAAGATATCGACAGCGGCCCCACCAATATAATTTTAAACTTGAAAAGCATATTGTTCTAAAGTCAATTCGTCACCTACGGAAACTAGTGAATAAAGTATGGTAAAATCGCACTAGTAGTAATGGCGGCTTGTGCAGGTTTCCAGGAGGAAAGATGCCATGCAAACACTATTACATTAAATGAAACGTACAACGAATCATATTACATGCTCATGAAAATTAAGTTAGTAACCTTCGCGGGTATCGTTACTGTTAGAAGAATCTGCTAGTAGCAGGCTTGATCAATGTGATATTAGTTTTTACCACAGAGTAAATTTTAGCGAACAAGATGTCCCCGTTTTTTTTTCGTGCGTTCAATCCCACAACCTAAATTTTTAATATTACTGAAACCAGCAAACGACCAAACGAATTTGAATGCAGACGCAGAAAAAATTGTTTTTGTTCACAACCTGTGAAGCAGGACGCTTTATCATACTATGTCATGGAAATCATAAGCTACTTTCCCTTGCAAGGACCTTGCAAGGCATAAAAATTCTGGCTGGTAGTCGCAGTGTCGCCTGTCATTTCAGAACCACAGCGATCTGTTCTTGTGAAATGACTTTTCTGAATGACTCAAGACATAAAAAAGTTTTCCCTCAGTTACTTTTTCACGATTCAAGAAAATGAACCATTCGAGGAAAAGAGCTCGGAATAGTATAGTACTGATGACTCGGTTATCACATGAATCAGGCTGTGAAGGAAAAGCAAGAAAAATACACTTTATTTTTTTTTGATTGATTAATTGATTTGTGATTTGGGCTCGTCAATTGCTAACGGCATTCGCACCATACGTGCTTCCCCCGCTGGCTGGCGAGATACGGGTCGACTTACGTCGACATGCGGGGATTTTCCCCAACCAGGTATCTCCCACATGCGGGGCACCGCCCCAGCCAGAAGAATCTGTAAGCTACCGACTGGCTTCCCGACATGTGTGGAAGTGTAGTGCATGTAAGTGTATGTAAGGTGAGGAATGGACATAATAAAACAAATTAATATCATCTAACTTCCTTCTCGGAACTATCCGCCGCCGGGTCAGGTAAATTCATAAGGACACCTTCTGAAACGCTATAAAGAAATTCCTACACCTGATTTACTCTAAAACATTGTTCCGTTTTAATAAGAACATATTGAGGCCAGTGTGCGGAGGTTTTTAAGAAATGAAGCTGGAATAATATTAATCGATAAAGAGAAGTGAAAGATTTCGAATATAATTTAAAATGGCAAATACCTTTCTTACTACAAAACAATACCAACATAATAGATTGAAAAAAGTATATTTCAGAGGGCAATCTGTTAGATGAAAAAAAATACGAATGCACCAATTTGGATAAGTATCTACGGAGTTTAAGAAACGCTTCTTATGAAAGCAGTTCTTACGAGACGGAGGGATCAGAAGGCTTAATATTTCTGGCGATGCCGACGACAACGAACACTTGAGTAAACTTTTGTAAACAACTATTTTCTGATATTTATTCTTATTCATGTGAATGACCCGCATATAGAAAGAGAAAATGTGATTTACGAAGTTACAAAGAAATGTTAAATGTCTTGAACAATTTACATTTAAACGCTCTATTTTGTGCTCACCATCATACTCTACTATCAGATCCAAATTAAAATTTCACCTCACTCATCCTGATAGAACTTGCCGGGTTCCTCGAAAACGGAAACGACAAACTCACTTGGTCAAGAAGTTACAATGGATCACTTGAGTCCTTTCGTAAACAACTATTTTTTGATATCCATTTCTATTCATGTGAGTGACCCGCGGATAGAAAGAGAAAGAAAATGTCATTTCAAAAGTTACAAAGAAATATCCACTGTCTTGAACAAATTACATTTACAACTTCTATTTTCTGTACATCTCCATTCTCTTCTTTCAGAACAAAATTAAAATTTCACCTCACTGATCTTGACGGGACTTGTCGGGTGCCTCGAAATGCAAAGGGACAAACTCACTTGGTCACGAGTTCACAACTCAGAAACGTGATCCCATCGCAGACAGAAACATTGCTTCAAGTACAGTAGCACACTTCCATTCAACATTCATCGCGCATACTACGAAACGTCGCCTCGCGTTGCCTCGTCTGGACGGCAGAGGGCTCTAGGACGACAGAGCGGGGACGACGCGCGGGTGCTGCGTGGAGGCGGCGCCGCGGGCCGTCTTTTGTTGGCGTTTCTTCCCGAAGATATTTCCGTCGTCTCGCAAACACAGCGGCGAGGCGCGCGGGGCCTGGTGGGAGGAGAGGGCGGCAGGGTGCTGAGACGGGGTCGTCGGCAACCCGTGAAGAACAGGCCTCTAATTGGGCCCAATCAGCTGGTGGGATGAAACTACTCATGACGCGTCGCGTCGGTGCTTTTCACAAATAATGCGCCGGCTAGTGCGCGCGAGAGCTAAAACAGGCATACACTTTAAACAAGAGTCCGAAGAACTGTGAACTAAGCCATCTACTCTTAACAGAAAGGATTTCAACCCTCACAGATGACCCCCGTAAAATTTCGATAAATATGTTCTATTTCATAAACCAATGTCCCCCATTCAATGATAACATTTGAGTCCTAAAATATATACACGTTGTTAATCAAAGTGTAATATCCATTTTTGTAGCCCGTTCCACAGTTTTTACTACAATCCCCGTTGTTTAGAAATGAATGTTTTTATCCAGCGTGTATAGTACTCATATAATGATGTCAATGTCGAAAACAAAAAAGAAATTAACACTAAGGTATGAACTATTTGGTATTTCAATTCACATATTGAATCGCTAATGACATCATTTGTCGATGCTAATGTAAATAAGTAAAAGAGTCCAAATAATATTGAAACGATACTCTTTTGGTTGACTGTCTTGATGCTGACTTGATGCTGACTATTGATGCTGACATTTCAATAATGTAACATGACCTGGCAGTTGATTGTATCAAGGACGGTCATGCTGTAAAATATCAACCTGCCATGACCGATTTAAATATTTGTTATCAAAATTTTGAAATTTTAGTGTGGTCATTTCTAAACCCCACCACACAACACCAAGTGTCCCACCAAACAACATTTTTGAATTTCATGAAAAAAACATTAGTGAACATAATCTTGTTATTTCAAAAAATTCATCACTGCAATTTATAAATGATTTGCCTTCAATTACATTCAATGGAAGTTTGGATAAAAATATTTAGATTTTGAATGTTATTAGTGACAACAAACAGGTTCACGGTACTACCCTTTTCTCTATCATTAATTTGATTATAGTATCCCCCAACCATGAAAAATGTCATCCCGTAATTTTTCGAACGTTTTTTATATTTCTAGTACAAGTAAAAAGAATTGTTTGCCAGATAAACTCCCTATCTAACGAATTACCACGGGGAAGTAATGGTGTTTTGAGCAGCATTTGAGCCAAGAACAGAATTAGAAATTATATTTCAATTTATTGTATAAATCTTGTTAAAGTCAACTTGATTTTATTTATTTTATTCGCATTGCAATAAAATGAAAGTGTTGAAGGAATTTGAAACCTTGAGTAATCACATAATAAAAGTAGAGTAATTATTTGAATAATATGTAATCATTTGAAGTATGTGTATGAGTGTCTGTTCGTGTGTTCTAATGTTAATTATGTTCTTTTGGAAATCTATTATATGAATGAAATGGTGCACAGAAAGTAACACACATACCCGCTTACGAGGCTCAGTGAATCAATTTATATAACTGCAGTGCTTCTGGCGGAGCTTCTGCTTCTGGAGGTCTTGGAGTTCGAATCCCGGAGCAGTACTTAAACAAACGGGCCATGGACTGCGCACACTCTTTCTTTCTTTCTTTCCTTTTCCTTATTCTTTTCTCACCCCTTACTTACACACATATCCATTTACATGCACTACACTATCATACTTGTCGGGAGATCAGCCGGAAGCTTGTCCCTGCTTGGGTGGTGCTCCACTGGTGAGAGATAGAACTGGTTGGGGAAAAACGCGCAAGCCGAATGTAGGTCAGCGCCGAATCTCTCCATTCAGCGGGGAAGATTACCAAAACCTTCCGCGGTTTAAAAAAAATCTACAAGTATGGGTCTAGTGACATTAGCAGTTGACGCTCCCAAGCTCTAATCAACCAATCAAATATTAGGTAAAAAACTAAAGTGGTCTATGGCAGGAATCACAATGTGAGTTACACCACTTAAGAATTAACTATTAATTATAACCATTTTCAAATACTAAAGTGGCACCTGCAACGGCAAATGACACACAGACCACTTTAGAATGTATAGATGCTCACCTGTTTAGATCGAATTTACCATACCTTGGATTTTAGCCAAAATGTTTCAAAGACTACGTTAGTTCCATGTGAGCCATTTCTTCACTTTTAATCAAAATTTTACATTCGGTACAAGCATAGTCTCTGAAGAACTTCTTTGAATGCATAATATTATTGCTATACATTGTTGTAAATATTATTTTTAACAAATTAGCTAATGAACAATAATGTAACAAAATGTGTTTATACATTGTTGTATATATTATTTTTAACAAATTAGCTAATGAACAATAATGTAACAAAATGTGTTCTTACGCCTCTCTTTCGAGTTGAAGAAAAGAATTCTTCAAACATACCTTGGAAATGAAGCACGTGTGCATGAAATGAACATTGTATACATTTACGAAAGCATTCTTCGCCCGTTTTCCAGGGTTTACTGCGCTGCTTTTGTTATTATCCTCAAGAGATGCGTAAGACGTGACTAGACGTTCATGTTGCTGGTTCAGCCTTTAACAGCCCTTTAACAGCGGCGTTGAACAAAAGGAAGCGCGAACGAGATCCGCCGCGGCGAGAAGCGCTCGGAACAAGAGCGTTTGACGCTCCGCGCCAGCAATTGCGAGCGGCGTGGAGGACCGCGCTTCGACCCCCGCGGCGTTAATTTACGGCCGCGCGCTGTAAGCGGCCTGAGCCGGCCCGCAGGGACGCTCTCCGCCGCAGTCCAGGGTTCGCAGCCAGATGTCACCGCTGGCCGCCGCGCCGGCTGGCAGCGACCGCATCGCGCGGTGGGGGTGGACAGGGCGACGGGGCGGGGCGGGGCGGGGCGGGGCGGGGAGGGGCGGGGAGGGGCGGGGAGGATCGGCGAGCGGGAACGCTGCGAGGCGCGGCGGGGCGGAGGCGGGGCGGAGTGGGATCGGGGCGGGGCGTGTGGGGCGGGGAGGGGAGGGGAGGGGAGGGGCTGGTCGGGCGGGCGTGGGGAGGGGCGGGGCGGGGCGGGGCATGTCCCAACGTTGCATGCCGGCGCGTCGTGGCGTGCCAGACGTGTCACGCATCGTGCGTGCCTGGGGAAATGTAGATCTGCCTCTTGCCAAGAAAGATGAAATTGGATAGAACGTTGTACGAGTACGGGTGCTTGATGTGAGGAGTTACTAGCAGTTAGATGCCAATTTTATTAGTGTATTTGTAGCTATTTCGTATATAATGAACAATATTGTTCGTCTATTGCATACATTACGTAGTAAAGCGCAAAGATGCTAATGCTTTCTGACGGAAAGTAAATTTTTTTTACCAAGAAAAACTCGTAGTTTGGGTCCGTGATCTCGCGAAAGGTGGATAAATCTTGTACTTTTCAATGTAGTAGTTTACAGTATCTATCGCCGCGTTCTCATATTCACGTTTTTATGCATCTCTTTGTATTGAATTAAATGGAGCCACAACAGGCATAATTTCTTCTCTCGTTATTAACCTAAGACTTGTCTTTCCAAAAACTCAGAGTTCCAATTTAGAGTTGAATAGCTATTTTGAATAGTCCATTTCCGCAATCCCGAAAAAGAAATTAAGAAAAAAAAGCTTGCTGCAATCTTTGAGAAATTTTTTTATCATTGCATTAACTCCAAGCAGAATGATGTGAAAACTTTTAGATCTTTTTAAAAAAAATTAATTCATGACCTGTTTTAGAGATCTAATTTAGAAAGATTTTTATGACGAAAAATATATATCTCCAATATTCTAGTTTGCAAACGTTGATTTTTTGCGATTTTTCGAAAATATTGATAGTTTTGCAAGAAATATCTTATTGTAGTTGTTTTGTAATTTAATATTGTTAAAAAAATTTTTTTGCCCAAAAATTTGAACTTTTTGCAATTTTCAAAAATTTAGAGATTTTTGATACGAAATGAGAGCTGTTGCCATTTTAGCTCTATGTGCTCTTTATGCAATCTGAGACGCAAGTTAATAAGTAAATTCTAGTGCAATTTTTGCGAACATTCCAAAAACTGCTAATTCGTCTGCATCTGTCATCGCATAATTGCATTACAGGTTACGAGCAATGACAGTCGATTGGCCGTCACCAGCATCATTATGCGCAAGCTTTCTTCAGTGCCACAGCCACACCCGAACCGCTTCCCTCCTTGCAAACCTCCGGCCACCGTGGAACCTAACACATCCCGCTGTCCCCAAGCAGGCACTCACCATAACCTTCCGCCCCTTCCTCTACATTATTTACGTCACCCGCGTGCATCATAAGACAAGCAATGCCCGCATTACGCATTGCCATCCATCCTTCCGCCATGTCTTCGCCTAGGCCCGCGCCGCTACCAATTCTCCTCGTCCGTCCTCTGCACGCGTCAGCAACAACCATCGATTCCCTTGTGGATCACCATCCATCATCTCCGTTGCATGTACCCTCCGTACCGGCTGTGTCCTTGCGCCCAACGCCGATGCCCCACTGCAACCGCCAACGCCACGCGCCGCCGTCCCACTTCCCGTTTCGCGCGTGTGCGTCCCGAGGAGACGGCGCGCGTCGCGACAGTCTGGAAGTGGAGCGCAAGCGGCGTGGGGCGGGGCGGGTAGAGGAGGAGAGGGATTGCGGGCGGGGCAGGTTCGGGGAGGGAGGGATGGGAACGCGGGCGGGGAGGCAGAGCGAGTTTGAGGTGAAAAAAAAAAGCCCCCGAGCTTCA
>BOPP01000025.1:11258732-11268886 GCA_017312745.1 Gryllus bimaculatus | reverse complement strand
AACGCCAGAGAAAGAGAAGCACGCAGGGCGCTCTAGGAACGACTCAGCAACTCCGCTTCTTCCCGATTGGCGTTTGTTGCGGCGGAGCGGGTGCATTTTCTTGAGAAGTTATATTACTTGTTTCCAATCCGCCCAGGAATAGAAAAAAACTTCTTTAGGCACCAAGTGCATTATAAGGGTTCTAATGTTCGAGGGGCGACAAAATGCCCAATGGGCGAGAGCCAATCTCGGGTATTTTGTCGGCCGAGATCATTAGAACCAGTTAACGCCCGTGGTACATATATAATATTATTTTTTTACCTAATTTAATTGATTCAGATTAACTTATTTACATATTAACGAGATGTTAACTTGACTGGGTTTCTCTTTTCATATTTCTCTCCCATAATTCCCTTTCATAACGCACTTTCTTATTTCTCTCCATAAGTTAACATGTAGCATTCAACTGTTTTTAAATTTCCCTCGTAATCATTATCCTTTCGATCCAGGTAAGTTATGCAGTGTTTATCGAGCTCCATATCGAAGGCAAAAAGTGTAAAAAAAACAAACTTTTCAGGCTTCAGCCATGTGAGAGGTGTCTTGAAGTTTCGTTAGATACGTAAGAACTCGGGAAAAATACGAAAACAATTAAACACTTTGGATTTTGATTGAAAATACAAATATTTAATTGTGTTATTTTGTCTGTTCTCATACTGTATGAAGAAAACTAAATTATTGAAGCTGTGCATACGAAACTGCCGACGTCATGCAACAGCAAGGCTACAAAGATGAGGGGTCCCCTTGTTTATCTGGTATTCAGATGTTGTGTTTTGAAGCTGTACCTGTTTTTATACACATTCTTAGTAACAGCGAAGAATGAGAAGGTGAAAATAAATGCCAGTAGAGTTTCTTTAATGAATAGATGCATAAGTGTTATAACTTGATAGTTATTGAGTATATTATTGTTACTCATTTACGAAATAGATGTACTCACTTGCTACAACATGTTACTTTTTCCATTTCGAAATGTTTAAGAAGTATGTCTGTAGCATAACTGCTTATGACTCACAAAGTTCTCCCTTGATTTTATTAAAGCTCCTCAGATATATGTAGTTGTGTACCAGTAAAGGGAATTAATAAGAGAAAGATGTTAAGGAACAATAAAAAATGATCAGAATGAGTGAGCCGTAATAATATTCTCGTATTTACCTTAATTGTCTCCCACAACCTATATAAGCACTGACGATTCAAGTTTAATGAACTTGCACACGTGCAGCGGGAGACCGCAGAACTTCTGGCGCGTATGTGTGCGTTCGTTCACACTTCGGAATCGTTCCTGAAAAGGAATGAGATCTTTAAGTAATGTCTGTTGAAGAATTGCACATTAATGACGCAGTTCTATTGCTATTACCTTGAAGATTTATCCTTCACTGAAACAGGGAGAGTGGGCCATGACTGACTGAAAAATTAAACAGGGTAATATGAGACAGGGAGCATTCAAGTCTGGTCAGCAACTGAGTGACACCTATGATTTGATTTACAGCCTTCATTCAGATTCAATTTCGAAGTTACAGCGAACGCGTTTCTCTATATAGTGGACGAATGCTTTTTGGAGCGCTTTGAAACTGAAGCTAAAAAACACATTATTTCTCGCATTATGAGTAACTTGAAATTTTTGTAAAATAAGGCTAAATAGGACTTGCATCATTTTTAAAGGCGTACTTCTCTCTATTCATAGATATTACCACCAAAATATCAATAAATATTCTTTTAATAAAGACTAATTTCATCCACAAACTATTACAGCTTCCGTAATTAATTTCTGGCTCGTAACTCAATATCTTTGTTCTCCTTACTACGTAAGTAGAAAAGAAGGTCGTAAGTAGTCTGGCAGAAATCTGCGATTTTTTCGAGAGAAAAATCTCTTATTTTGAAAAAATTATACCTACATGTAGTTAATTACTTCTTGTAACACTTTGTTTAGTAAAAATACACGTTTTCTGAGCCCTTAATGCCGAAAAATCGATTGACGGCAAAACTTCAGTCTGTTCGTCCGTCCGGATGTCTGTGCAAATGTTCAGATGTCCGCCAAAATTGATATTGCCCTATCGATCTATAGAATAGTCTGTGCTTTTGAAGTACCACTAATTTCGCTTTTGAAATCCACCTGTACGTTTTCTTATTCAAACATTTTAAATAGGTATTTACGTGGAAAATTTCCATCTTCACTTTCTGGTTGTTATCAACTAGCTGGCTGAATGAAAGAAGACCCGATTTTTTGAGGATGCTTAAAAATGCTTCGGTTATTTATTGCTAGTATTGCAAGTGAATAAGACTTTTATTTCTAGTTTTAATCATCGCATCCTTAAACGTCGTGTATTGAGAATACACCATTTCATTCGATAGTAGCATGAAAGTAAATATAGTTATAGAATGAACATTACTGATTGTATTCTTTGAGAACACTTTGCATAAAACAAGAAAAACAAAGATACTTTAAAAGGGATTTTAAGAAAAAAATATAAGGAATCAGAATTGAAATGCCTTTAATACGTACAAGAAATGCGTGAAATATTTATGTTTAGAACTACAATGGTGGGATCTCTCTGGTTTCTGCAATTTTCTTTTGTTATTTCGATTTCGAAAATGGACCACGCAGCATTAACCTCACCGACTTTGTTTTCGAAATAAGGCGGAGCTCAATACACACGATCCGTTCTCGAGTTTCCCATCAAGATGTCCGCGTTCGTTGCATGGAAAGAAGGCATCCCATTGTCTAGCGCCTTTTCTCTCGCGAGAATCCGCCTGAAGGAAGGATTGCCTGCCTGACCGCCCCTCCGCCTCCCCCACTCCGATGCAAAGCGCATCTTGTCCCTGGACCTGCAAAGTAGCCCTGCGCGGCGGAATGTTTATATTGAAAATGAGCTTCGCGCCGCCCTCGCGAGAGCTGGGATCCGGCGACGGAGGGGACGACGTGCCCCGGGGGCGGGCAGGAAGGGGAGGGGGGATCCGAGGAAAGCCATCTCGTTGGCTGAAAGCGCAACGCTTGCGAACGAGTGGTCAGTCTTGGCGACACATCCGCTTTGGAAGAGTGGGCAAAGGAGATGAAAATAAAGTTATTTGGGAAAAAAATCTAC
This sequence comes from Gryllus bimaculatus, assembly GCA_017312745.1. Classification (NCBI taxonomy): domain Eukaryota; kingdom Metazoa; phylum Arthropoda; class Insecta; order Orthoptera; family Gryllidae; genus Gryllus; species Gryllus bimaculatus. Next base: position 11,265,770 of record BOPP01000025.1, on the reverse strand, counting down.
GGCGCGTTTAATAATGCACTTTTGTAAGCGGGTGAAAATGATGTTCATCTTATTGTTCGATCAATATTTCGCGCAAGTCAATCGTAACGTGAGAGTTTAAAGTACTTTCATTATTAGTGGACAGAGGGATTTATTTTAGAAGTGCATTTCTTAATAATAAATGTAAGTCGTAGATTTGATGATTAATGTGAACAATGTTCTTTTGATTTCCAGGGCAAACTTATTTCACCAAATTATTTCAGCCCCAAGGATTAGACCTTTTAGTCCGTTTCCTAAGATTATTGCTTATTCCATCTTCCTAATTGTCTTTCCACGTTTATTATACCTATTGGCTCATAATTCAAAGCGATTCCAGTTATTCATTCTTCAGACATTTTTCATATGTTTTTTTATCTTAATACATACTGCTTAATATATTTTATTTACACCTATAAAGTTTGATTCTTCTCGAATTTCTTCATTTTTCAATTGGTACAGAGGGTGTGACCGATTACATTTTTGAGAAATTTCATTTTTGTTGATTCAATGGTCATTTTTTGCAGTCTTGGTTGATCTAACATTATTCGGTAAAGTAATACTTACAAGAGACATATGATTTTCTACTGCATATTACGAGCATTTCCTTGAATTTTACGGAACTATTTTATTACGCGTGTAATTGAAAAAAGTCCGATGTTGAGTGAGTATTGTCAATCAACAACTGCCAACCCTAGTGGCAAAGTTTACATCCACTTTGCTCTCAGTTGATAAAGAATACACGAATTTTGACATTTCCACGGACGTGGCGCCGTCCGGATTTCGAAGATTACGTGAACCTCAACCAATAGAGTTTTTTCGCGATTGAAATATGTTCTTCGAAGATATCTTGTAATCAGGTCATGTTCGAATTTTTGAAAATGTAACTAGTTTTTGCGAAATTTTGTGAGAAATTTAGACAATTTTTAATTTATTAAAATAATATTTCTCTCAACACGGCTACAATTTGGTTCTTAAATTTTATTCTTGTATCTATTAAAAGGCGGTAAAAGTTGGTGCTAGTCTGATTTACGAAGAACTCTGATTACGAATATCGCAAAATATTAACATTTAAAAATTTTAAAATTTCAGATAAAAATTTCCGCTTTAAACAAAATCTGTTCAAACAAATGAATCTATAGAAGAGGTCATGACAATTTTAAATGAGAAAACGAATATCTTGGGGAGTAATTTGTACTGAAAATTAATGTGATGTGTTAAAAAAAAAATGCTATAAAACTGATCCGACATTTTCTTCATTTTGTGTTGACGGATAGAACAAGAAACGCTTAAAAGAATGGTGCAGGTCTAATTTTCCTTTAAATCTTCTTAGTTTTCGAAAATTGCAAATTTAGAAATAATAATGCGTGAAAGCAGTGCTGTTGCACCACTCATTTTCGATCAATACCAAGCAAATGCTGCTGCAGTCAGCCTTTTTTCTTCCTCGTCCTTAGTGCTCTGACATTCCTTTCCTGTGGTCAGATATAACCCATGTGCTATATTTCCTAAACGGACTGTACTTTATACCCGTCGATAAAGATTGATCAACTAACACAAACGACACTTCCTTGATCATAAATCTCCAGCAATTACGCCTACACAAAGTTATGAGAGTACATATTTGTTTCAAACAATGGAAGTAAATAGACTGTCACTAATTAAGATGAATTCGTGTTGTTCAACTATTAAGAAGAATATTTCGTGAAAACAGAAACACAAGCTTCTGAATTAAAACAGATCTCAGGTTGCCCTACACTTTGAATGATTGTCACATCACTATTTCCTCATCGTTTTTCCGTGTAAATCTCTTTTGTTTACTTTCTCATATACGTACATATATACGGAGTAATACACATAGTATAGAGAAATTTATATAATGATACGAAAAATCGAATTTGAGATTTCAATGGAAATACACCTTTTGAGGTCCCCTGATTCAGAAAAAGTGTTGTTGTTTTCCTTTAAACATCCGTCTGTCTGCCTGACTGTCTGTCCTTCTGTGAACAACACTAGCGCTTAAACTTTACAAATGACTTTTTCAAAAAAGAAATATTACCAAGTCGATTTGGCTCGACTCGCAGCTATGCGATTATGAGCAGAATTCAAGCTTTTTGTATGGATAGTGCTAAATCCCCTGTATAAGATGACATAAAGGTCATTTCCCTGTAGTCCTATGTTGTCTTCTTTTCAAAAATTCCACAAACGATTTTTTTAAATATCTCTCACGTCGTTAACATTTATTTACATTACGGACGTTTATTGCATTTGTAAGTAGAAATGCTTTAAATTATTTTCAATGCAGTTTATTGTATAGTAGACAATTTTGGGTGAAAATCAATTGAAAACCAATCAATATCGCGCATTTTCAGAAATAATCAAACGACATTTTCTCAAAAATGGCTCCAACTTTCTCAACAAATATTTGAAAATAGGACCTCGTTTTACCCTTTTGTAACATTCTTAAAGCCATGTTTCAATTATATCAATGGGGTCCAAAAACTGGGAAAAATATGACAAAATATCCTTTAGATGACAATATTTGGCAGGTGAGATACGTGTGGGGAAAATCGTAAGCTACCGCAAACTAAAGTGGATAAGAAATTTACAAGGTCGAGAAAGTCGGTGCCATTCTCTAGCACCACTAGTTTATAATTTGTTGTTTATCATCTTTTCTTTTCAATTATTTTATCATCTTTCCTATTATTTTTAATACGCGTTTCCAAACGCGGCGAAGAATATTTCTTGGGAACAGAAAGGCAAGCTTCTACGTTAAAACAGTCTATTAGGTTTCACAACTCCAGTCTAACGAACTTTAGGAATCGAGACGATTCACCAATCGTATTTTCAGCTGTATATTTTATTTCTAAGAATAAATACTGATTTTTAAACTGAATAGCTTTACATGTAATGCTCACTTTATTTCTGTGAATACCAAATGAAGAACATATAATTTCAACTTCTACTTACGATTTTTCGGACGAAAAATTTTATTTGTAAAGTTTAGTTACTGATAAAAAGTATAACTCTTGCTTCTATATGTAGTAAATTGCTTACTTTAACACGTGTAGTCAGAATCCACGTGAATACTTGATAGTGAAAATTTTGTTTTCGCCATCTGTCCTCCCGTATGTCCATCTGTCTGCTAACAGTTCTAGCAGTTATTCTGTAAGGAGGATTTTTACGAAAACTGATCTTCCCAATCGATCTTTCAAGCCTTGTCTACGCGCTTACAGGAAGCCCCGAGCATTTGAATTTGTGCCGCGACCTACTAACTTTGCTTCGGCATATGTCGGATAGAAAACAGTGCGTGAGCTGCCACGGAAGAAAATAAACTCATTAGTAAATTATCTAATAAGAAATTTTCGAGTTATGGCATTATACGCGCACGTTTCCTTGAGCCCCGGAAAAACTACACGTTTACAAACATTAGTTCAATTAATAATATATGTTCGTAACGAGAGTTTTTGAGATAATCTATTTATGAGAAATGTTCGCTTCCATATAATAGAAACTTTAGTGCGCCAGTAAACTCGTTACGCACAGAGCCGTGACTGGGACTCCTATTAAATAATGCATTTTGAGAAACAAGTGAAGTGAACAACACTTACAGCATCTTTTATGATTGAGGTGAGAACGGTATTTACGTTTTCTTTTGTTACAAGCTGTCACTCGCGCTACTATTATTTCTGTTGCTAGCATACTCAACAGCAAAGTGCCGCTGCGGAGAGGTTTTCCTGGCGCGCTGTATTTTGCAAATACAAACGAGCTACAGAATTGATATAATAGTATTGTCGAAGAATTGACCCCCCCCCTCCCCTCGCATCCAGTGAAATGAGTGCTCAAGGAATCGTGCGCGGATAATAAAGGAAGTTCTCTGTAAATGCGAAAAAAGCGTCTTTTTCATCACGAGATGTGATGAAGGAACGTTTGTCGTCTCCTTCAGTCTGTTAGAAGATCCCGAACACGTTGTTGCAGAAGATAATACATACGAATCTCGTCAAAATGTAAATTACCTTTCAAATCTTCTATTTCACTACATTGCGGATATCTTTAAAGGATTTGTATACATTAATTAGGCACAACATAGTACGTGCGCATTCTGAGGTGTAAATTAGCGCTGAGAACGTTGTCTCATAGTGAACGGAAAATTATTCAAATTATGTTCCTTACAGTATTTAATTTAAAACTGTGATTGACCGTAAAACTCCTGCATCCTACATCGTAGTTGGCAACTGCGGAGAGCGATAATTCCTTCGAGAGTGTGCTGATTAGGTTATTGCACTACGATTGGTAATGTGTTTTCCAAGCGATAGCTGAAATACGCTAACACGGACATAAATTGCGATTTTAGTATTTCACCTCACTAACGTAAAAGTCAGTCGAAAAAGTACTTGCTGTTGCAACACCCTTAGTTCTTTAAACGTTTCGTACAAGTTGTGTTACATGAAGTGCATAACCCAACAAAAAGACATATTGATTTATTCTTTGTATGTTCCAAAATAACTCAAAAGTAATAACTTTAATAACACGCATGTCGTTAATATTTACATTATGGACTTTTTCATGCATGTTAAATTTGTGAGTACATGTACTTCAAATTATTTATTATGAAATTTCTTGAAAACAAATATTTTGAGTGAAATTGAGCTTAAAATTGCGCTAAGAATTCATGTATATAATTTCTCGAAAACGGCTCTAAATGTTTTCGTTATATTTTTCTGGGATAGAACAAAATACGGTTCAAAAGTTGCGTACGGATTATTTTCCGGAATCTCTCATTTTCGAAAATTGTTAAGAAAACTTTAACATTGGAAATCTTTTTTTGTTTTTTGGTCGCGAATTGGCCATTTCGGCACCACAGAAACGTGCAACCCACGAGAGCTCAGTTATATTTATCAAGAGTAGGTACACGAGACTTTTATGGTTGAGTTAACATTTTCCCTCTGAAACCGTTTTTATTGGCCAGGGTTGTTAGCCCTGGGGGATAAGGTGAAATATTAATGATAATACAGTATGAAATCGACAATCACAAACATACAGATACAAACACAACCGAATCCCTGAGGCGGGATTCAAACCCGCGATCCTTTGGTGCAAGTCCGCCAGGACACTACTGAATAGACGATCTCGGCTAAGCAGATCGTCTTTGGAAACTTTAATATTGATAACACAGATTCTTTTCCTGAGTGAAATCTGTTCTTTAAAACAAGATTTCCAAATAAAGTAAATAAAAATCTTTAATTTTCTGAAATTTGGATGTGTTAATTATCAACTATTTTTTCAACTATTTTATGCGTCGAGAAAATAGAATTTGGCTGCATGGCTGTTGTTATATGGGTAACGTGACTGGTGTGGAAACATAAAAGACCAGAATTCGAATCCTGACGCGAGGAAAATATTTTTGTTTGTTGAACACTTTTTTTCGGGTTTATGTAGTGTTATAATATTGCGTAGCCTTTACTAATAATGCAAGAAAATGTGTGCTGTTGAGGAACCGCTAGTCTGTTTTTGTGGCCAGTGTTGTGCGTCAATATACAACGTAACATTTCGCAAAATACGTTAAATAATCACGGAGTATAAGAGAAAAGATGTCATCTTCCGCATTTTTCATCCCAGATCGGATTAATTTCCATAACATTTCACACCCACGCATAAAATCATGCTGAGTGTAGAGCAAGGTAAAACTTGTTGCGTTTGGGAAAATATGTACAAGAGTCTGGAGGCAAGCAAGGCGACGGGTCGTGGCACAGCTGAGATTGGATTGGGGGCCAACACCAGAAAGGTTATTCTTTGGTTCCCCCGATGTTTCTCCCTCTCTCTCGTTCGCCGCCTCGCCCCATTCAGCCTCCACCGCCGCTCCGCAGGCTGCCGCGCCATCGTGTCGTCTGGCGAGACAGCGCACAATAAGATCGAAGGAAAATACCTTCGGTTACGCCGCCCCCCCTCGAACACCCAGCGCACCGCCCCGGCGCCTCTCTCCCCCCCCGCGGTCACCCAGAGGCATCCGCCTCCGCGCTATCCGGCAACACCAGCGTCCCCTCCCGGCACCGTCACGTACACTAGCCGCGCGCCAAAAACTGGGTAGGCAACATTATCCCGGTTTTCCTTATTGCTCACGTCTTCCTTTCTTCGTATTTATTCCCCTTTTTTTTGCTTATTCCTTTTTTCTCATCTCCTACAAACCGTTTGCTCACTCATTTCCTTTTCTTTCTTCATTTTCTCTCTTCATTCTCTTCTCCTTCTGCATCTCATTCCTTATTCTTTCCTTCTTCATCATTATTACTTCCTTCATCTCCTTCAGTTGGTGTTTATTTTCATCAACTTTTTTTTCTCTTCTTTGTTCTTGTTCTCCTTTTAGTATTCTTGCTCTTCGCATTTTACTTCCGTATTATTCTTTCTTATGTCTTGCTTATCTTCTGTTTCACATTCTCTTACTGAACTCCCCATTCGTCCTTCACTTTCAATTTATCGCTTTTCTTGTTTCCCCTTTCTTTTCCCCCTTTTCTCCTCTTTCTTTTTGTTTTCGTTTTGACTTCTGCGTCTGATCATTATTTACTTTTTTGTTCATTTTCGCCTTCGGGCTCTTTCTTTGGACAATTTCTGCGATATTACATTTTATCTACCTTTTATTTCAAACCTCTTTACCTGAATGTATAATTAACCTGTAACAACCCAATGCCTGACCTGCGAGTGGTCAAATGCGTAATACCTTGCGCCATGAGCATGTCCCCACAGTCTAATACTATTGAAAATTCCACTTTTGGAAATGGATGTCGGTTCATACCAACAAATCCTCCCCACTGTATCGTTTCGACCGAGGCGCCAATTTCAGCCTGAGGCGGCAATGTTTGCATTAGCTGGGAGGTACGAGAGGGTCGTGTAAAGACGGACTGCTCCGCTTTTCAATGGCAACGCCCACGTCGGCGGGCGCAATGCCACGTGAAGCTTATTGTGGCCTCTTCCAGTTTGGATGATGCTCCGTTTTGTGCACAAAAGATTCCACCATTCAACCTCAAGAGGATC
>BOPP01000025.1:11238279-11254444 GCA_017312745.1 Gryllus bimaculatus | reverse complement strand
AGGTGGGTGCGAGCGGCGGTTCCATTTCGACTCGACGCCGCGTCCGCGTCCGCGTGTTTGTCGGCCGCGCGGGCTGCGCAGGCGTCCGATGGGCACGGGGCATCGCGCGTCAAACATCCGACAGTTTGTGCGCGGCCCTCGGCGCCGCCCGCTCCCCGGGCAGGGCTATTGATAGGCTCTGTTTCTGCGTCATTGATTTGTTATTTACGCTGCACCTTCACATCATCATACACACAAGATTTGGAATATTAAATATAATTTATGTACCTTAAAAATAAAAATTAAAAAAAATTTCTAAAATTCTGCATAAGTTACGGTTACGACAACGGTTAAGTTGCTCATAAAATTTTAAACAAAGTTACGTTAAACAACTTTGGGAATGAAAACAGTACTGCTTCTTCGTATTTTTGTACTTCATTTTAACACTGATTTGTCTCTTTAAAATGTAATTATATTTTTCTATACAGATTACTTTCTTCAATCGCGTAGCTTCTATAGATAGTATACAGTCTAATATATTTATAAAATATAGTACATTATGTAATAATATTCATTTTTAATAATATTACTACAAAGTAGCTTCAAAGATGTGAATTTCTTCAAACAGGAATCTAGATTGATACCACTGTATCATTGATAATTGCCAACTTTTCAAGATCAAAGCAGTTATCTTAAGCCTCTTTCACGTTCTACTGCTATTAGTTTCCGGTAGGCACCGAATGTATTGAATACGTGGCTGGAATCGCGCCGGCGCTTCAGATCGGTATGAACCGATGGAACCAGGCCAGTGGGAAGCAAAACGACACTTCATTTTTTTTCTGTTTGGGGATGATATGAACTATAGTGAATCAATACAAATTAATTTCGTAAAATTCATTTAAAACATAGTTTACAGATAGCCTTTATTGGACATAAAATTACTCTCACAAATGTAAGATCTCCAGTTTTATGACATTGATGACCGAGAAAATTGGCGAGTATTTGGTTTGGTAATTTAGCAAATTGAAATTGGTATATTTGAGAAAATAATAAATCCAATAGAGGAAGACTATTGTAATAATACTGTTAACAACACATGTACTGTTGTACTGGGCTCATGAAGTGATAATTGAGAATGTACAGTATTCATGGTTCGATAAGTGAGCACACAATATTACTCTAAGTTATTTATTGTTTGTTTTTTCTCCGACTCTTTTTTCTCTTGTTACTTCTTGTGCATGTTTTCTTTCTTAACCGTCTTTGTCTTTCTTCTTATTCCCCGGAATATTTTGAAGTTTCTCTTCTTTCGTCCTCCTATTTTTTATTCTTCCCCTTTCTTCTCCTTTCTCTTATCATCAGCAACCCAGGTAATATTGATGTTGATGGCTTTGCAATGGTTGCTGCAACACTCGTGTATAATGGGGAAACGTCATGTGGATCGCCTACTTACGGCGTGATTCACGATGCTCAAATAAATTTACTAACCGATAGTCTAATCCAGGTCTGCACAGCATTTTACACTTTCACTGTCCTCGGGAGCCACGCGCGAGTCACTCGAGTGCATACGTTGGGAGCTATGAAGAGTGGAGGGATACCCATTCTAGGAGTGCGGACCACTAATGAGAATGCGCAATTGAGACCCTAGGGCGTTCATTGATAGAGCAATCTGTAAGAACAAGGCTCACTGTTACGTACAATTCTAGTAATATTGCCTTTATATTGTAAATGTTTGTTATCGATGTGTAAGAGTGTGAATTATAAGTTAAAAACGAGACATTTAAATTTGTTTTGAACACCAAGTATTATAATTGCTTGTAAAGCTGATAATCTAAACCGCTTTACTGCGAAGTAATCACACAATTAGCGTGGTGTTAAACACAAATTGCTAATATTTAACGGTTTTTGATGACGTCAGTAAAAAGTATTTTTTCATCAATTACGTGTAATTAAATTATTTAAACAATATTATTAAAATTCATGATTACTTGCTGCTCTACTTTATTTCAAGAGTACAATATATATTTTTAATATCAAATCAAAAACTAAATCGTTTACGATATTGTACAAAAAAATAATAATACGGAATTATATTTTACAAAATCCATAATAACCTGATGATTGTCCATTGCATATGGTCAGAGAGGTTTGATCGTTGATATTTCTAATTCAGATTCGTAATGGGGGAAATGGTCACAATGCATGTGCTGCCAAACATTCCATACCTTCTTGGAATTGCCTGTATTTCATTTTTATGCCAATCATAATGCGAGAGTTTGTTCTCATAATTACCTTCGTTTTGCTATCATTTGAAGATTATAACATTTTTGGTGTAAAATCAAGTATTAAATTGAATATTTAAAAAAATTGCTTGAAAATATGATTTAAGAGTTATAATGAGCATAAAATGAATAAAAAATCAGAAAAGAAAACTAGATCAACCAGTAGCAGTGCAGACGAGCATGAATAGTGAATGAACGTGTAGTCAGAAATACTTGACATTACCCATTTAAATACGAGTAAGTGGACAAATAATTTCACAGTATGGATGATTGCATAAGACGCCTAAGTATTTAATCTCTTGGTATATTCTGGTGAAGAGATTGCCCTATAAATTGTACAGTTGAATACATTGCTAAATGATAAATATATCAGCCTTCACTTTTTTTTATACATTTCACTTCTTCCCAGTACTATCTCTTTCGTCGGTCTCGCCGGCAGACATCTGGCTCTTGAGTGCAGAATGCCCGCGTAAGCAGGCGTTGTGCAGTCTTGGTCTAGTCTAAGTGCAGTAGCCTCAGCGTTGTGGAACCGCTAATGAAAGATATCACCGCAAGGCAGATCATAAGATGCGTTGTAAATTCATGGAGAAGGTATTGGTATTTTCGGGCGCTGCGCTTTTGTTTCATATCCCTAGCGGTGACAGCCCGGAAGAAAGAGAGGTGCTGAGGGAGGCGGAAGCAAATGAGATATAGCACGACGAAGGCAAACGCAAGGCAAGAGGAAGTCACAGTTTGAAGTCGTACAACTGCGTGAATGAAGGGGAGTGATGTGGGTAAATATACTGAACGACGCCGAGAGCTAGGACACGTGCGGTGAGTGAAAGAGCGGCAAAGGGGTGGGACGACGTCAGGGAATCGGGCGAAGAAATCTGTGAGCAGCGGAGTCGACAGGCGGGCAAGCAAGTGGATGTTGCGGCAGGGCCGGAGGGCGTTTCAGACTGGGAGCCAAAGAAATGGCGGAGGAAAGGGGAGAGAAGGTGCGGAGGTGGCGAGGACGCAAACGTGCGGGAAGCCGGGAAAAAAGCGGGGAAGGGCGAAAAGGTGAGGAATGCGAAGGGGAGGTGGGGAAAGGCGCACTGGCGCAAGGAACGTGTGAGGTGGGAGAGATTGGAGGAGAAAGATCGAAACATTGAAAACGCCGGGGGCAGATGGGGGTATGTGGAGCGAACTGAGGGAGGGCCGCGGCAGCCGGCGGGCAGAGGCGAGGGCGGCGAGGGCGGCGAGGGCGGCGAGGGCGGCGAGGGCGGCGAGGGCGGCGAGGGCGGCGAGGGAGCCGCCAACACCAGATGACGTTTTCAGAAAAACGCCTTCGCCGTCCGATAACGCACGGCGCGCTGCTTTTTTGTGCGTAAAAATAAACTTTACTCCATCTGATAAAACCCGAAAAACGGTTTTCTTGTTTTTATCCGCAACTCAGAGCACAACATGTTTGCATAAGTACACGCCAGGGTTTGCTCTGCTAGGAACGTGTTATGGATTCATGTTCTCGTAAAGAAGGAAAATCAAGGGAGTGATAATTCAGACTGTGTCGTGGTAATGGAATTCATTGGTTATTGACTTCCGTTTTAAAATAGCATTTCTACGTTTCGTTATAAGAAAAAAATGTGTCTTAAATTTGTGAACAAATTTTCTCACAGTTTTGCAATCTTAACACACTGGAAATAAACTGCATATTCAAAAATGTTTTGAAAGTTGCCAATAAAGGAAGACATCTTTAAAAACCTTTTAATGCTTAAATTTCAAAATCTGTGAGTGATTTGGACTAAAATGAAAGCAGTTGTTTGATAGCGTTCAGAAACGCTACTAGATTAAAACTTGACTTATTTCAGTATTATATTGGCAGTATCATTGTATATTTTATAGATAATTGCAGGAAAATTATATAATATATGTAGTATGCGATGATCTTCCAGAATTATTTTTTTAAATTAGTAAAAGTAAAATATTTCATACAGATTGTGTTGAGTTTGAATTGTAAAGTTCCATTTCTTGAGAAACAATAACCCCTCATTTTATTGAACATCTGTGTTATTTGAAGGACTAGGAAAGTGCACCTTTGAAAGATAGATTGAAAATCTATTGTGTAGGGGAAAATGATGTAAATAGCAGGTAGATAATCCAAATGAAAACATTCGTCAAATTGCGATTTTCTATACCTATTTGCTATAAGTGAAATTTGCTTTGCCACAGGAAAACTTAATAGGAAGCTGAACAAGTGAATCAGCAATTTGTTTGCAACAGACCTTGCGGGTAGTTTGTACATCAGCATACGCACGCCTTCCCGTAACTTAGAGGCGATAACTCTTGAGGAATGTAGTCCAAGAGCCTAGAGGACCATTACCATGACAGAACATCCCATTGAAATCCCGGCTAGCTGCACAAATCTCCGCCAGACCTATTTCTCACAGGCGGGCGTGCCGTGTGCACCCGCGCCGCGCCTGCTGATGTGTGAGAATGAGAGGACGAGAGCGCACGTGGGCGGGCGGAAATTATTCTCGTTGATGGGGGTAGGGCAAGGGATTGCAGGATAGCAACAGCTATATCTAGTGTAAATAATACAATTCTCACCACCCTGTCACCTTTTCGGACGGGTTTACACTCAGAAATGTGTTTCCAGACGTATAGTATGCCAAATTGTGTCCTTGTTACTGAGTAATTAAATTTGTTCAAAGAATTGTTACCACGTGTGGGATGACATTGCCCTCGTCACTCCGGTCAGGGCGACAATTCTTTGAACAAATTTTATTAGTATGAAGTAATCTAAGTAATTATATTATAGGAGGAGACAAGTCGAAAAAGATCGAGTGAAGCTGTGGGGACAGCACTTCGCGGGAATGTACAACTTCTAAAGTGTTTTTCTAAGAATAGTATGAAAGTTTATATAAAAATTAGTAAACTATGTTACACTTCCCGTAATCGAAATACATTATGTTTAAAATATTTTTTAAATATTCCTGCGTCCCATCTCAAAGAATAACAAGTTCAATTTAAAAATCCACGCTTCACAACTAGAATTTAACTAAGAAATGTAGTACGTGAATGAAAATTGATTTAAAAGGTGTTTTCTGTTTGAAATGTTGCCAACAGTGGTTTTAACAAAAAGTAAGTGAAAACAAATATTTGAATAAGTAGAAGTATTTTTACCTTTTAGAATTAATACTGAATTCTTAAATTAACGCTTTTATTAATCTTTTAAATGAATATTTTGAAAATATTTCAGCATTCTAAAGGAACCAACGTCTAATGAGTAGTAACAAACCGGCATGTTGTACTATTCATACAATAAGATGATACACAAAAACGAATTATATAAGATATGTCGTGTATAAAAAATTTAAAAATAACATTACGCACACAATACTTAATAGTTCACAAAAGGCAGAGAGTTCCCTACAAATATTAACCTATTCCGTATTCTTCCGACTGATTAAGAAAAGTGACGCTAGATCGCAGTCGCGGCTGCAGCAACCAAGGCGGTCGGCGCTCCTCGCTTGTTTTTCTGCGGCGGAGGCGCGGGGCGCACTTTGGCGCTCTCCCGCGGCGCTGCGGGCAAACATACGCCGGGCCGGCGATAGCATCGCTTGAAATATGGCGACGCCGCGGTGTATTAGCCCCGGCGAAATCGACCGACCGCCGCCGTCGCTTTAAATGCTAACGTACGACCGCACCGCGTCCCCGCCCTCGCCCCCGTCCCCGCCCTCCGTCCCGCCGCCACGCAATTACTGTCGCTGTCTTCGCCCTCCCGCGCCGCAGGGCTCGCACTCTCTCACACAGCAGAGCGCTAAGCGAGCGATGTGAGAGAGTACTTCGGGCTTGCTGGGTCGCCAACTCCTTCGTCTTAGTCCCGTGGGGTGCGTTATTCTTCCCTGCTGGTCGGGAGTCGGTGCCCCGATGTAGGGGGTTTCGGGGGGAGATCGGGTGTTGGCTTACGGAGTTTTCCCTTTCCAGTTATCGCTTCCTGCCAGGCCCCAACTGGGGATATGCTTCAGGATTCCGACTGGTTCCCCGATAGTATGCGTTTTAGCGTGAGGGCTTAAAAATGTAAGCATGTGTATAAGAGGCGTGAATGAATACGAACTGGGAAGAATAATTGCAAACGGTCCATAACCACTTTTCTGAGGGCATTGCTCTGTGCAGTCGCCTGGAGAAACCATGAGAAGACACCGATCAGGACCGGCTGGAAAATCTCCATCACGAAACACCTGAATGTGATTCAGCTCTAGAAGAGTTAATGTCCGAGAATCAGCCTCCGTCGGGAACCGAACCCTCGCACCTCCCGCCAGAGACGCTGCGGCAACGGTTGTTGACACTGAGCATCTCAGCCGCAGCAGTGGCCCCGAACCCGCACCAATGAGTGAATACACTCTCACGCGGAAATTGTGTGGAAATGACCCGAGAGCAGATGCCACTGTGCGTTCTGTGTACTGTTTACTTCGCCTCCCGTTATGAACAGGAACTCGGCCTTAGAATATTGAAACAAAGGAAGATTTTTCAATTATTTCCCTCAGACTCACTTAACTATACCCACTTACTTTAATTTCTTAGAAAGTTGGAACATCTATCTCCCGAGGAGAATATTAATCTCTTAATATTTCTTTCAAATTGGACTAAATAATGATCAAACATTCATTTCACTCATCTGTTCTAATATTTCCTTTTCTTGTTCCTTTGGATACGCAATAACAAAAGATATTTATTTGATTTGTTGTTTCAGCAAAAAATATCTGTTTACAATGCGGATCATTCCGCCATTTGAATTAATTATTTATCCTCTTATCTTTCATCTGGCTATTAAAAAATTAAAATAGGCCATTTTTCGTCGACGAACGAATATATTCGTAGTTGTTTTGGCAGTTAAAGGTATGTACACATGTTTTCAAAACATTTTCTCCACTAGGTCTACCGCCAGTTACCATGTAGGGTAATTTTTGAAAACATTTAATTCTAATCTGTTTCACTTCGTATTATACTTTTATCACATTTCGAGATTTATATTTCTTACTGTTTGATTTTGTGGGCGCTAACGTTAGTTATAATGAGCATCATTATCACGGTCCATACCAGTTTAGTTCGATCAACTGGAGTTTGGCAGTAGTTTCGTTTCTTTGTGAATATAATAAAATATAATTAAAACAGACCGTTACGCGCATTACAAGTGAAACTTCAAAATTAAGAAAATCCTTTGGAAAGGTAAAGTAATATCTTGAAATGTAAAACACCAGTATGGTCTTTGACGACACCTGGTTGATAACGTAAGTACTTTAGACATTATTAGCAGTCATAATGAGAAAGAAAAATCTTGAAAGTCGTATTTTCTTACAATGCAACTTCACCATTTCTCAGATTATATCAGACCTACAAAGCTGCGAATTACCCACTGTGTAAGTAGTGAGAGGTCGAAATTAAAAAAGCTTCTCATCTCGAACACGTGGTTTTGCCAGTGTTTGTTAGTGATTTACTTTGCTTTCCGTTCTAATGACTCATGTGATGTGTTACCTTAACACGCAAAGAAGTTTCACTTCAAAAGTAAAATTTAAACACTGATTAATATACTTCTAGTGTTTATGTTTTAACAATAACGTATAAGAAAACCCTTTGGATTTACAACATCGAGTGTCTTAACACACGCAAGAAAGAAAACAGAAGAGGATTTTGGTTTGAAAAATGTAGCGAAAACGTGGACGAGTAAGCCTGTATCCACCCTGAATCATCCTCCACTTGTCGACGCAACCGCTTTGAATGGGTTTCAATCGAATGTGAAAGTTCCTTGCCTCCGCGGGCAAACAAAGGGGCTGCTTGAAATATCGGCCGACAGGCGGCGCCCGCGGCGGCGAAGCACCTGGCTGTCGTCTGCGCGATAAATCTCTCTCGGGAATCCCTCAATTGTTCTAGTATTCAAATCGTCACGCACCCGTGACTCAAGAATTCCGCACCTTCTCTCGCCCCCCCCCAACCCCCATTCTGCATATCTCTCCTCCCTCTTCATTTTCTTTTCCGTTCTCTTGGCTACCGATTTTTTTTCATTTTGTGTGATTATCTCTTCCCCTTGAGCTCTAACGGATACTTCTACTGTATCTTCCATCCTCATCCTTCTTCGCTCCTTTTCTTTCCACCATTTCCGTAATTTTCCGATGCATACATCACACGTTCTCACCCTTTATTTTCTTGCGTTTGCCCTCGTCCTGTGTCATACGGAATTCACCTTACCCTCTTACATCCGCTCTTGATGCCCTTTCATTCTTTCTAAATGTACATTTCTGCTATCGCCAACCTGTCACCTGCATCTTCCTTCTGTTTTCACGCACTCACCTCTCCTATCCCCTCCAACCGCTGAAGCCTTTTCGGGTTCTCCACTCCCAGTTGCTAGTGCATTTCTTCCTTTTTATCATCGTCTTCCCACTCTTCCTAAAACATCCTCGTCTCATCGTTTTCTCTTAACTTGCATTGACCCTCATTCAGTCTTTTCGTCTCTAGTTTCAACAACATCCCCATTTTCTCGAATTCAAGAGAAATGTGAGAGGAATGATATCTTCCTCACTTATTCAATGTCTCCACGCACTTCTAACATCGAATGTCATTATGCACTCCCGTTTGCTCGTTTCTCTCCCCCTTCTCTACCATGCCTTCTCTGCCAACTTTGTCTTTCCTTCCTTCCGTCCATCCTTCAATCTGTCGTCTATTTTTTGCGTTTCCTTCCCCGCTTTTCCCCTTGTCAGTTCACTCTCTTCTTAATCAATCTTTCATTCTTTAATTCCTCTTATTCGCTTATCTCAATACGTCTCTCTTTCTACTTGTGGCCTTTGGGTGAAGACTTTCGTCGCCTCTATGAACAATTCCCGCAATAGCGTTTCCATCTCGTTCTCGTGACTAAGGCTCGTTTTTTACAGCATTTCCTACGTATTCCTTGGAACTTCGGAGGGCACGCGTTATAAATTTCTGCACTCTTCTATACCGTCATGATAAATGTTTCTTCACATAAAGCGCCTCCGATTTTGAAACTATTCCAATAGGAATGCAATAAGACGTTTGTGGGAGAGGACGGTAATGCAATGTTAAATAATAAATAAGGAAGCTCTGTCCTTCTAAGCAAGCAGTCTCTGTAATACGTATAAACGACGAGAATACCGAAAGTATTCGTTCATAATACAAGCGAAAGCCGAGCACACGTCGGTTGTTTTTTTCCTCCGGTCCGAAGGCGGAGTATTGCTCTACTTGCAGCGGGACCTTGCGGTAAAAACGTGCACTAAATCTGGCTGTTCCATTGGGGCCTGTAACGCACGACTACGCTGCAATTCTTTTGCTGGGCAAATCGCCTACGGAATAGAAGGCTATGATATCCCAAGTATTGCAGACGCTCTTATTTATATCAACATTGGAATTTTCCACTATAATGTCTTAAAAATATATCTTTTTGCAGTAAGAATAGTTTAGATAATTATAATAAAACGACATATTGCCTTTATTGAAGGTAACATCAATTTTAAATATAATTTTTAGGTTTTAGTCGTATTGTTACAAAATATATACACGTAAAAAAACAACTATTTCAATGGAAATGTAAAAGTTAACGGTTACTCTTGAGGCGGAAAAGGGCATATATTAAACAAAGTAAACATTACCCTTTTGTCGCCATTAACTTTGCTTTGGTACAGTACTAAAAATACGAAAGTTAGTTACAGAAAAATAATTATATACTATAATTATATTTCTCGTGTCGTAAACATTAATTTACTCTGTAGACTCTCGAATACAATTTTTTATTCCGTACAATCAAACTCGTGATTTATGATTTCGAGTCGTGACATCCTCCGCCCTTTGTTGATGGCAGGATTTCACACATTCTTCTGCACGGCAGAAAAATTCGTGTTGGACGAAGGGAAACCCTACAAAGCATGTGCTGTACAGAAACTTTTGACATCTCATGAATATAAATTATATGCTGTAATTACCAAACAGAGAGTTTACTAAAATTGAAATATTTTCTGGAGGGTCGAGAGAGCAGCCGCAATTTTTTGTTCGGGATGTTTTATATAGAGTTCGTGAACTCGTGCATATGAATTATTCTGATACTTTCCTTGAAATTTTTAATGGTAAAAATTCCAACCGCGTTTCCCTATTAAGTGTAGCAATCCTGTTTTTCAATGCTTCAGAATATATTACGGGTTATATGTAAGAAACACTGTTCAAAAAGGATTAAAAAGCACGGCTTTACCATTTAAGACGCAACTGAAACAATAACAACAACAAAGAAATCTGACCAGTGACAAATATTTCATTTTAAACATTTCAACAAAATACTACATTCTAAATGTCAGTATTCTAATCATGAAATCGGTATGTATATCTTAATCAGAGCATTTTGCGGACTTTCTAAGTAGATTCTTAAATACATTGCCTCTGCTTGGAATTAATATCTGCAACAGGTTTTTCCTAGCACAACTGTATATATTAAGTGCTATAGTATATTAAGTGCTGAAAATTGTTAAAAACAAGGTACTTTAAAAAATGTCTATTTTTTATC
Organism: Gryllus bimaculatus; assembly: GCA_017312745.1. Lineage (NCBI taxonomy): Eukaryota > Metazoa > Arthropoda > Insecta > Orthoptera > Gryllidae > Gryllus > Gryllus bimaculatus. The sequence goes on along the minus strand of BOPP01000025.1, from coordinate 11,243,665 downwards.
GTTGATTCGACATGAAAGTCAATAGCAACTAAACAGATAGATACATTTCAAAATTATAATACAAAATTTAGAACCACGTTCATTATCCAAAACAGTAAGAAAACAATAAGAACAACAAAAGTATAGTAATAGTTTTCTAAACGCTATTGTAAATATTGATTTCCTTCACGAAGTCAATAATTCTCTTCTGATCTAATGATAAAATATTTTTTGTTTAAAAATATTTCTTTCTAAATATTTTCTTGCACTTATTAATTGAATTTTATCTCTAGATATTTTTGTGTTTATTAGCTCTTGCAAATGAATAACTGTCTAAGAAAAAGTGCTAAAATAGTTTTTCAAATGGCTGAATAGAATATTATCTTTCTGATTTGATAAATATCATGTTTATTTTTCATGCAATTATGTAATATTTAAAGCGAAGAGCAAAATGTAAAGCAAACCTATGAATTATTTACAGATTCGACTTGTAACATCTGTTTCCCTGCTAGTTTTGGCTGGCATCATAAATTTATCTCAGCACGGCCGATAAATTGTTGCCTCTCTAGAACAAATGTTAGAGTTTGCAGATCACACAATCATATATACGATAAATTTCGCGTTTGCAATTTGCAAATAGTTGCTTCCGCTACAGGTTTCACGATTGCAGCCGTTAATCACTGTGTCAGGAAGAGCATAATTTTAAAAAGAGATACCGATCCAGTGAACTAGCGTTTTCGAGTTTTCAGATAGAATACCAGTCTTTATTTTTAAAACAATCGATCATTACAGAGTTCAATTTTTCGGTTAAGTCAAAATATAAATATACGTATCAGAATATATATTTATCTCAACTTTGCGTTCTCACTTCAACTTGTAATTTCTTTTATGTTTCTGAATTTACATTTAAAATTTTCAACATAGCTTTTTTAAAAATAATGTAAAAGACTGTTCAAATTTTTACATCGCTTGAAACAAACGCATTTCTTAAATGTTAATTTTGTTGGAATCAAATTATACAGTAATGAAAGAGCCACTTCATATAAATGTATTTTATTTACAATTTGTCTTGTAATATCACATTATGCATCAAAACGTTCCTTCAATAATAACGGATTATTTCAAATAATAGTTACATACAATATCACACGATATTTCTAAACAACTCTCGTTCATCTACCATACGAAGCGAGAAGAATAAAACTAGAGCCTCAAAAACTTTAATTTGTGAAAATTCGTCGACTGTAACAAAACAAATTAATGGAGAGAACTCACCCCTCCTCCCCAAAGAAGACTTTTCTACATTAGTATTCAGTGATAATCTCAAGGCACTCTTTAAGACTTTCAAGCACTCTTAAGACTTTCAGTGTTTCATTTTTTATTTTTCCTCCACAAAAATTCTAGAGTTATAGAATCTATTTGCAATAAATAACATTCACAGATCTTTTATTGCATTGATTTATTGCCTTCGCTGTAGCCATCGTCGTCCATCATAATTACTATAGCATCCACAAGACTGTCATTCAGCACATGGTTGGAAAGGTCATGAGGGATAATCTTTGGAAATGTGTATTTTGTTTATAATATTACTCTTCACAAATCAAATAACAGTGAACTATAAAGGATTTCATAGTATTTTAAGAATATTTGTTCAATACACTGGTTTTTCATTTGGAATATAATATTTAGAGACTTATCCCCAAACGGTATTCATAAAAACTTTAACGGTCTTCTTTTTTTTGGAAAGGAAGTATCTTAACAGAATTTCGCCGCATTAAGGACGGAAACGATGGGAAGGGCGAAAGTATAATTAACAGTCTTCACCCTCTGAGTTCCTGCAGAGGATGATGGGGTTGGTGGTGGGGGGACTTTCCAGTGAGGATAGGGGAGAAGTCTGCTCGGGTTAGAAAGTGTTTCGACTCGCCAACATTAAAGCCCACGGGCGCCGCCATTCTGTACCATCACAAATTATGAAGTTGTAACGCGTTGATATTGAGTTGTCATAACCCAAAAGTTTCAAACAACTTCTTATGTAGAGCTTCATATATACATAAAGAACATTTCAGGCCCGAAATTCCAGAAGTCACGGCCGTAATGAGTATTCCATTTCGAATAAGGGAACCTTTATAATCACAATAAGTAAGAGAGAACTAGATTAGAACATTTCGCACGAACACGAAATCCACTTCGCCGTTGTATTGTCAAAGCGCTGAGAGGGTTTCACCCGCATACATTTTCTATCAACTGAGTAACTTCAGAAATACGTTTGTTCTCATTTTGGTGTCGGTGATTCTATCGGCCCATGAGATAAGTCTCAATGGAACCTCAGCCCCTACTTAAGTTATATTCTTGGAATGTAACAAAAATAAGATATTGAGAAATTGATCCCGACATATCCTGCGGGAACTTAATTTATTTTCATAAAATAATTCATTTAACAACACTTAGTTAATTGAAGAATTTTTTTTCCTCTGTTTAGATTTTCTAATAAAATAAATATAGAAATAAAGTATATTCTTTATTTATTTCACAGTTAAAAGACAGATATGAAAGCAATTGAAGCCTCATTCACTTATGGTTCATTTGTTTACAGACAAACAGTTTGTTATCATCATAAAAACTAATAGTAAACTTCACATTGCAAAAAAAGTATTGCATTTTGGAGGATTTTATTTTTACATCAATGACAAATGGCGAATTTTCACTTTTTTATCTTTCAGTTTATTTTCAGTTTATTCATTTTATACAGTTTCTTTTGGTGTTCAGTGATTAACTTATGGAACTTAAAAGGACGGCTAAATGTCAGCAGGTCGGTAGTAAAAATGTCTAATTGCACTTACGTATAATCATTAGGCCTTATAAACATCTGTGTCTTGTAATCGAATTCAGAAACTCCCTAAACAAGTTATCAATTTCTGCTCTTTCTGACATTTACATCAATGGGACGTTCGTCTCAAGTAACGGTGTGGGGAATTTATGAGTGCGTATGGACAATACTCTAAACTCTAAGTTAAAAAGTGGTAAAAAATTCTTAGAAAGTGATTGCATACATGCACATTTTGAAATGCTGACGTACTTTTCTACGTACAAAAACTCGTACTACAATCCCTTTTCATACTTCATTTTCATAACTGTGGTTTCTTACTTACATAAATTTAAAACAGAAACGTACAATACAAGCAGTCCAAAATGTATGTATTCGTTTTATTTGCAACCTAAAAACAATACTATCACCTTTCAACTTGTTACGCGCAATCTAAAATTCTTACCATTGATAAAAGGCGTTTAGTTTACTGCTTTCTCCCTTGTACATTATTGTAAATATTACCAATCATACCTCTCATCACAACGTTTTCAGATTATGAAGCGGGTCAGGGCCCGTATCACAAAAACATTATTTTTAGGTAATCATGCACTGTCATTGCCATCTCTGCTTGAATAATCTTTCCTCCATTATTCAGAAAAGCAGCACATTTCCAAAGCTTAAAAGAGAGGTCATTAAATATCTGGATTCATCAAAATGTTACTTAGCGAACTTCCCACTGTTCGTTTGCTGAAACTTAGGCCTGGGTGGACGCCATCATTGTTAGCGATGTGTGAAATGTACTTGAAATCGTAGGTTTCCGCGGCCAGAGTCATGTGCATGGTCTTGGCTGTCCGGGTGACGCCGCGTCAAAAGCTATGTTGCCGACGTTTCGACCATTTGTCGTGGTCTTCCTCAGGACTGGTATGCACATTTGGCATACCAGCCCTGAGGAAAACCACGACAAGATGGTCGAAACGTCGGCAACACAGTCTTTGACGCGTCACCCGGACACCCAAGATCATGCACATATATCATACTTTTTTCAATCTAATATATCGTACAAAGCTCTACCCCACTTCTCTCGAAAATCCTGCCATCTCAGCCATTTCTCTCTTTCATATTTTTCATTTATTTTTTCTTCTCCTTTATCTCTTCTCGATCACTAAAATTCTTGTTCGTTTTGATTCCTTTAGCTCTTCCTTTTCTTCAGTTTAATTTTATGTTACGGCACTCTCTCTTTATTCTAATTTTACTCACATACATTTCTAAATTTAATGCTATTATCTAATTATTAAACTCAAAAAAATGAACTAATTCCTAGTGCACGCAAAATACATTTTTTTCATTTTTTAATGTTACATTTCAACGGCTAAAATTCAGAACGGTATAAGTGACATTTTATAAATTCTGAGAAATCTATTTAATTCCATAATTGTGGTGCTTTGTTTTATCAATAAAACCATTATTTCATGTCATTGAAGCAATGAAAATACATTGCCACTGAAATGTAACCTGAAATAAACATGTTTTTCTCAGAATTTATAATGGGTCTGTCATTTACACTGTTCGTATATATTCTGGACCATCACAAAAAGGTGAAAAGCATCAACCCTCTCTTCGTTGGTTTTCATCCCTGTTACAGGTATGAGAAAATCTTTTCCTAATTGCGTACGAATATTCTTTGAGTATCCATAAATAAATACATGTTCTTCAAATAGAAATATTGTCTACATCCATACTAATACGTAATCGGCTGCACTTAAATTTCTATTAACAGAAATGGCTGTGAACTAAAATATGTACAATTAAAAATCTACGAGATAGAACAGCTACCAACTAAAATTTTGCTGTATGGAGTATATATAAAATACCACTTTCTGACTTTGAATTAACAAATGTAAGAATATCTTTCCCATAAGCTCAAGAGAAGGGCTGTGTTTTCCGGTTCATTAAATCAATTTGGGAAAGCATAGATAATAAAAGCTTGAAAGAAAATACTTAACGATATAAGAGATAGGAAGCAAAGATCGAGGAAAATTTCACCCTAAAATGTCATATTCAGCAGGTCATGGAATTGTCGTTAAATGATTAAAAGATCTTGTCCATATTTTCGAATTTTATACAAAAACTTTAGTGACCGGTAATCTAAACAACTGCTTCTCAATTGGTTTTGTACTGCACGAAGAGGAAGGATAATAGAGTGCGCATCAGAATGTTTTCGTGAAAACATTTAGCTCATGTTTCAGGATCCTGAATGGAAGAAATGCCGTCCCTGCTCCTAAGGCTATTCCCAACGGATTGCCCGTAAAAGTATCCACCGACTAGACAGCAGCGCCTGCCGCTGAAACATTACTTTCTGTTTCGGAAGCGGAAAGCATCGGAAAACTATCAACTACATGTAATTCTAATGGCAAATCTAGTTTGTCTCCGCCGAATACAAGTTTTGACTACGATTGGCTGAATTCCGAATTTTCTAAAATATGGCTTTGACCAGTAGTTCTCCGCCATGTCTTCTTCTAGAAATTCAGGAGCAGTACCTTAATAAACAGGGCACGTAGATCGCTTGGTGTCTTCTTCGTTATACATATGTCCTTCTCTCTC
>BOPP01000025.1:11207687-11234178 GCA_017312745.1 Gryllus bimaculatus | reverse complement strand
TGCCGGGTCCTAGTAATGAAAAAGTGGATAAATTCAGTTGCCAAAGATAGAAAAAATCCTCTAATACGTATCGTATCCAGAAACCACGTGCTGTGCGCTCTTCTTACATAAAAATCTATTCACGGCAAAACGTCTGTCTGTGCACAACGTTAGCGCATAAACCGTTCAACCGATTTTTTCCAAAATTTAATTTTCAAATTGTTCTGGCTGATGTAGCGACCCCTGAAATTTGAAACCTATATTTACATTTTGAAGGGCTCTTTTTCATAAAGAACCCCGGACATTTTCAAATTTTTCAAAGAATGGCTCTAAATTTTTTGATTAAATTTGGTCTTTGAATAGTGCAAAGGCTATTTAAGAGAATGGTGCAGGCATCAATTTCTTTGAAATCCCCAATGTGACTAATATTGCAAAAAAATGAAATAAATAAAATAAAACTACACAATTGAAGATCGAGATTCTTGCTTCAGACAAAGTCTTTTGTACAAAATTTGCTCTTTAAAAAATGGTAACGTATAATGTTTTTTAAAAAAGAGTCGTTTGTGCTTAATTTGCTACTTTGCTAATGTCCGATGTCCGAGGTTTGTGTTAACCTTGCTAAGATGTCCGATTGTCGGGACAGAAAAAAAACAAGTATCATTTCTAATAGCCGCTAATCAGGAATCCATAAATGTAGCTTGGTCACCCGATACCGACTTAACTTGGCACAGTCCTGAAGTCGAAACTTCTTTTGGTGCAACCACTTAACTTCCCCAGGCGCTCGCTCACTGTCAATCCGTTCCAACTACTCTACGACCTATACCTATTGATGTAGCCAAAATATTGTAATGTAGCCGAATATACCAATTTGATTTAGCCAAAATATTGTAATTTTGAGTCCGGTCCTCTATTGTGTGCAGAGATCAGTGACATCAGAATACGTGGAGTAGCATACGTGCCACGTCATTGTCGTGAAACTCACTCGTGCTGCCAGGGCGGAATCCGCGTGGGAATCTTCGTTGTGTAAACTGGCACCGCACGTTTTGGGGACGGCTTGTTCATCATTTGCAAGTTAAACATTGGGGAACGTGGTCGTTGCTGATTGCAATATTGGTAAACACTGACTCTCTGCACTAGGAAGTGCGCGCAGTGATATGTAATATAGGTTTTCCAACATTTTTTATAGTTTCAGAGTGCTTCTCAGGGAATGTATTAAATGCATGTTGTAGATATGTTACTGAACGTGGAATTATGTATCCATTGAACGCAAATATTATAAGCTTTCAACTAAATTTATACTCAGCTAATAATTATCAAAAATCAAGTGTAGGAATGTGATGCACATAGTAATTGTTGCCTGCATTTTATTGCAGCAAACAGAGTACATAGTTTCTATTTGTATTATTATTATGACTGTCTTTATACAATGCATGTTCCATTAAAGAGTAACCGATATGATGGGATCAGAAATGCTTCGCGATATTTTATTTTTCTCGGAACCTATACAATTTTTGGCACATTTATCATCACATGCGAGGTTAAAGCAATACCTTAATACAGGGTATCTAGCATATTCTTACTAGGGATGAATTTTTGTTTCAAGAGAAACTGAATGTTTTCGCATCCAATTTTATCTCTCAAATATTGAGGCATTAGTGAGTAATTATTTAGAAGCTCAATAGAGTGACTTTAATGACATTGATTACTTAACATTTCACCCAAACCTGGCCGTCTTACGTGGTTTAGGGTAGCAATTGATGTCACTGCAGATCGGAAGGCCTAGGTTTCGAGTCCCGACGTTCGTAATACTTTCGACACTAGTTAGATAGGTATGTAGAGAGCAGCCACTGTTTAGGGGAGAATTCTAGCAGCCGGATTCTCTGATCGGTAGCTTTTTTGTTGTTTAGAACAACAAAAGGAGAATGCCGCAGTAATACAATAAAAACGGGCCACGGACCGCGCGCGTTCTTTCCTTCCTCTTCCTTGTCCACCCCTTACACCCCTATTCTCACTCCTTACCCATTATTGAAACGTATTTATCTTCGTTTCAAGATTAGTCACTGTTTTGTTCTCAAATATGTTTTTTATAAGTTGTAAGCAATTTATTGTTCTTTCATATAAAATATGGTCGTAATTTGAGATAACTGTATCAAACTTGTTGCAATAAGACAACAGTTTATCTATGGGTTTGAAATGTATTTGGTGATTTAATTCCGAGAAATGTTTGCACAAAATATTCTGGATCTGGGCAATCCGAGTGAGAGTTTTAAAAATATAAACATATTACGTGTAAAAATTAATTATTTTACGTACATAGTTTATGGAAATTTTAAGTGTCAGAACTACACATTATTTTTTAGAATGTACTAACGTGAGCTAGTCAAGTGAATTCACAAAAAATTGTCACAGTTATCAAATAACGAAAGTGCCCATCGTCAGGATCACTTCACCAGCGGAAATTGCTCTTTTGTTTAACGCCTCCAGAGTCAAACTTCCGCCCCCTCTCATCAAAGATCACGCGGCGCAAAGTGCCAGGATCGTTCGCTGTACTTTCCTAAACACTAATATTTTCTCTGAAAACTTCAGGCGCGTCAGACCCTTTTCGTGGGCCTCCTCCCACCTCTCCCTCTCCCCCTTCCCCACCCCCTCCCCCGACCGTCCTGCCAGTTGGCGGGTTTACCCGCCCTGACTCCCTCCCAGCCCTACCTCACGTCCTCCACATCTTTAAGTCCACAGAAAGGTCACAGTGAAACAGAAATCTTTGTTCTCTACATGTTTTATCATTCCAAAGGTTTTAGTTATACATAACGCTGTGTGTGTGGCTGCAGGCATCAACGGATGTCACTGTCCAGGAGGTCTTAGGTTCGAGTCCCGACGATGGCAGGATTTTCCACTATATAGTTGAGTCGAATTCAGTCGCTGACACGAGGAACGGCCGGCTGCTCTGATGGGTAGTTTTTCGTTGTTTCTGAGCGTGAATGCCGGAGCAGTATCTTAACCATTGGGTCACGGAATTTAGACTTTGTCCCGGAAAGGGCGTGCCCTGCTGGTGGGAGATACCTGGTTGAGGAAAACCCCGCTAGCCAATAGTAGGTGGGCACCGGATCTCACCATTCAGCGGAGGAATATCACTGCTACCTCTCCCGGAAAACGCGTGCACTACGCTTACGGGACTTATTCCCGTAACATTTGATCCGCATGGAAACACTAAACAATCAATGGTCGCTGTGTGACACTAACAAAGAATTTCTACAAGTTCTAACGCTCTAAAAAACTTCCATAATTCTAATGCTCTAAAACGTAATAAAAGTATTACTTTTTACAAAATATCAAATAACAAGGAAATATATTAGCAGCGAAATTCTTTATGGTCAGGTCAAATACTTTTTTATTCATCTGTAGCCTTTGATATGGATCAAAAATCATTACATAAGTCATCGATGATAATAAACCTTGAGATTACAACCTTATAGTATTCTTGGACAGCAAAAATATGTGTAATGCTGTCCCAGTAATCGACACCTTTTAATCTTTCCGTTTGGAGTTTTGGAGAGACCACTGCTTAGGTAGTTGTGGTCTAGTCTCATCAATTTCGATCTTTTCCCTCTCTTCCTCCTGTCGGCAGAGGTTTGGTAACCTCCAGGCACCGCGCACATGGCACTTGTGATTGTTCCTCCACTTCTATTCCCCAGTGGCCCACGGATATGTATTCCTAGTAAATATTTGCTAACCCAAGCTTGCTAATCCCATAGATCCCTACTCGCAGGTCGGGGTTTAGCCGGGAAGGGACCATGACCGCGGCTAGTTAGGGCTTTGTTGTGTCCGATAGAACAGTATGAAACAGCACCTGATGTCGCCAACTCTATACTTGTTGTTGTTGTTGGCTGAAGGAGATGTTCAAGGGAATCTAGGTGAAACGCGCACATACTGTACCTCTAGCAGGCGCCTCTACACCACCCGAGCACGCTAGAGACGAGGTAATATTAGGGGAAGGGTGGTGCATGCGCAGGTAAACAGCCTTGTTTACAAATGACTCGAACCCGCAGCCCGTCCTGCTCGCTTGCCTTAGAGACCTCTGCCACCGGGCCAGCTATCACGCACAGATTGTAGAAAGCTGGTATTTCTGTAGGATTGTCTAAAGAATTTGTGAAATACGGTCATGTAAAATATACAATAGCAGACGCAATGAAATATGTTTTATATTTTGACCATGCAAATAGTCAAGAACTTCACAAGCTGATGACAGACATAAAGCCAGTCTCCAGAAGCGTCTATTAAGATAATAAAAAATAATATTAATTAATGATTGTTTCCAATATTTTAATACAAATATTTAAACAAACAACTGACATTGCATGGTCATACGAATATTTTTGTTGATAAATGTTGAAATGCTCTGCGCTACTTCCATGAAAGGTGCTAAGGTGAACGAAAGTAAAGGAACTACTGATCTGATGAGTGCCACACTTCTTCCTCTGTGAAATACTTATATTCTCCTTTTTCTTGGGCCGGTGACCACTGTAGTATTCCCCCTTCACCTTCCCCTGCACGAAGGAATGTACGAATCACTATGAATGGGATGATGATATGTTTGTGAAACGAGATGGCAAAGCCAACCACCTCTACCAAATGATGAAAACTGGATTAAATCGTAGTGTTCACCCTTGCGATACAGGATAGAAGAAACTAACTAAAGTGATTTGCGCAATTGAGGCCGAATAATACAACTCTTTTATAATGAATGTCGTTTATTTCTCCCGTTAAAAAGTGTTCATTCAAGTACATAGCTTGAATCATCTCATCAGCTTTAAAATTAAGAAATCACCACTATGTATATTATGTAACTAGTTTATAATGTTAAGCTTTATTGCAAGAGTACATGTTTTGAAAAAGAGTGACGTTAAGAGATAATGAACTAAAAGGACAATATAAACTATATGCATAATATTATCAAAGTTAATTTTGAGTAACAAATTTATTGGGACGTCCCGGGTATATGACATGTGTGAAAAACTGTTGCCGGTTCTTCCATTTTAATCTACCTTTCCACGATTAACCTTCTCGCGACTTTCCCGCAGCAATTTGCTGAATTTGTAATAGCGTAATTATTCTTGCCCCAAAACGCAAAATGTAATAATCTGTGCGTAAGACGTCTATTTTATAAACTATTGCTTGCAAATAAAAGAAGTCGTTTTAAATGCTGAAACACAAAAAAACGAATTTCATAGTTACGTTGATAAAGGCACCAAGTTGTCATTGATGAAGGCGTCACTGCATTTCTGGGAAACGGATTTTTTGTTAAAGGTATTGTTCACCACAAGAGTAATCTGCGCTTGGCGTTGGAATCGCATTTTCTTTGTCTGGCGACCTTCGATTCTGTCAACGTTGTTTCGGATGTCGTCCGCCCATAATCGATTTCCATCCGGGGACGCCGCGCCGCGCTGCGCCGTCCCGTCCCGTCCCGTCCCGTCCCGTTCCGTCCGTTTCCATGTGGTTCATTTGCAAGCGACGCCGTCAGCGTCGGAGAGGCAACGCGCAAAAGCAAAGAACAAATATATATCCCCGTCCGGCTCTCTCCGGGGATTGTGTTCACGAGCTGCCAGGTCAGGCATGAGCGCTCTTCAGATAAGCCCCGTCCCGCCCCGCCAGCCGTCCGCCCGGCCACCCGTCCATCCGTCGGGGTTGCGAGAGCCAGCCGAGCGGGCTTACAAAGCGGGACGTCGTATTTTTGATCGAAAATAAATAGAGGCAAAACTGCGCCACCCCGCCCCGTCCCGCCCGCGTGGGGTTTGTGTGGCTGAGCCGTGGAGGAAAACTCGACCTGGGAGATGAGGGTCGCGGGTCGCTGGACACGCGCAGCGGCCCGCGGAATGACTTCGGTTCCCGAAGGCCGGCGCGCGGTCGTCCTTCCGACCGGTTGGTATTAGCTGCTGGATGATGGAGGGGGCGGCGTTCTGATTCTTCGGTCGCTTTGGCTCGCTTCGGTGGCCATGCAAAACCCATGTTCGACAATTTGGAGTTGGTTATTTTGAACTAAAATTCTAAGGGGACTCAAAAACTGGAATTATTAAGATTAAAATTAACGAATGAAAATTTTAATAACATCTCAAAGTTAAATGAACACCATCGCCATTGTTTTAAGCGTACAAAACCCTTTTTTGGGTTTACATCCTTGGAGGTACATAAGAAAGTAATTAACCAAATTGTGGCTTTTATTAAATCGCGCTTGGATTCATTATCTGATCTCGTAATCAAGACTGGGCTCTGCTTTGCATTCAAAAGGGGGGATAAGTAGTAATTAAAAATACAATTAAATTATTTTATGAAATAAATTACGTATTTGGATTTAATACAAATTCTACAGTGAATTCGCGAATTCGAAAAAGTTGCTAAATTCACTGAAGGTAAACTGTACTAACTCGACTCTGTGATTCTGTTTTAAACACAGCTAAATAGTATTTACATAATAAAATGATTGCCTTTTATGTTTATAATGCTTCAATGAAATCTTTCGTTTGTCAAATTCGCACTCTACATATTGAAGCTAGTACTCACTGAACTTTAAATAATATGTTACTGAGTGTTTTAAAACCTAACTATCCTACTAAGAAAAAAGTGTAATATAAAAATAATAGGTAAATGCTAGTTAAGAAAAATAGTATGTAAATAATTGTATATCCTTTTATTAAATGTCTTCTGAAACAATGAGTAGAATTAATAATTTTTTTGCAGAATCGAGTTCAATGGATAATGCACATGCAGATTTTTATCTCATTCATGAAAAAGGAGAAATCACGTTTTTTCTGTCCTTATCCTTAGACTGTACAGCTTCAGATTACGTACTATTTCATCATGAAGCTTTTGAATTTAAAAAAAAATCTACTATTTTGTGAATTAATGTAGTGAATATAACGTGAAGAAAGCGGACTGTCCGCTAAAATGGCCGACACCTGGCAGCCGCAATTCAATGAGTCGCAGCATCGTTTCCGTCTAGGAGTTTAATAATGCCGTGGAGTCTCCCTGGAAGTCGAAAACGACTGTGCGTGGCCAGCTGGCTGGCTCACTCGCTCGGTCAGTGCTCCACTCTAGCGGCATTATGAAGTACTATTTAAGTTTGAATGTATAATTTCGCGATTTTTGTGTCTCCAGTATTGCTAATTTTTCAGGAATATAATCTCTATAGTTCGAACTCAAAAATACACGAGCTTAGTCTGGATTTGTCGCAATGTGACCTTATGATTGCAATAGATGTTATTCGCAAAAATTCGGTGATATAATGTTTAACGTATTGAGCTGTTATACACAGGTTTGGGAGTTGAAACTCGATCAAAATCACAGATTTGAAAGGGCGAAAAAGTCGCCCTTATGCCTTCCATCGGAGAGAAGTAAAATCGGCTGTCCCGTGTTGTAGATTTATTGAATGCAAATGACTAAGCCCAAAAGAAGTCTCTGAACTAAATCAAAGCCAGTTCTGCCGCCCGAGTGATACGCTTTCCTAGCGCCGCTAGATGGTCAAAGGCGCTTATAGGACCTTCCCTGATTAGCCCGAAATGCAGACCTAATGGCCTGGCACTCATCACTTTTTATAAGGCATCATCAAATTGAAATCAAAATTGAAAAAAATGCGAATTCAAAATGTGGTTATTATACGCGCATGTTTTCTGGAGCCTCGAAATACCCACCCCCACTCCTTGGCCAAAATACGTTGAATTTAGAATAAATCATAGCAACGAACGTTTTAGACAAAATCTGATTACCAGAATGTTCGCTCCCGTGTAATAGAAATTATTTTGCATCGAAAGAGGAACAATAAATTGGTTGCAAAATTCCCTTCGTCAAAATAACCCAACTCCCCACTCCTCTCGCAACTAGGGAAGCGAGGGCTCAAGAAAACTTGAGTAGATAATACAGTATATTTTCTTCTTTAGCATACTTGTTAAAATACTTCTGAGTTCAGAGAATCTATCCGTTCATTGTGAGAGGAGAAATAAGACAAAAAACGTTCGCTAATGCGCACAAACCCAAATCAAATCATGCAACTAATTTCTACTCATTATTTTATTGATAAACACGTGAAGCATACGTAATTCCGTGTCTCTCTTTTTTATAAATATTAAATCGATAATGAAAAGTAAATTCCATGTCTGGGTTGTTTAACATTAGATGGAGAATTGTTGTTCACTGTGAGGGTTAAGGGTAAAAGATAACAACCAGAGAGACACCATGATGTAATTTTTTTTACATTTTATGCAATTAAAATTATTCATTATTTTGCAATGAAAGATATTTTAAGGTAACAATGTGGCATCCCATTTCCAGTATGTAAATTTTACTGCCCGAAATAAAACCCAAGATATGTGATTTAAACCCCTAGTTCGAAACAATAGTTGAGACCCAGAGACAATAAAAACGAGATAAAACAATGCAGTAGCTGATATTGGAATCTGTCGAAGTTGTTAGTGCAAAGCCATTTAGCCTCTGAAATAATCATTTCAAGAATACTTTATTTATATTTCTTCAGTAACATTATATAATTTATTTTCAAGATACCACCAAAATCTCACGACAATGGAATTTTCTTCTCCGTCTTTTCACACGGTTATAACTTCGGAAACTAGATCAGAGTTTCACATATCTCCTTCACAACGACTACACCTTCACCAACACAAATATCTAACCGTCAACACCCCATACATCGTTACCCTTGTTCTTCCAGTGTCTAGCGCACCAGCAGCACCGGGAACCGATAGGTGGGTGGCTTCCTCATCGCCTAACTTTACGACTCGAGCGGCGTTGCCGCACTCCGCCGTGGCAGGTACAAGCTCCTCCCGCAGCTCACGCGCTTATCACCGAAATATACGCGCGGCATAAAGCGCGCGCTGCGCCGCGCCGCGCCGCGTCGCGCCGCACTTGCCCACCGCGTACAGTGGCAGCGACTGCGCGTCGGGAGGCCACAAGCGCCCAGTGACTGGCTCGTTCGTGAGCGTTTCCGGGCGCGTCAACGGCGGCGGTTGTTAGTCCCGGGCAAGCCTACTATATTACGGGACGTCGCAGTGATCTTCCCCAGCTTCTATCGCGGATTCGGTCATTAATTGATCAGCGTTTCCGGGCGTGTTATGGTTGATATTCCGTAAGTGTAGTGCATGTTTTAATATGCGACGTGGCGGTGATTTTTCCCAGTTTCTATTGCGGATTGATACATTGATAACCGTTTCCGGGCTTGTTATGGTTGGTAGTTCGAGTGTTAGTGCAATATTTTTCTTAAGGGAGGTGGGGTGATTTCTCAGTTTCAATCGCGGATTGATTAATTCATACATTGATTAGTGTTTTCGGGCGCTTCGATCGTTTATGGTTTTTGGCCGTAGTGTAGTGCAACGGTTTATTGCGGGAGGGTGTCTCCAGCTTCTCCCGACGGATTGAATTCATTAGTCAAGCGCATCGCGGGAGGTGTCGGTTATCTTCTGGAGCATGATGGAGTGATCCGGTGCCGACTTACACGTTGGCTAGCAGGGTTTTCCCTAACCACATGCAAGGCACCCCCCTCCCCCCAGCGAGGACCAGCTCTAAGCTTCCGACTGGTATTCCGTCAGTTGTGGTAATGTAGTGCATGTAAGTGTAAGGGCTGAGAATGGGATAGGGAAGAGAATGGAAAATTCCCACGCAGTCGGTGGCCCGTTTGTTAAGTACTGCTCCGGCTTTCACTGGTGTTGGAGAAACCACGGAGAACTACCGACCGGAATGGCCAGTGACTATAATTGTCCCCGAGACAACGGCCTTATTAACCTTGCTGTGTAGCAAGCTTCGAAAATCTTGCCAGCGTCGGAACACGAACCACAGGACCCCTCCGCCCCAGACAGCGACTGAATTTGATCAAGCTCTGTAGTTAGAATAGACAATCATGGCTCTATCAGGACTCGGATACCAGGAGCTCCCAGTCAGAGGAACTGTTCACGCCCTTTGAAACACTGATCAATCAGTGAACAGTTAGATATTTAAACATCACTTCATATAAGGTAAGAAAAATGTACATGGTCGTGAAACTCTCGCACAAATGTAGGTGTCATTTCAATGTGCGATTTCAATGTGCGTTTTGAATGCTGTACTCATTATCAGGGAGGTCGAGAGACGAAAGTTTGTCCTTTTAAGGGCGAGGAGAACACTTTTGCCTTTATATACTTCCATCTGCCAAACAATTGAGAAAATGTTCACAGAGGTGTTGCTCCGTTGCCTTTTATTGTGCGAACGGGCCTTCAGCACTTGAACTGATCTTCAGACCTCTGTAAGGGCACCAAGCGAGGCACAACTTCAACACTTTCTAAACTGCGTAAGCAATAAAATAAAAAAAAACAACTGGAAAATAGGTCTACATTTTTCCTCCTCCCTGGCTCTTTATCTTCCTCTGTATCTTCCTACTTACACTTCATAATATACTCTCGTTACTTTCATCTCCCGCATATAATGTTTTAACTAGCTGGTTTCGGATATGTCTTATTAATTCGTGTACATGGCAATGGAAAATAATATAGAAGAATAACAAAATATGAAAATAAAACAAAACTAGAAATAAAAAATAGTAATTATTTGATAGAACCTTCATCTTTAGGTCAAAAACGTACCTACTTCACACATTATCTTTTACCTACGTAATTCGCGAATTTTTTAAAAATTCTTAATAAATTTTACGTTGTGTCAGTGCATATTCTTGTCATTATTAGATGAATTTTATTTCCTTTCCGCGTGACAATGGGTTTCCGCGTAACGCTCGTTTATGGACTATTTCCTGCGCAATGTGCAGCCAGCGAATACGTTTCGCAATCTTGTGTCCCCTGGATCGATATTACCTCTGCTATAATTGGCTTTCTTACCAATGGTCTCGTTTCGAGTTCCTATGTTTGGTAGAGGTCTTTATTAACTCAATTTTCTCAGGAGCTTTTCAAATGGCGGAGTGTATTTCATAGCTCATTCTATCTCACAATATGACACATCTGTCTCAGTATAATAAGATGATCTAATATTGTATTCCGAGAATTCCGTCCTTGTGTTGATTTTTCAGAAAATATACTCGTATGTATCTTAAAATGAAAACTTTTTTATTATCTTTGAAACTTACTGACTTCATATCATAAGAATACTGACGTTTCAAATTTCTATTTAAATACACGTATAAGTTTATAACATTGTACGAATTGAGTACGAATTTCAACAAGGGAAATTGTTTCAAATAATATTTCAATTCAAATTATCTAAAGGGAAATTACTCAATTTACTGATATTCCATCACTTAGGACTTACGATATCGTAAGAAAATAACTGAAATATCTTATTACTAAAATCTCTCAACTAGAATATTTTGTTTCATTTCTCTGTGGTAATGTTTTTCCCCATAGTCTCAGGCGTTGGACTATACCACTTTCCTCAGCTACCCATTCAATTCAGTAATCTTGAATCGACCTGCAATTCAATTTTTGTTTTACCATTTTTTCTGTCACGTGTTTTTTTTCCATACTCTTAATATCTTGATGCTGCAAAGTATTATTTTTCGAATGCTTAAAGGTGGGGCATCGTATGCATGTCGCGCTTTCGGCATACTTAGGCCCTCTGTGCGTAGCGGGTCGGCGCGTGCGGCAGGGACGGGGCGATAATCGGAAAAGTGCAGCCAAGTACATGAGCTACAGCCAGCGAACACGCCGGCCCTTCAAGGGCCGCGCATTCCGTGCATTGTGCGCGGGGGCGGCGGCCGCCCATTAGGGCCGCGCTAATTGGCTGCCGGGGAGGGGGGTTATCGCCGGCGCCCCCGCCCCGCCCACACGGCGCGCGCCCGCGCGGGGAGGGTTAACAATGGATTATTAGCCGACGCGCCGCGTTTCAATCACCTTGCTGGACATCCCAGATAACACGCGTGATCGATACAGTCGTTTGCAATCCACCGTGACGGGCCGTATTTTTAGATCGACGCCCCTCTTCCGTGTGGCCGCGCCTTCCTCCGCCCCTAGGGAGTGGGAGCCGAGAGGATAAATATCGGAATAATGCGAGGGGGGTTGCTACCCTGCTGCTGAATAGGTGATGTCGATAGCGCATTTTTCGATAGCTTGGGTGACAGATTTAATAATTTGTGATGCGATGAGGAAATGCAAGCAGTGTACTGGGCGGTAGAGGCTTGGTGTGTTGGCATATGCTCGAAGAGGTTGATGGCAACAATGCCTGGCTACTTGTAATAAACGCTAGTTTACATCTGTTTGCATATTTTACTAGATATGTACCATTGCTTAAATTTAGTTTTTTTTCGTCACTGTGTTGTTTGTACGCCGAGTGGCAGTGACCCTCTCCTCTCAATAGGATTATTGCGATGTTACTGATGCGATACTTGCATCGCTACTTTTCTGTTTTCTGATACCCAGTGTATGTGTTCAGTATACCTGTTTCTTTTGATACTTTCATTCCATACTTTTAAAATTGGAAGCAATGTTAGGCCTTAATAAACTAAGGATTCCAGTTATGACTCATTTCATACGTTCAAGGTGTTTGTGTACATGTTTTTACTAACTTCTGTTTCTTTTCCTTCCTTTCACTATAGACTGCCTTAAACATCAAAAAGAGTTTAAGTCGTTTTCCGTTCCCCCTATATTTGGTCATTTTTCTCTTCACTGTTTTGATGGTAATAACGTTTCAATGCAATGTTGTTTTCTTTCAATTATAATTTCTTCGCAGAGAAATGGAAACCGTTATTAAGAAATTGATGTGAAACTAATTTTCGTAGATGTTGTTCAACACTTATCAGAGATATCGACGCTGTAAGAATCAGTCTTGTTTTGACAGTGGTATCGAAATCGGTTTTTTTTCGCGATGTCCTTGCATCCCAGTTGACATAAGTCGCGTGAACTGCCAAAGTGCGCATAAGTCGCTTACTTTCCATGAGTCATGCGGCTTCACGATAGTTTTTAACTTTCGCACCTGCACCTGTACTCACGCCTATCTGATCCTGCAGGTACAAGCGGAGACATCCAATTTTCGATAGCGGCGCGCGCCGCAGCTGCCAACGCGGCCGTGCGGTGATTTACGAGCTGCCCACGGGGCGACAGTGAGGGCTGCCCGACGCACCGCCAGGCGCGGCCGCGGGGACAGACATCGCCGTCACACAGGCGGACGACGCGGGGCTCACTAGCGAAAGTAAAACTATCGAAAGTCCTCCTGGGCAGAAAAACGGTAAACGAACCATCATTACACTAGGTACAAGTCGGCAGAGGCAAGCGATTCATTGTCACTAGAATGATGATCTACCATTCTAAATAAAGTCATTAACACTTCATTTAAAAAAAACATATACAACAACATGATTCAGAGACATGCACGAAGTGTGGAGCACAAGTGACAACCACCCATCTTCATCTTGATTGTCCGAACACAGCAAGAGAAAGTTGAATGAACTCTGTCCTCTTTGATTTATTCAAGACATAGGAAGAATGTTACAAAATTCTAATATTATGTGAATCAACAAGGCTGATAGTTATTTATGCACCAATGGTTTATAAGAGTTCTGATGATCGAGATGTGACAAGAAGGCCGAGGGCCCTTTGTCCGAATCTGCTCTGGTCTTGGTGATAAAGAACTTTCAAGTACATCAGAAATGAGTGGAACATGATTAGGTACTTACGAGTTCTGAGTAGAGATCATCTTACAAACAGGACTGCATTTGTCAGAAATGCTTCTTGTCGCTCAACATAAATTCATAAAATTGTAACAATTTTGCTAGGTCCTCACGTCGCGGAGGATTGTTAATTGATTGAACGATTTTAATAGATTTAATCGATCAAATAATTTAATACATCAATTAATTTAATGGATTGATTAATTTAATGGATATATTAATTTGATGCATTAATTAGTTTAACCGATTAATTAAGCTAATCAATTATTTAATATAATTTATCGATTAATTGATTGATTGATTGGTGTGTCTGGGAACCGCTTCAGTGTAGCACTGGCCCAGACGGAGCAAGCTCTAAGCTCCCAAAATATGTGGTAGTGTAGTGAATGTACGTATAAGTATTGTGGGTAAGTAAGGGGTGGAGTTAGGACAAGGAACAGGAAGAACAGATTGCGCGTGGTCCGTGGCTCGTTTGTTAGGGTACTGTCCGGGCATTCACCCGGTGTTGATCGGAGAAACAACGGAAATCTACCGACCAGAGCAGCCGGTCGTTAGAATTCTCCTCCAGACAGCGGATGAATTCGACCTATCCAGCTAGCGTCGAAAGTCCGCCGGGGGAGGAATCCTAGGAGCAGGAGCAGCGCAGAGACATCAATTTATGCCCTGCGCCACCAACGCAAGTCGCGCGGTGGCAATGAGGGCGGAGCGTGCAAGTGCGTGGGCGCAGGCGAGGCCGGTGGCGCGCGCAGCGGCTGGGGAATGAAGCTCTCTGCGGTGCCAAGCCGCCGTATGTAAGCGCGGAACACGGCACGTACACGGAGGAGCGCGTGCTGTTCCTGCCGGCGCGGGGGCGCAGCGCTGTACTCTGACAGCCGCGCCGCGCGCAGCTCCGTGGAACGTGTAACCTGCTCTAGGCCGCTTTTGTGGGATTTTAATGCACTGTTATGTGGTCTTTGCACATGTTCTTGTGTGCAACCTTGAATAAGTTGTGCAAGATAGTGTGTACTGTTTAATTTCTTCGATAATTTCTTCCCGATTCAATGCTATTGACAAGAAAATAGCAATAAGAGATAGAGAGATGAGATGGGTAATGATTTTATGCATGAAAATAAACATCAATCAACATGATAGGCAAGCAAACAGGGAGATGCCAAAAAATCTAATGCAAATGTTCACGAGTAAAGGAAATCTAGTGAAGGGATGTGCCAATGCATGGAGCGCCCAGTTTGTCCGTTGCCTTTGAGTACTCGGAGCAGCATATTGCCTTTGAACGCTGTGACGATAGATAAAAGGATAAAACATTCGTGTTAACAGTGAAAGCTCATAGCGAACCAGTAGCGACAGCAATAAAATACCGATTATTTCTTATGTAAATTAGTGGTAATACAGAACGTCACATACATTCTTGGAGTAATTCATTTTCTGTTCTTTTTATTATAGGCTACCGTTTTGTTATTATCCTTCCCCGCTACCCCCTATCGATGTCTAAAATATATTTTTTTCATGGGTTCTTATTTTTTCAGTACCCTAATAGCATAAATGAAATGTGACTTCACGAATGTAATCAAAAATGTCGCTCAAGTGATTCTAAAACTGTGCAAATTTAAGCTCATTTTTTCAGAAAATGTTCTTGTTTTCCAGAAAATTTATCAGAAGTTTGTTTATCAGATCGTTTAGAAGAGTTTCGCTTACAAATGCAATGATGAACAACTTTACACAAAGATGCCGATTTTGCTAACTTAGGAATTATAGGTGAGGGTATCATTATTAGGAATTATATATTAGTTTTCGGTGAGGGTATAATTATTTAATCGTGTTCCTCTTTGAGTTACTTTTTGTTGGTTTTGTTGGTTTTGTCAGCATAACTGGTAAACATTGTTTTTCGTCCTTTGTGTACTTTTTCAGAGCGTGAAAAAGAGAAAGAAAGGTAAATAGAGAGAGAAGAAAGAGAGAAGAAAGGAGAAAAAGAAAGAGAAAAAGACAGAGAGTATAAAGAGAGAGTGATAAAGAGAGAGGGAGAAAGAGAGAAGGCAGAAGGAGAAAGAGAAAGAGGGAAACTGCCAAGACAGAAACAAAAAGATATACGGAGAGAGGAGAGAAAGTTATTGCACGTTTCTTTCTGTATACAGTGTATAAAGTGTTAAAAATATTACATGCTTGTTTTGATCGTTTAATAAAATGCAATTTTCAATTCTGAATTTTTGTGTGCAAGCAGGCCCCCAAGAATGCCACTCCCGAACATACCACAAACAAACACCACAAAAACAAAACTAAATGAACGAGTTAAAGTAAAATTAGAAAGCTGATAGATAAATAATATTTTTCACAAGATAATATAATAATAATAATAATAATATAATAATAATAAGAATAATAAAATGAATAATAATAACAAAAACAAATAAAATATTTTATTCGTAATAATAATTCGAAAATTGACTTCCGAACCCCAGATTTACCCCGAGAAACGTAGTGTAGAAAGTAGTGTGGAGGCATGACTGCGTTTGCGTGTCGTGGTGTGTGTGTGTGTGTGTGGTAGAGAGAGAGAGAGAGAGAGAAGAGAGACCGAGAGAGGACAGACGAGAGAGAGAGTAGAGCGGAGAGAGTCCGGCCAACCACGCACATTGCGTCTCCTATAGCAAACCGTTAGAGCATTAGTGGCCCAGAAAGGAGCACGTAATACGCTACGTGGGATGAAACGCTTGGAGTTATATAAACAGGCATGGGGGATATCCCTGCAGTTGGAGGATGGCTGGAAGGTATGGGGGGAGTCGTTGTGGGGATCGAATACAATGTGGCAACGGTCGCCCAGGCCAGACGCGGGCGGCAGAGGGAGAGCATCAAAATGAGGCGGTGCGGCGTCTCTGACGATAGTGCGCTGCCGTGGGAGGGGCTGCGCTCGCGGCGTCGCGCTGCACTCGCAAATGAGGAAGCGCGAGCCTGGGGCCGCGCGGCCGGAACGTCGGCGCTGGAGAGGCGCGCCGGGGAGCGGCACGTGGAGAGCGAGGAGCAGCGATTTGTGTCGGAGAGGACGGCGGCTTTTAGGGGGCGTGGAGAAGTGCAGTGATGGAGACTCTATAAGCAAGGGGAGGAGAGCGAGAAGGTTGGGAAGGATAGGCAAGTGCTGGATATCACCTGAGAGTATATGAGTGTCGAGAGTATCAGGCGAATGACGAGTGAGTGACGGATGTGTCGGAGATGTTAGGGTTCAAGGAGTGTCGGGGAGTGTCCAAGTGAGTGTCGGGGAGTGTCAAGGAGTGTCGGGGAGTGTCGGGAGTGTCGGAGAGATGCGGGGAGTTGTCGGAAAGTGGTGGAAGAGTGTCGGAAGAGTGTCGGGAGAGGTCGTTGAGAGTGTCGGGAGTGTCGTGGGAGTGTCGGGGAGTGTCAAGTGGGTCTGAGTAGTTTTACAGAAGATGGAGGAGAATCGGAGAGTTAAGATATAGCTTGAGAGTGCGGAGAAGTGGTGGTAAGTGGAGGAGAGTTCGGGGAGAATCCGGGTAGTGGAGAGGGAAACGGTCGAAGAGCAGTCCGAGAGTGGGGGATGAAAGGTAGCGGGCGGTGGGGGGTTGGCGGGAAGTGGCGTGGCGTGCACGTGCTCCCCGAGGGCGCCGTGAGTGCGTCGCCTAATTAAAGGAGGGCGGGCTGCGGCGCGACTTGGTATGCATGAAGATGGTCACTTGGCAAAACAAGGAGCGGCTAAACCGGGATTACTCGCCGCCGGGAGACGCCGCGCCGCGGGCGCGCGCCATTCGGCTTCTCGGGACGAACGTCGCCTTGTC
Organism: Gryllus bimaculatus; assembly: GCA_017312745.1. Lineage (NCBI taxonomy): Eukaryota > Metazoa > Arthropoda > Insecta > Orthoptera > Gryllidae > Gryllus > Gryllus bimaculatus. Next base: position 11,216,775 of record BOPP01000025.1, on the reverse strand, counting down.
TCGCCTCGCCTTGACACACGCCGCGCCCTCGCCAAGCAACGCGCACAAGGCAGGCGTAATGGGCGAACGACGCCGCGACTGCGGCAGCCAGCGACAGGCACGTGCGTTGCGTCTCCGGGCTAAAGGAGAGTCAGAAGTATTTCAAAGCGCGTGACAATGATTCAAGATTATTTGTTAACAATCGATTTTGAGGGGTATTTTTGGGGGCTGTGCAAGTGAATGGACAATGGTGGAGGCGTAGTAATATGGAGCTATATTCTCCACATAAATCCATAATATTATTACACACATAAAACTACGTCGTCTAGAATAGGCAGTATATGTGCCACGTATGCTATCGATGAGACTACCCAAGAAAGTATTTGAAGAGAGGGTGTTTGGGGGCAGACCGGTTGGAAGACCCAGGAAGAGATGGCTGGATGGCGTCACCAAAGATTCAAGGAGATAGTTGTTTGAACTATCAGGTCGAATATTCACCAAAAGTTAGGGCATGATCAAGTGGCAATCATTTACGAACTTTCAATTTTATTTCTATCAGCTTTTACAGGAAGATCATTACATTTTTTACTATTTCGTTTTGTATTTGACTCATTCTGCATAATGGCAGTTTTCTGTATTAATATGAGCTGAAAAATACTTGTTTAGAATTGATTAATGGGTACAACAGTTATCAACCTGCTTATCAATTTGTCTGTCCAAAACTGCAATGTACCTACAATCATCAGGTGTGTTTCTTCTACAATGTATGTAGTATCCTTCATTTACTGAGTAGGGACAATGAAAGAGCTTAAGAACCTTTTTCAGCATTTTCCTCTGACCAACATCATCTTAAAGTTTGAAGTTGAAGTCTTCACATTGGAAAAGAATCGTGTCTTTGGAAACAACTTCGTAAATCTGAAAATCTCATTATTATTATTATTATTATTATTATTATTATTATTATTATTATTATTATTATTATTATTATTATTATTATTAGTAGTAGTAGTAGTAGTAGTAGTAGTAGTAGTAGTAGTAGTAGTAGTAGTAGTAGTAGTAGTAGTAGTATTATTTTGTTACGGCCGTAATCGTTTCCTGCTTGAACCTGTGATTCGACACTAGTTGACACTTGACACTTTGGTGAATGAGTTTGTGATCGTAACAGCTATTTGTCCCTTGCTTGTCCACGCCGTCGTGCGTAGACCTACTCGTTCGCTCGGCAGATTTCCCGCCCCAGCGGCGGAACCGCCTCACCCGCAGCCCTGGCCTGTTTGCGAGGATGCTGCTCCGGCAATAGTTTGGCATTGATCGGAGAAACCACGGAAACCAATTAAAGAATTGCCTGCTTATTCTGTAAGGTAGCACTAGCTACTAAGATGTCATCGTCATAAAATCAGATGTGAAATCTCCTGTGTGTAGGCAATTTGCCATACACGTAGGTGTCGGTTTTGCATTGGCAGGCGTCAGCAAAATAGATCCTAAAAGAAGCCTTTGCTTCCGCATCTCTTAAACTAAAATCTTGCGAGGTCGCTTTGGTTCTTAGAGACATAATAAAGAGACACCATGGAAGATTTTGATCATTCAACAAAGGAAACAGTTCCGTCCGCAAAACTCGGTTACCCTTTCTTCATGAATTTGCAAAGCTAATTATGATGACAAAACCACCTCTTAATGAATACTATTTTTTTGCTGGCCTCTATAATATTGTCCACTTTATCTAATCCCCTAGGTTAGTCCATTGTAATGTCGTGTGTAGCTTCAAATGATATGTTCAATTCTATTCTAACCTTTACAATTTGCAAACGTTAAAACATTTTTGATGTGTTTCATATAAATGATTTTTTGCAAGGAGATACAAAATTCAATAAACGATAAGGGGTTTGACCTTTCATCCTTATAAGAATATAAGCAATTGCTTATAACAATTAAGCTTTTCATGAAATCAGGATTCGAATATCAATATTATAGCGATAAATGAATTTAATCGGTATAGAAATATTCTACGTCTATCATATCTTTATTCGCAGGACCTTTAAAATACAGGAATAAGATGTCAAATGGAGGCATTTTCAGGTTTTAACTTCTCAGTCGCCTATTCCGGTAATTTTTTTTATAAAAGGTCTTCTACAAGTATTTTCTAATGATAATTCCGGTGTTTCAATGCAATCATACCGGTATTTTAAGTTAATAATTGTGATGTTTGACCGGATATCTTTCAAAAGAACAATTGTTGCCACTAAATTTTGTGGCGATCGGACTAAAGGCATGCTTTCAAGTTCTTATGCAATGCTGATGGTGTGGTTGTTGATGTTTTTGAAGAATTTGATAAATTAATAAATTGATATAACTAATAATAAACAAGTGCATTCTCTTAAAAAAACACTTAATATATTTTTATGAAGAAAATACCGATTTTCACGCAACACAATTAAATGACAAAACCCATTACATTTTAATGTCAAAAATAAATCCGATGTATCTTTATAACATTCAAATGTATTAAACTATAATGTAATAAGATTGAAAAGTAACAATATCAATAACTTTCATCAGAAGAGATGTCTCAGGGAATGAACTGACGTAACTGCAATCCCACTGACCTTGGTTCTAGTTCCGTCTGTGGCACGATTTTCGTCACTAGCTTGTCAGCTACATCTAGTTCAGTCGCTGTCTAGAGGAGAATTCCAGCTACCGGCTGCTCTGATAGGTAGTTTTCCGAGGCTTCTCTGATCAACACCATACGAGTGCTGAAGCAGTACTCTAACAAACCGGCCACGGACCACGCGCGATCTTTCCTTCCTCTTCCTTGTCCTATCCTCGCGCTTACACTAACATGTACTGCACTACTACACATACCGGGAGACCGTTCACGAGCTTAGAGCTCGTTGCTGCTGAGGCAGTGGCCCGCTGGTGGGAGATATCTGGTTGGGGAAACCCATATAGCGGGGAATATCACCGCCACCTCACGAGAAAAAGAGCCTGCACCAGACTTAGGGGAGTAATGACCTGAGTAGTTGAAGCGACCGAAATCACTAACAATCAACCAACGATAATCAGCTTCATTAAAAGTTTGAAACCTTTCAATAAAAACGGTAATCTGATTTTTCTCTGACACCCCTCCTTGGTAACTTTGGTTGCCCTCTGGTAAATTGGAAGTACAGAACTAGATTGGCACAACGTCTTTCTGAAAAGCAACTATAGTAGGTGGATCCGTCTAGAAGGAAAATCATGAAAAATACAGTAGCGGAAGAAACATTTACTTTTGTTAGGCATCTGTATAAATACAAACAAGAGCAACATAGCCACTCTCCTTTGGATTTATACAGATGCGTCTAGAGAAAAAACCACATTTCGTAAGAATTTACCTCCGCATTCTATAAAGCTTCAACTTTCTTTCTGCAATTCTCAGTGCGTGGCTTCCACTTTGTCTTCAGCCATCGCCGGTATTGTTTAAAATCTTCCCTCTTTCTCTAGATAATACTTCTGCGGGAAGTCGACTGGGAGTGGACCTCCGGCGGCCATGTTGGCGACTGCAGCTTCTCCGCCGGAAAAATCCTCTTCCCGCAGGGCACAATCCGCCCGAGCTCGCATTTCTTACATCTCTCTGGCGGCGTAAGCCCCGGGCCACCTGGCCGCTCTCGGCGTGCTTAAAGAAAGAGCACAGCAGCGCGGGAAAAATATATGAAATATAATCCCTTGTAAAATACAGAAGCGTTAAAGAACGGTGCAATTAGTTAAATTTTCTTTTGAATGCTTCTAATTAAGGGTAGATTAAACGATTGTATTGCTCGTGCTCAGAGTGCTCTTTTATTTGAAAAGGGTTCCGGAACCCCTCCTAATTTATTTCTCCAGAGGCACTGAGGCACACGGCTTATAAATAAACGTATCCAGGAAGGCAATGCGTCACGGAGAAGGGAATTAATGTCTCAAGTCTCCCGTTTGCCAAATTAATGAAGTGATAATTATTCAAGTAATGAGATTGATAAACGGAACTGGCTTAAAAAATCCTTTCATTGCTCCCTCAATTCCAGAGACCTTTTAAAGAACCACCAATAACTAAGGGGAAAATGGAAACAATAAATTGAGTGAAACAGAGAACTGCCTAAAGGATATTTAACATTTTTGGAATGCAGGCTTCGTTTGTACGAAATGAATGCCCCTAGATTTATGAATATAATATCTGTAGACAGTCGTCGCAGCTGAAAATTACTTAAAAATAAACTGACATTTTCATTTCAGAAATCCACTTAAAAAAAGACTTTCTGGAGTGTAACATTGTTCCCAATGTTACCACTAAACTCTCGTAAGAAACGTGTGTGTGTGTGTGTGTGTGTGCGTGTGTATGTGTGTGTGTGTGTATGTGTGTGCATGTGAAATTTTACCAAAACATTTTTATTTCAGGTTATTCAGCATTGTTTACTTCATTTGAATAGGGATTAGAAACCAGAATTGTCAATATCATATAATAGTATTTTGTTTTCAGAGAAATGGAAGTAATAATACAAAGTCCTATTGCGTGTAGCAGTTACATGGAAGGAAATGAATTTGTTAATAACGTTTTGAGTACTACAGTGAAATCGCAGAACATGAGAAACTACAGCAGCATCAACAACACACACCTTACATAGTTAATAAGTTGTGATATTTATGAGTAACTTTCTAGATGCACACGTTCTTTACCGACAAATATGAACTGAAAAATGCTATGATAGTAATTAAACGTAAAAATAGTAAAAAAAGTAATATATAATAATTACATATTGAATGATGTTGCTTATTATCAAAATTTCGGTGGCGTAACATAATTTGATTACGATTTTTAAGTGCAAAAAATATTTGAAAATAACTGTATTGAGTTACTAATTACTGACTGTTTAATTATTAAATAGTTTAAACACACAATACGCATCACATAATTCAATTGATGAAACGTAAGTAACTGTTTGGATAACTAATTATTCCACGCTGTTATTATCAACGTGTGCTTCTCGGTGTAACATCTCAACGCCGCAAGTACTAAAGAGCGGCCAATAACCTCCCACACACGGCGAAGACAGAGAGGCCACACCGGGCTCGTGCAGATCAACTTAATCCATCAGCATGTGTAGACCTTGCTCATTATCGGTGCATTCCGGGTAATCGACGCACGTGATTAGTGTAATAGCCTGCGGCCGGCGCCTCTTCCGAGTGCCCGGCGCCGCTCGGCGCTTCGCAAATGCATAGTTAATACGCTCACATGGAAGTTGCCGCTGTCCTCGGCAGCTTTCAAAGAGATTATGTAATGGCTGCTACCTCAACGTTGCGTGCACACACACACACACACACCGTCGCTGGTGCGAGCGTAGTCATGGTGGTGAGCATACGCCGGAACTGAGAAGTGGTGACGAAGTGGTGACGAAGTGGTGAACGTGAGGCGGGTTCAGATAAGGCTGGAGATGATGCTGCAAGGATGCTGCAAGCAACAGAACTGAGATTAATATGCAGTATCCAAAATGGACCTCATGTTTAAAGGATGATGCGAGCGAGCAATTTGTGTCAAAAATATTAAACAGGGAATAGTTTGGTGATGGAAATACTAACAGGACAAGAACAAAAGTTCCCTTTCGTTTTTGGCTACGTGTCTATATTTGTATTAGTGGTTCGCGTAGCTTATCTGGATACCTTTATCAAGAAGCAAATTGACGATTCATGATGTATTTTAATAATGATTAGTGGATTTTTTTTCTTCCGAGCAAAAGTAATATGAGATTACGCGAATGGCTCTCCGGGTGACGAGTTTCTGATCATCATGCCTCAGTCTTTCTCGGGGCTGAAGTGTCTGACAATCGGCCTTCGTTGTGACGTTTTTGCGTGGTGATGCGCAATGCGAATTCTGCTAAAAAGCACTGTTATCAACGCTTCGCTCTGTGTCTCATCATAAGTTATCTAATGAAAACCAATATGACATACAGAAACGATAAAATTATCTAGACACTCAAATAGTCTTGCATTAAAAAACTAGTGCAGCTATAACAGCACATACTTTCTTGCAATGTTTCGAACGTTTGCAATTTGCAACAATACATAGAGTTCAACAAAATGAAACCTGTGGCTTGTGTTTTAGAATATAATTGTTTAAAAATTGCTCTACTTTTCGCAACGTTATGCAAAAATTACTCATATTTTCGAAAAATTGCTCATGGTCATATTTCAAAATCCGACTGAGCACCAGACTTTAACAAAAAATCTCTATATTCAATATTATTGTTGTAGGAAAATTCCGAAAGCATTACGAGCAATTTTCGAAAATTGAGAGATCTCACTGAAAATGAGAGCTGTGTTATTTTTAAGGCTTCATGTACAGAACCCTCATAAATCTAAATATCAGTTTCAAGCTCGTACCTCGCGCGTTCGTTTAGTCGATTGGTGAATATCAATTTTGGAGACAATTATCTGAACGGTTTAGATTTAGCGTTGACCACGGACGCATGACGTTTTCCTGCAATTTTTCGTTCTCAATCACCCACAATACGCGGATTATGAATACTTACAGTGTGAGAGGTAGTAGTTTGCTACATATGTGTATCAGTCCAGGTCGGAGCGAAACGTCTGCTTAGGCGACTGGGGAAGATGTCTTACTGTGTTCTTTGTGGTTTTAATATAAGGTACGTGCAATAGCTTTTAACTCAAACTAATGAATTTCACAAGGACACTAGGTGACAGGTATCCACAAGGGGACGATATGGCATGAATTGTTACACTTGTAGCGGCCATGCTCATGAGTGGGTTGCTGAGAAATCGCTTTGAGAATATTTCCTTTAAGATGAAAAAATATTTCGCTTAAGAAAACAAATTATTATATTTTCTTAAGTGCCTGCATACTACTTAATCTCCTGACGACGTTGCCGCTAAGAATTTCCCAAGAATGAAGAACCAACCGCCTGAGAAGATGTAACGTCATGTGCCACACTTCACTGCCCTTACGTAACAAAACATAAAAATATTGCTAATAGTTCGAAAATAGTACTTCAGTGGAGAATAACGGACACATTTATTTGCGAGTCCGAACGGGGCAACAGAAAAACAAAAATTTCTAATTTTTTGCTCAGTATTATTCACACATTATTGCCTATATTTTCCAGTTTTCACTTGCTAGAATAGATGTCTTGCGAGTTTCAAATCCCTCAGGCACCGAGACACGGGACTACGCATTCTCAATGATACAACTACTATGTCAGCCAGGGGGCTTTGGCCGACGAGCGGTGGCCCAGCATCTCGGCCATGGGATACGGAGATCGTGTGGTTAGCACGAAGACATCCTTCCATTGCATATTCTGATCTTGATAACCTTAGGGTGGGCTTTCACATCGTCACACAGCAATAGATACTGGAGCGTTTGTAAGGAGGTGCAGTTATATTGCATCGGCCTGGAATTGAACCCGGGGTTGCGCCATGGAAAGTGAGCACAATAACCAACGAGCTACACGAAAGAGGCCCCATTATGTCACTGCTTTAAGAAATACAAGACAATACATGCTCACCAACCATATTTTGATCTAATTATAGAGCACGTGGTTTTTGGCAATGTTTCAGTGAAGAAACAAAAACAGTTTTTAAACCAGTTTAACCTGAATTGTCATTTTCCGGACGCACATGCCATAAAAAATAAAAACTAGCTGAATACATGCGGTTACATCACACAAAAAGAAATGCTGTAGAAAACATTCTAAAGAAAAGTGTAGTGAAGCAAGTTATCACCTCCATTTAGCCACGGGGATTACAAGAACCTAGATAAACAAGCATAATTATTCGTTGACGTCGTGGAGACTAGATGGAGGACTTCTCAATTGCACAAATTGTGGATTTTATGCAATAGTACGATTTTCTGCAGATATGAACTCTCCTGACTTCTGGTTGAAGACGTTAAATAGACTTGTGACTTTACTTTACATACGCACAGCCTTGCATTTAATTTTAATTTGGTTATTGAGAAAGATAAAATAATATATATTATAATTTATATAATAATACTATATATATATAGACTGTGACTACCTGGAACTACTTCACACAAATAAAATCATATAAAGACGGACATTTTTCGGAATGGGTTTCCAGGGAAATGACGCTGCATTGGAAGAATATTCAAAAAATTCATTATGCAATTAGCAGTTTAATAACTACACACTATACATAAGTTTTTACAATCGCAGGCGCAAGCCTTTAAATAGTGCGGCACGCAGTAACGCACCTTGAAGCTTCCGATTCCACCGCTACTGGACAGAAGCCTCGCCGCCGTGCAACGCGCGCTACCGTCGGGCAAACTCCGCTCCGTCCCAAGTTTCCGGAGCCATTTCGCGTTGTTCCGACTGCCCCAGCACTCAGCCTCCCGTCGCAGCCCCAAATTACAGCCGTCTCCTCAACCCCATACTCCATACATCCAAGCCGGCATGGAATGCTGGTCTTCATCACTTAAATGCCACTTTATTTTTCATGAATTCGGCCTTTCCACTACTGTTTTCTCTAATCATCTGATAATTGATTTAGCACTCTAATCTCCCACTCAATAACTATAATCATGCCACACATGTTGGTAATTTCACCACACATTGTTTGGGCATCACAGCCCACCGCACTGCACCCCGGCTTCTCCGTCTATATCTTCCACCCGGGCGCTAGCCCCCTTCTCCAAAATTAACACCCGGCCGCCGTGGCTCTCGTTCGCTACGACAACCGTCACTCACTCGCCACCTCCCCCGGTTTGACCTGGTGCAGCCGCCGGCGCGTCACTGCGGCGATCGAATCAGCTTCTCTTCTTATAATTAATAACAAGTTTTGCTATTATTATTAGAAACTTCTTCCTTCAATACATAATAAATTGAAACGAAGAACGTTTCGCATAGTAAACAAATCAAAATGTATAACTAATTCTAATTAAAAGAAGCACAATCGATCAGCGAGTAACGCCCGCCGCCCCCCGCCGCTGCCACCAACGTCAAATCGGGTAGACGGCGAGCGGGACGGCTGGGCCATTATCGGAGAGAGCCCGAGCGCACACGGACGGCTTGCTGCCTCAAGGGCCAATGTATATATCATACCACACAGTTTGATATTGATCTCTCTCTTTTTT
>BOPP01000025.1:11101617-11207224 GCA_017312745.1 Gryllus bimaculatus | reverse complement strand
AGTGCGTGGGCGGAGCAGCCGGCGCCTTGCGGTGCAAGCGCCCCCGCCCACGCACTTGTGTGTGGACAGCGCACGCACGCGCGTGCTCAGCGCGCGTCGTGATTACTTTGCCAATACACCGCCCGGGAAAGAGTTGTGTCACGGCGCCATTTCCCACAGTGCTCACCTCGCATATCCGATGGACGAAGGTGATTATGCTTCTGATACATTTTACTTGTGTCACGGAAACATGTCAAAAATAAGTATATTACTTTACTCTTTGGAAAGATGTAAAGAAAAAAATTGGTGCCATTTTTGAGAAAATTTTGAAAATGTATGTGGGGGCTTCATATAAAGTACCCCCAAGTTTTAAAGATTGTTCTTCAAAATCGCAAAGTTTCGATTTGAGTCAGATCCATGGGAGAATATCAATTTTGGAAACATTCCTACTATCGAATGAAATTATTTATTGTAATTTTATATCACTTGCTATCATACGAAATATTCAACAAACTTCCTTTAGAATTGTTTGTCCTTCGTTTAATTTATTGCGATTCAAAGATACAATACAATAATTCCAAAAAGAAAAATTGTAGTAGGTAGTTATAAAATCAATGAATTATCGTTGATTATTTTTCAATGTTTAATTTCCATTTAACAAGTTTTTTACTCAATCACTTCCTTTTTATTGCATTTTCCTTTTGAAAGTGAAACAATGATGACGTTAAATTCATATGTAAATGGTGTTCAAAAACATCGCCATTTATGTGTTGAGAAGCAACATCATAAAGGGATCAAAAAACAAAAAAGAGATAAAGCAAGAGTTAAAAAGAAAGGAAAATAAAAAAACACCTTGTGATTGCACTTTAGTCCCGCTTCCATGATAACATTAGTCACTGTGACGTGCCTAAAATTGGTCTTTCAAAAAGTCTCCAACGCCACAATAGTAAATTACAGACTTTTTCCTCCTTGGAACGATTTTTTACGGAATGGTCATTATCTGTTTGACCACGGGAGTGAAGCAGCTACGTTTGAGGATGGCATTAACGTCACAGCACTTCTTTTATCCACTCATTATTGACTGAACTGATGATACAATCAAAAGTCTTGCGAGAGTGAAAAATATAAACACAATGCGACATTGTAATTTGAGTAAAAACAGTGGACACAAGCTCTTCAATTTAGGAAATTAATGGTTGAAACCAGTTAATCTTATCAATGAAAATTATCGCTCAAAGTATTTTGAATCTGACCGAGTTGGTAGTAATTCTTTCGATAAACTTAAACGTCTATCAACTAATATTTTTGAGCTGCGTGATAAACTAGAGATAATTGGTTATAATATCGGCAACTTAAAAATCACTAATATTAAAATGTTTTTTTGTTTCTTTCGTGAAACAGATCATGGTTTAAGAAGTAATTTACATCTACACAGTTTCCAATTTTACTACCTAATGGAAATACGATCCCTGCATGTTATGCTTTGGGCGTCGTCTAGAAAAAAGACATTTCAAGAAACTAAATATATTATTGTGCAACTGATGATGTTCGTGAGTAATGAAACAAAAGACAGATATATAAGCAATGAACAAAGAGTATTGGAATTTCAGAGTGAGTACGAATTTTGCCGATGTCAAAAAAATGAAGATTTTTATATCAAAGCTTATTTTTATACGAGCTGATTACCCGCCATTGCCCGAAAATTTTTACTCGGAATCATCTGTTAAGCCTCACACCTTGCACACTTGGCACGCACTGGCATGGGGTGGCCGGAGTTATGACACAAGTTACACAACTTGGTCTAATTCATCCGTTGTCGTGAAGAGTATTCTAGGGGCTTGGTGCTGGGATCGATACCTTTTCCGACTCATGATAAGGACTCCAGGTCGGAGCAGCACCTTAAAATCGGGCCACGGACCGCGCGAGATATTTCGTTCCTCGTTGAGAGAACCCACGCAATCAAGCTGTGAGTTTACATTTTATCTATTCTTTTGTTTTGAAATCTATACCGTATGAACAAAACATTAAAACGAAACTTTACAATACATTTAAAACTTTGACATAACTCATTTTCTCGATTAAGCGCATCTGCAAGAATAAAATTTAAATGAAACAATGCATAATTAAATATTTTCTCCAGAAAACAAAGAACAAACCAGTCTGGAGCCCGTAGGGATAATCCTTCTCTCTTGTGGGACGAACTTTTAATAATGCGACGATAGCACCTTTCAATTTCGAAGCTTGTTTCCGTAAAACAATAATTTTAAAGATTTTTCAACTACAAGATATTGTGCACTAAGAACGGTGTGAAAATAAACGTATGAACGAGTGTATGAGGTATTTGCGGAGATTTCGATTTGCAAGAGGCCTGAAAGATTCTATTCAAGCTAATCTAGAAGTTCTTGCGCCACATAATGCATATTTAACAACTTCATTGCAAATCAATTTATATGTTCTGTGAATTTTTTCTTCTTCTTTAACACACTTTTCGACAACTTGGTATATTGGCGTAAAATGCCTGGGAATTTTTTTTCGTAGAGCAGATAGAAAGTTGTTTCATGTTAATGGCGTAAGCCGTCAAGGCTGGAGAATAGTTTTCCTCACTTTGTGTAATATAAGGGATAATAACCCTTCGCTTTCAATCAAAACTATAATTGATACGCATTTCATAGGTTTAACCAGCCAATCAAATCAACGCCACCTGATATCTAAGAAAACTTTCTCTTTTTAGGCGAGAGTTCACCACGGAAGCTTTACCTCTGGACTGTTCGCGATAAAGTCAGGGCGACTACCAAGGCCCTCTGTCTGTCGCGCAGGTGGGGCCAGCAGGCCTTTCGCGCATGCGCATTTGCGTGCGCTCCGTAGTTCCGCCACGCGCCTCGCGATAGCGCCACCGACATTCGGAATGAAGCTCCACCCTTTGGGCACTGCGAAACGCAGACGGCTGTCAGAGCTCCTGTTTCAAAAAGGAGTTTCCAACTTTTTTAAAAAAATAAAGATTATCTGGATGTTTCGAGATTTTACTGGGTATTTGATAAAATCATCTTAGCCGATAGCAGAGTAAACTATATAAATATAGGATTAGCCTACAGCTTTACGAAATGCTCAAACATCGAAGTAAATAAATTTTCCTATCAAAATAATGCTATTTTTTAAGAAGTGTATTGTCCCTTATACGTATTAAGTCGACTTTCTCTTCGCGGTAAGCAGAGGCAATCTATAAATTTCAAGAAGAGTGATCGTAAATATAAGTGCCGATTAAGTTTCAACGAATTCAATACTTTATCTTCTCTGAAATAGTTCTTTCGAATTGTGGTTGATGGTGATGGAGGTAACTGAAATATTCTTTGCTACCTGCAGATGGCGAAAAAAAAAATATTTTTATGAATGATTATTGATATAAAATGTTAATATTTTAAAGAATGGTATTCAATTATGTAAGAACATACCTTATTCTCCTTGTTCTTGTTACAGTTTCTTAAAAGTTTGAATGATTAATATTATTCTTTTGAAAGTAATTTACCGCTGTAATTTGAAACCAGGGGTGCACAGATTAAGTACAGATTTTTTGTACAATGGTAGTATGTATAACATGATAAACATTTTTTAATAAAAATATAATAATGTTTGAGCTGCAAACCAATTTTTGAGATCGCGTACGAGAGAATGCGTCACAGGATTAACCCTTTTGTACTTTTTTGTACCTTGTGTTTTAGCAGGAATTGAGGACAATTTTTAGGTTTTCAATTTATTTTGATACATGGTCTTCGTGAATATATGTGCGTAGCTGTTACATTAAAATTATAAGAAACTATAATAAAGTCTCAATTTAAATAGTTTTAAAAAAAATATGAAAACGTTGTATTCAAGTCAGTGATTATCTGTTTAACCTCTTGTGTGATATTATACGACGTCTCTAACAACCCTCAAAAAAGGTAATATAAAAGGCCAATGAGATTCGTAGCAATGAACATTGACAAAAAAACTCAATTGAAAGCAGCATATTATAGACACTAAAATAAGGTTCAAGCCAACACAAAGCCATTAATACAAAGGTCCAGCCCCTTTCCAGACTACTTATTCTTTCGTCCTGTTTTTCCATGCACGAAGTTAGGTGACCAATCTATTTCTCCTCTCTTGTCGATTCTCTGCCTTCCGCATTGCTCCTTCTACCTTCATACCAGTGAAGCTATTTCATTAGTCTATCCATCTCATAGCTGTTCTTCCTCGGCCTCTTTTTCCTTCTAATTTACCTTAAACTAATCGTTTCTCAAGCCATGCTCCATTCAGTTGTACGAGTGTTCCAGGAATCTCAACATTCTTTGTTTGCAAATGTCTGCCAATCTCTGTTGAATGCTTAGTAGGTTTAAGATTAAGAGGTTAGTTTTCTTCTGTCCATGATACTCTCAACAGGCGATGGTAAGCCCACATTGCAAAGGAATTGTTCTTTTTACATCTAGTGTCATGAGAGTCCAGGTTTCTGCTCCACATAACATCACAGAGAAAGCTAAAGTCTGGAGTAACCTTAGTTTACTATTTCAGGATATGTGGACATCTTTCCAACCTTTCTTGACCAAACAATTCAGCTTTAAGATAAACAAAGCAATAATAAGACCCTAATTTTTATTCGCCTGCTAAATCTGGTTAAAGGCAGCAAACGCCAACAAAAGTAAACTGAAAATAATACAAAACTATTTTATCAGAATTATTTTAAAACGCTTCAAACTTTCCCTGGTACGTCACGAATAAATAATTACACAAAGAATCCAACTTAGACTAAAGATCGCCACATCACCTATCTAGATATGTGCTAACTTCTCAAACACATCTAAAATACCTTCACTATCAGTACACAGACTTGCCAATATCACATTAGATACAACAAGAATACAAAATAAGTCTCCCTTTCACATGTTCCTCAAGAAATTCTTCGACTTGAACCCAACCAGTTGAGCCCTAAAACTAACAGCGACTATTGTATTAGTGTTAAGTTTTAATTTCAGTTATCTTGTAAGCCATATTCACTATCTAAAGTTAAATTAAACTATGTAATCACCATCTGTATAAATGAATGAAACAAATACAGAGGTTGAATTCTACATAGCTATTTAACTAAAATTAAAAATCAACAGATGTCGAGATTCAGGTCTTAGTACCTTCCGTCAGCAACATTAAAGAGGCAGAAATGTATTCCCTGAGATATCGCAGTTGCTCAAAATAATTACCTCGTATAAACTTTATGAATCGTGCATATGCAGATTTATTCAGTTATGGAGGGACTTCAGGATCTGATTCCAGTGATTAAGTAATTGTTCAAACATTCTATCATAATTTCGATGAAGAAATGTAAACAACCTTGGTATACTACGAATGTAAACAGACCAGCTGGAGAAATAAATCAATTTTATCTTTATTGTTGGACAACTGCTACAAATACACTCCCCACACAATGTTTACGCGATCAATATGGAAACACCACATTGTCTTATCTGCCATCAGCTTGAGAGCCCTTCAGTTTCTAAACACAAACGCTGACTTTCCCGCTTGTCCAGAAGCGAAGGCACATCCATTGCACAGTTAATAATCTTCATCACTTTGATAATACGTGTCTCAGTAATTTCTAGCTTTGTTTGTAAAATCACAAACAAATTACTTCCTTCCAAATTATACAAGAGGAGTTTTATAAAGTTTGGAAGAAATTGAGAAATTGCATTGTATTAACACATACAGTAAAACTTATGTTTCTAACTTACCAGTAATGGGTTTTGTATTTCAGATTCTCTATAAAAAGTAATCTCCTAAGTCAATTAAATTGTTCCAAATGTAACTTGAAATTTTTACTAATCAGTAAAAAGTATTAGATATTTACATTCAAATAGTTGTTTGCGCTTGATATTGGATCCAAACATTTGAAGGGGATCGAAAATTGTATTGGAATTATTATTATCTGGCAAGTTCACATGGATATTTTTAGTTTATGGTCTATTGTCATTTACAAAATCATTTGAAATTTGTATTTTCCATTTTATTTTTTCGTATGAGTAGAGGAAAAGGTATCTCAAGGGCATTGAGCAATGTATGTAATATGAGCCTCCTTAGTGCCTGTCCATTCATCACAAAAATTCTAGCAGGAACGATATAAAATACTATATTAATAACTCCTTTTGCCATTATAGCTCTGTGGATCAGTTGTGAACTGATGTGTAACAGATGTGTTTGTGTTTTTTCGATTCTAAAACCTTTGGTTCAAAATTACAGTTAAAGTTCGCTTAGACCGATTCTAATTCCTAACGAATGAAATAAAATGAGTACAAACATACATGCTATACCCTTAATCTGTAGTTTCAAACGTAACGAAGACCTGTTTAAGTTCGCAGAATTTTAAAATAGCGATGGTTGTAAAATGAGTCCCGAACTATAGTGAGTATATGAGTTCCTAATTTTAACGGGCTCATATTACAAACACTACAAGATGCCACAAAAGATACTAGGCTTAAAACAAAAGGAACACTGGGATACTAAAGACATGGTTTAGGCAACTCAGTTAAGAGCAAGGAAATGAATTTGAAAAAAGCTTCCGTATCGTTTCTCGTACCAAGACTTACTATTCAAAGGCTTGTTCGTGTTGACAAAACTTTGGATGAAATAGTTTTAACTAATGTAGAAACAAAAACTGTATTGGGGGAAAAGCTGAAAAAAAGAGTGGAGTATTTTCTTGTTGTGGAAAGTAAATTTTTAGGTCTCCCCAGAAAATACGTTTGCTGGGTATCGTACCAACGTTGGTAAAGAAAGGGACTTCAACACCCATTTATAGAAGATGCATTAGCTTGTAGGGATTGCTTCGACCATTTCATGAATCGTCACAAGCATATTTTAGATTCAAAGGCACCCCGTATCACATCAACTCCTTACAAAGAGGCTTTTGTGGTGTCTGAAGAAAAAATATGCCTTCATATACCAAAAAAAAACAACAAAAGTTGAAAAGTGAAAAGTACAAAACACACTGGAAAGAAAACCAAACCCGCACATGAGCAAGGCCTCAAACAGAAACTTCTTTATGATGAGGAAACTTCTTTATGACGAGTCGGACTACTCTATCAATTCAGAAGTCTCTGATTTGAAATCACTAGTGGGGGTTGAAAGACCCTCTGATGGATAATTTGTGTTTTATTTTCAGCCGACCACCGTGAAAAACTGTGGATCCAGGGAATTGTGTGAAATGTGGGCGCATTATGACTACTGCGGCCAAAAATAACATTTACATTTGAGATATTCGTAAATGATATTTTTTATTTTACAAGTCCACGCAAATGTTGAAAATTGAATTAACATATTTGTTTTAAAAAAGGCATTTAAATTATTTTTTTAAACGTCGAAATAAAAGTAAGGGTTCATATTATTTCTACGTATTCACAGAGAAATAGAAAAATATATGTACTGCAGCGGAAAATTGATTTTGTGATTTAACCGAAAATACACTCCCCTAATAATATACCGATTTTTTAAACGTGCTTCTGTCTCACTGTTTTTTCGTCTGCCCATCCGTCTGTGACCAACTCTAACGCCGAAACTATTCATTTTTTTTCCAAAATGAAAATTCTTCGATACATCTTGCCCGATTCAAACACTGCGATATTGAAAAGAGTTCTTTAAATATTAGGGAAACTAGACATTAAGCCCTGAAACATTTTCAAAATATCTTAAAAATACCTTTTTTAAATTCTGTAAAATACTGTATGTGACTATTATGAAGTACTACCATCCGCAGAGATAGTGTTGCCACAAATCCAGACTGTAACTATGAACATGCACACAAACATTCCTGGAAATTGTAATGATTGCAGAATGTGTTAACACAGAGCATATAACAAGAACAAGAACAAATGCCATACAAGACACACAACATACAGCTCCATCTCGTTCCATGCCAGTGCAAAGCATCGCGGCATTTCGCAAGCAAGCCTCGTTTGCGCGATGGTATGAAAAAAATTCGCGCTTGTCGAGCTCCGGGAAACAAGCCTCTCAAAAGGCAGGGCGGTTCCCCGCGGGGCGAAAGGCGTGGGAGGCACGGGGGGCCGGGGGGACAGGGGCTCCTGGGGCACGGGGCAGCGACACGCGCCGCGGAGGTCTTCTGGCGAAAAAAGCACCAAAGCAAAGGCTTCTGCAAACAAACCACTGCGTAATTTTCAAACACACCGCGCTTCACCAGGTAACATCTGATATATATCTCTTCTTGCCTATCTCTGTCTTCTCTCTCCTCTCTCACTCTCCCTCTCTCACACTCTCCCCTCTCTCACACTCCCCTCTCAACATCTCTCACACTCTCCTTCTATCCCCTTCTTCTCTCACCTCTCCCTCCAACAACTCTCCCTCTCCTCACCACTCTCCTCTCTCACCATCTCCCTCTCTCACACTCTCCTCTCTCATCTTTCCTCTCTCATGTGGTCTCTGTCTGTCTGTCTGCTGTCTGTCTCTGTCTGTCTTGTCTCTGTCTGTCTCTCTCTGTTCTGTCTTCTGTCTCTGTCTCTCTTTGCCTCTCTCGTCTCTCTCCCTCTCCCTCACCCTCTCTTCCTACTCTCCCCCCTCTGTCTCTCTATTTTGTTGGATTTTAGATATGTTATAACATCGACGCTGTTACGCATACTAAGTAAAATAGACTACTGCGTACTTTCAAAAATGATTCTGTTAGGCAAATTTTGGAAATTTTTAAAAAAAATATTTACGAAATGTTATTTACGTCTTTTTTAAGCGTCTGTGCCAGTGAAAATATGTTTGCCTTTCAAATATAACGAATGGAATCATTTATATTTAATGAGGCTGTGAAGTTTTAATTGCATACTATTAGAACTCCTTTTTAGTTTCTCTCTTTATAAGGTGTTAGTATACAAGAATACTGTATTTTTTCATTACCTATTAAAAGTTAAAATGATGAAAAGCCTCCAGAAATCGGAGTTGAAGTTGAATATCATGTTTGTTACAATGTTATAATTTCCAGCAAACCGAATTAAAGACTTATGTGAGCAAGGGTTATTAAAATCTGTTAGAGCATTTTTACTGTCTTGTATTCAGACGTGTTAAATTACGTTTGACTCCGCAATTCAATTTTAACGTATTTCATGGATATTTTATATGAAGAATACGAAGTACTACTCTGAGAGTTTTTTCAACATTACTTTCAAAACCATTGTACGAAAAGTTCTAAAACCCTCTCGCTCCCGTCGTGTTAATAACGCTCACTTTTAGCGTGAATATAAAATTGTCCACCAAATTCCATATCGCCTTTTTCCTTCAGTAAAAGCGTTCCCAGAACTAAACGCACCCTCTAGTCTGTGCTACGCGGTGTCCAATCTACGTAACAAGCGGAAGCGGCATCAACGCAGCCATATCTCGCTACCGCTTCGCCCAGCAGCCTCGGCGACGAGCGATATCCCCCGACCTTCCACCTCGTCCGCCCACCGCCGGCGCCGCTGCCGCGCCGCGCCCAGCGTTCGATCTTATATTGCGCCCTTCGAACATGTCGGCCACACGGCGCCCCGGCGCCGCGGGGTGGACAAGGCGAGGTCGCGGCGAGCGGGAGGGGAGTGGAGCCGGCCGACGTGCCGAAGGGAAACGCGTGCGGAAAAAACAGAAGGTGTTCGCGATGTGAGACTGTGGCGGAGAGGATCCTGATCGGGCGGTGTAATACCGTTGGGCGAGGTGGTGGTGGGCAACGCGCACGAGGAGAAGGGGAGGCAAGAGGCTGGCAGGAGCGGGCGGCGTTGGGCCGTTTGGGGGGTTGGGCGGGTTGGAGCGGGTTGGAGGGGTTGGGCGGTTGGGGCGGGTGGGCGGGTTGGGCTTGGGGGCGGGTTGGAGCGGGTTGGAGCGGTTGGGCGAACGGGCAGAACTGGTGGAACGAGAGAACGAGGTGGAAACGGAGGAGACGGCGGGTTGGGCGAACGGTGGCGACGAGCGAACGGGCGGGGGGACGTGGAGGAGCGGGACCGGGGGACGGGAGGGCCGTGCGAACGGAAAGTAACGGGTGGGGGTGGTGGGGGCGGGCGTGTGGACTTGGGCGGCGGAGCGGGCGCGGGCGAGTGCCAAGCGGGGTGTGTGTCAGTCAGGGCGGGATAGCAGTGTGGGCGTGAGAGGCAAGTGGCGGGCCGGAGGAGCCGGGATGGAGCGTAGGTCGGAGGGCTGGTGCCAACGACGGCTGCGCCCGTTTCGGAGGTGTGTTTCCGCCAATTCGGGAAATAATTATCCCGTGCCGCTAAATGAAAGTGCGGCGCGTGGGGCGTCTGCCGCGGCAGCCGGCGCGTGGAGTGGAGTGGGAGGAGGGGAGGCTGGCGATCGACGCCGAAGGGGCTTTTTCTTCAGACCCAAGGGCAGTGGAAGAAAAGGTGGTAGCTTCGAAGACCATTCCGCCATTATTGAGCAATTTTCATTCCTAGTTTTTCGTTGTTCTCGTGGTGCTAAATATGTTCGGAATGAAACAATACCCTTTTTCGAAAACATGCTACTCGTTCAAAAATTTCTAATTGAGGAAATTATTATAGAGAATTTATTCCCTCCTCAGTTGTTTTGTGAGTTGAGAATATTTTTCCTTCATTTCTGGATACGTTACGATAACATTAAGTTTCTCTGTAGCGAAAGAAAAACAAGCCATGAACTTATTTCAACATAATGAGAACTAAAAAATGAAATTTTCCAGCAAGAAAATCTTCATAAGATGTGTGAGGTGTATTATATGATAGAGCATATAATGGAGGGCCTTTTCAATAGCAGTCCATTCTGTTTGGAGGGCTGTTGAGAAGTGCCCTGAAACTCTCGACGAAATGATCAGGAGGAAGCGACGACTTCCGAGAAATCGGTTGCGCACTCTCGCCTTATCGCTCGAATTTCCCTCACGACGCCATCTTTGCCAACCCGTCTAACCAGAGACAATTATCTTTGTACGTCGAGCGTGTAGCGGGAAGCGACGACGAGCGAGTACGATTAAACCTCAGAGCGTTTTGCTTCCTCTTGGAATTAACGTAACTCAGAAGAGGAGAACCGGCGATCTTCGAAATGAAAGAACAATGTACAATTAACACGCACGTTGGGGTGAAAATCCTCCGGTGGCTACTTTGAAGACCCTCCTCAATTTCGAGGATCGTGGAGGTGAAAGATATAATTAGAAATAATATGGGTCAGTTATTCTCTAGAAAGTAATGAAACTGTGCATGTTTAATATATAAAGGACTACAAGGGAACTACTGCAATGTCTTCCAACTGCATTCTCGCCGAACCTCGTTTTGCAACTCAGAAGAGGATAGTGTGTCAATGCGTGATGATGTAAATTATTCATTTAGAAAATACTAGGGATTTCTGACTCAAAATTCGTTTATTAATTATTACAATTATTATAATTGCATGTTATTTTCATAAAATATGAAAATTTTTCACATGACATATTAATGTTCTTAATAATTATATGTTACTCCGAAGACTATAAACATGTCCAGTATACTTCCGTGTATCCGGGATACTTGGCTCAAATTATACATCAATTACAATAGTCGATGAATGAAACCAAAGCCATAATTAAAGTGATATTTTATATTTCAACACTATTTAAAAACTGTGATAATATAGTTCTAAGTACGCACGTATGCTTTGCAAGACCCTATAATGGCTTTTTACTGAAAAATAAAATTTCCTTCGAGACGCTTTTAAGTTTTTTTTGAAGTTGCTTTTTTCCGTTTGCTACGGGCAAATTCAATTTCATTTTTCTGCAAATCGATACCCTACCTTTTGTGTTCTCGAGACCTTGACGTGTAATTTTTCTGTTTCCTACTCTATATTGTAAGATACAGTACGATATTTTCCGAACTAGTTCAGTTTTTCACTTTTTCTTCAACACTGAAATTTATGAACGATACTTTTACACAGATATCAAGTAATACAACGTTCTCCATAAGAATAAATGTGTGATTTGTTTTTATTTCTCATAAAAAAAGCCACAACTATTGTATTAATAATTAATGTTAAAACTGGTTTAGGGAAGGATTCAATTTGGTTATGCTTTCCTTATTCTTGGTTTTGGAATTTTCATCCGGAGGCAAAACGAGTTGGACATCTTGATCTGCTCCAGACAATTATCCCGCAAACGTCGAGATTATTGATTTCGGGAATTCCACTATGTGCATGTTTAGAATTATTATATTTTAACAAAACAAATACAACATCACTCATTCCCCACTCTTGAGAATGTCTTCTAAATTCAATGAATTGAGTGTGGGATTTAGACAACTTTTTCTCTTCTAACATATAAACCCAATTTAAGTAAAATATTGAATCATCAATAAATGTGAATATATTATTTTAAGGATTTCTCGTTATTATGTCCAGATTATTTTGAAGATGCGTTTTCCATTTTTGTAGTATTTCCATTGTACGCGCATTTTTGAATTTTTTTGTAATGACTGTTTTGAAGATATAATGTTTACATTATTGTTTATCTTACTGGCGTGTTATGTTTTATCAATTTTTCTAAAAATGTGTATTCTTGTGAATGAATTCCTGTGATTTACTTGGTCGTGTTATTTGCAATTGATGGTTTTCTCTCTTTTGTTTTTTTCTTGTAACGTCTACTGCAATTGGGTCTTTGTCCTGTTGAGGTTAGTTCAATAAATACATATTTTTAAGATGTGTGGTGTCGCAATATTTAATTTCGACAATCCTATCATTCATTTTAATTCCATCTTGAAGAATTAAAACAGACTAAAATCTGGTGCAAACTGACATGTTCAATTATTTGTCTCTGAACAACCAAAAAGCTAATCAGCTCTCAGAGTCAGACTGAACATTCTGCAGTAACATTTTTATGTTACTTTCTTCTTGTGGGGTTTAAATAATAACTTGAAGGACCACGTCCACCACCAGACAGGAGAACGTTCGCTCGCCTGTCGCGCCGTCGATCAGTGGCGGATGGCCCGCGGCCGGGGTAAGGGTGCAAATAATGCAATGACCGCACAACGCGGCTCTCCGCCGGGCGGGTCTGAATCGCAGACACGGGCAGCGACTCCCAATCATCGCGAACCGCACTGCAGATACTTTTATGTTTTTGGTACAATTTTCATAGGTAGACTGAAAACATCGCGTAGTAGAAGTTTTCTTTGGTATTGTACCAGAGGTTTCCTTTCCAATTTTTTTGTTTTAGTAAAAAAAATATTATTTTAATAGATGCTTTGGGCAAATACCGTAATTCTTCAGTGAACAAAAATTGAACATTGAATGACAAAATAAGTAGATGTCTCACATAATGCACAGACTCTTTAGTTCACTAGTTTCTTGAGTCTGAGCTAGCTTTTCGGTTTTGCCACCCCTTTTCCCCAGCTGCTATCTAACGGCACCTAAAAGTCTTATCAGCGTCTCTCATTGTTACTACCTCACCTATGGGCATTACTAATGAAGAGCAAATTCACGCTCTCTGTACATTCCATAGACCTTTTGGTATCTCGGTTCTGAACCTTACGAATTTGTCCATAGCGTTGTTCGCAGGCAGGCAGGCAGGCAAGCAGACAGACGAAGAGACAATAGTTTAACTAGAATTTCTGATGCAAATTCGCCGCTTTTACGTAACTTTACGTAAGCATTACGTAACTTTCTCTCTACTACGTAAGCGGTAAGTAAAATACGCATTCGGGTTCGCCTCTTTACGGAGACAAAATATTCTTAGAATGGCAAACAAATTTAATATGTATACGTACTCTTTCGAAGGTAAACTTTTGTAATAGCCGACCGATCCTTTCAAACTCCCTGATTTCTTTTTTTTTCTTCAAAAACGGTGTACTGCCTTGCACAGGGAAATTTAACGCAAGTTAAGATTTTTCTGCTGATCACACTCCAGTAGAAATGACCTTGAATTCTAACATTATTGAATAAACTTTATCACCAATGTTATGTACCAATAAGAGAAAATGAAGCAAATGCTGTGAAAACGTAAATCACAATCTATCAGAAAACAAACTACTAAAAAAAGGTGTAAATAAGCAAGATGCAACACAGCACTTCCACACACTGTACAAAGCGCTGCGTGGGATGCGACGCCGAGATATGTAGCTACCAAACATTCAGTTTACCCCCAAGAAATACGACAAACGGGCAGAAAAGTTGCCTTCGAAATTTCTTCATGAAATCACGTCAGCCAAATGAAAAAAAAATTAGGGACAGGCGTCAACACTTCTGTTACAACACTTACACACTATGGATAGCAATAAAAAAATTGAACCGTCCTAAAAAAACACGTCACACCAATCCGAACAATACGATAGCATGTGAGCCCGAAGCGTAGACCAAAAAACTTAATCTGTTTTCGAATACTTTACATCTGTTTTTAAACCATCAGAGAAACAAAGCATTTAGAAAACAAAATGTTGATATTTCTAGAAACGCAATTATCGCTTCCTATATTTTTTCTACACGCACGAGGTAGAAGAATTATTTTAAAAACACGTTCATCCTACGTAAAGTCCAAAATTAGATCACAGAAATTCGAATCCGAAATTTACAAAATTATACAAAACCACTAACATTTAAAACAATTGAAAACCACGTATAAAGGTATAATTTGAAGAACATATTTCATTGACTAATAAATGACTCTTCAATTTTTAGTACTGCACTTATTTTTGAAATTTTAGAAAATACAGACAAGATTAAAACAGTATATCAATTTGTTTACCAGCCTTTACATACAAAATTGAAGCCTTTTTTGGGATAATAATGGTTTAACAATAGCTTATATTTCCACGAATTTAGACAAAATCTTCACATATATCCGAAAAATTATACATGACCTTATTCCAAGGTTTATCTTGGAAAAATAGATTTCGTTAAGGAAAAATATCTTCAATATTGTAGTTGTAGGAAGACGCCAAAAAAATTGACATTTAGCTGCTTTCAAAAAAATAGGGATGTCAATACAATAGAGACACGTCGCCGTTTTCTACATAATTGTTTATTGTATTTGAGAACAAAGTTTAATATAAAATCCTGAACCGATTTCGAATACTGATCAGAAGTTGGAATATTGGTCGGAGTTTGTAAACTCCACCCCGTGAGGAAGCAGCAGCCTGTCAATCCCTCCATTTCCTCCTCGTTGAATTTCCTCCTCGTGAGCTGTAATTCCGCCCTGCGAGACGCCTTAAACATAAACCAAGTCCCAGCGCGGCAGCGGGCTCACGCGCGGACTGCCTCATCCCCAGCGGGCTTCTGCCCACCGCTCCTCCCACGCCTTCCGCCCACCCTCCCCCGCCCGCATTTCCGGTTTCAAAGCAGCCTCCCACCTTGGAGATCCAGGGACCGTTGGGGTAGTATTGTAATCACGCCCAGGGTCGCCCGTCCCATCTTCCCCTCCCAATTTATAGCCAATAAATAACCGATTTGTTGAGGCAATGGAGATGGCAGTTGCATGTTCGATGATTGCGGAGGAAACGCCTAAAATGAGGAGATGAACAAACGACGGTGGCGATGTGGTGGTTGGCGAGAGGTGGCGGATGCGTGACCAGTCTACAGAATCCAGTGGCCCGGGAGCGGCGTTGGCGAAGGAGGGTGTATTGAGTGAGTAGCCGGCGGAGGGGAGCGGACAGAAGATCCGCGCGTCGCGTCGGTCAGTGACGCGCCATAAGGTCCATGAAGAATGGAACTCATCAATTATTGCGCGGCAGCGGCTGCGCGCCGGCCGGGCCTGTTAGTCCCCGCAAGTCGTCGATTCGCCTCTTCGGAAAACATCATGAATAATAGCGGCGCCACCGCGGCACACTCCCGACCCGGCGGGCGGCGCGCGGGGCGGAGCGCACGTGGCGGCGAGGGGCGGGCGAGCGGGGCGCTCCGCGGGACAGTGGACGCGAAGGAGCCGAGGAGGAGGGGGGCGGTGCGTGAGGGAGCGGCCAAACGCACAAAGTGGATATTTGAATTAGGAAGGCCGAGCGGATGAACGATTCATGGAGGTGGAGGAGGCCGCCGACGGCAGGACGCCTCGCGCTGAAGTTGGTGACCGGATGAGCGAGTTAGATTGGGGAACCGCGAGGGATGAGGAAGGACGATCGGATCAAGAGTGCCTCCCGGACGAATGGAGATGGTAATTGCGGAAGAAGCTTGCCTTCTTTAGGAAAGAGTTTCTTGTTATAAGTTGACAAAAGAAATTGAAATAATTAATTGTACTGAAAAGAATATTGCTAGCTTTCCATTCGTGCATTCGGGAACTCGTAAATGCATAAACGTTCCTCATTCTTCGCCAAATTCTCAATTTTCGAAAATCCAGAGAGTTTAACGAAAATGAGTCCTGCGGCATTCTTTCAAGCGTTGCTTGAACTTTCTTGGAAACAAATTAAAAAATAAAGGGGGGAGGCTTTTTAAAATTTTTTGAATTGCATCAAATTCAAGCAGATATGACCCAAAAACCACTCGTTTAAAAAAAGTACATGGTATTATTTAAAGAATTGTTTTAGAACAGATTTCATTTCGGATAAAAATCTCTATCTTCAAATCTGTAGTTAGGAATTATCAACTTTTGGAAATACAGAGACTTTGCTGGAAATGAGTCTAGCACGGTTTTTTACAGTTCTTTGATACAAACGTTGAGAGAAATTAAATAAAATCGTAGGCTTTTTTGAGGAAATAATTTTTATACAATTTTAATTTTTCGTCTTTGTTCCATGCAAAGTTAAGTAAAAACTATTCAAATTTCCGAAAAATTGTACATGTCCTTATTTCAATATCAGTCTTTAAAGACATTTTATTTAAAAAAATTATCTTTTCCATAAGAAGAAGGTGCCGAAAACATATGAACTTTTGTATTTTTCAAAAAATCAGGGATTGCAATGAAAAGGAGGCCTGCTTCATTCATTTAAGCGTCTTTGGAGCTATATCAGGGCTTAATCATAAAGTAGAGCTTTTTTTGAGAAAATTATGAAAATATTGACTTTTATAAATTAGCCACAAAATGTAAATATGCGTTTTATCTCAAGAGGGCCTCGAGTTCTTCTGAATTGTTTGGGGAATCTCAATTTTGAAAAAAAAATCGTCTCAACGGCTTGGGGACGATCATTGACCACAAAGAGACAGACGGACAGAAGCTTTCTCGTGAATCGAAATTTCGGTATCAGCAACTCACAAAACATGAACTCTGACTACACAACGTGTTACAATAAGTAATTTACTATAAGGAGATGAACCATGTTATCTCAATAACAAAATGAATTAAATTGTAATAAACAGAGAAGATAATTTTTATTTAAATATGTTTTTTTAAATAGTATAAGAAAAGAACAAGGGACGGTTATAGCGAATGGGAGAGCGCCGGCCAAAGAACAATGATGCGTGAAAGTTGTGAGAAAGAAGCGATGTATAGTTCGAACTGCGCCGAAAAGAAAGACGATCGAAGGAATAGGGTTATTGAAAGATTCAGCGGGAGACAGCGCTAAGTCGCGAGGTGGGACGGCCGAAATGATCGATGTGGTAGGTCACGCGTCGTTTTAAATAAATTTCTGCTTGCCGGAGCTAGAAGATGTGAGCTGTGGACTTGTTTGAGGGGGGTAATATCTAGCCTGCAATATCTGCGAGCTGTGAGCTGTGTGCGCCTTCGTGATCTACCACCGCACATTTCCTTAGTCCGGCCTAGAAGCAGAGACAGAGCGCTACGTTCGCTTTTGAGTGTCTCAGCCAATGAGGTTTGACATCAGATGGTTGCCTTTAAAAGGTTTTGAGCTGCGCTTAAATTATAATTCAAAGGAATTGTACAAATATACAGCAGATTGAAAATTTGGAATTTTGACGAGTCTTGTGAAGCTAATAGATGACGTTGATTGTATGGTGCAAGTATTTCTGAGAAGCGTCGCGTTGGCTGGCGGAGCGCGGCTGTGATCTACTTGGGGAGATTCTAGGAATGTCTGAGCATGCGACCGCCTGTGGCGATTGTGCAATTTGATGAAGAGCGAGGCGCTGCGTCTTGAGAATGATAAAAACACAAAATATCGAATTCAACACATTAAAATTAGAATATAATGCAATTAGCATTATGATTGAGCAATATGGAAATGACTGGTTCTACAATATTCAATTGCAAGACGTGCATGTTACAGCACACATAGTATGTTCATAAAAAATACATTAAATTTATGCTTGTTCCAACACTATTAAATGATGCTTTGTGTTAAATGAAGATTGATAATTTAAGCAATTTTTCCAGATATAACGTGATAAAAACAAAAGTTGAAATTGTTGCGATGAAATGACAATGAGCATTTAGAAATATTAATTAGATATTCACCCCAGCAAAAAATGAATATTAAATCTTTCGTATTTGATTTAATTGAGGAAAACCAACTATCTTCCACATTGTAGTTCAAGGAAGACTCCAAAATATTTTAACTCGGGCAATTATCGAAAAAACAGATATTTCAACAAAAATGTGAACCATTTTCTCAAACAACTTAGGGCAAAGTATAACAAAACTGGAGGCATAATTGAGAGAAATTTGAAACTGTAGTTGAGGCTTAAGGCTAAATGTCCTGACACTAGTACAATTTGTAGCCACCACGTGGCAGCACCAAAATAAGTAAAATTTACTTTACCGATAACGTCTGAACTAATGGTCCGATTTTCGATATGTAAACGGCATTTGACGCCTTTTTAACATAGAATGTACGCTATGATGACTTTTTCCACAAATCTAGTAAAACGCGAATTTGAAATTAGTTCTCAAACTTCCGAGAACAAATTTAAAAATGTGGCCGTATAGCGCAATGCTTCTTGAATCCAACGCCGTGACAATCATGCAAATTGGACGAATAGGAGCGTCGTAAACTGAAATTTACGAAAACACCTCGCCCCCCACTTCCTCTTTTGCGCCGTTGCGTCACCCACATGCCCGATGTGGGCCCTTTGTCAGTGCGTGGCACGGCCAGACCCGGCGGTTAAAGCGGTGCTACGTCTAAGATTAATTTTTTGCTCTGCAAATAATTCAGCAATTAAAAACTAACAGTATCCTTTTTCAGCTTTATGGGTACTGGACTGCGATGACGCAATTAGGCTCGTATTAACAAACAATAGAGTTGACACCCTTATGATCATCTTCTTCTCCTCTACTCCAAGGATGGGTTCATGGCCTGTTCTGGCTTCTACCAATTTCATTTCTATAACGATCTGCCCCTGTGTCTTCTACCTCGCATTCTACACATAGACGCTTGCTTTAGAATGCGTGTCTGTCCCATGTATCGAAGTCATTCCTCCCTTCACTCCCTGAAGTAAGAAGACCAGACCAGTCTCCCAGACTAACGCCCGCTCTCGGGCACTTGAACCGCAACACCTGCACTTGGCCCGAGCTTCCCAACCGTACAGACCGTGTCATTATATAACTATTCTATTATAATTGAACTAAAAATATAGGAATATTTTGTTTCTCTACGAAAATCTCAATGTTTGTGTGTGTGAGTTATTTGACTGTAATAGATCGAAAATGAAAACTGTAATAATTATTTACGAAATATGTAACGTAATTTCATCCATTACTTTACGAGATCAAATCGTACAAAGAGAAATATCAAGATTGTAGGAAGATAAAACATGGAACTCTACAATATAACGATGACGCAGCAATCCTGGTGCCAGAGTGATTATCCCTTCTCCTTTGCGCTCGAGAAAGCAGCATATTTTCTGGAACTCTTGGATTTTTTATCTAGATCTACCTCTGTTAAACAGGTTATATTATTTTCTAAATATTTAAAATGACCAACTGGCCCCATTGCATACTTTTTAAGAAGTGCGTTTCATGTTTTTCCGTTATTGACATAACTTTGGTCTTGATATTTGAAATGTTTAAATAATTATATTTATAATACTCATAATAGTCAGATGGACTTCTTGGACGAATCCGTTAGTTGATCGACTTGCTGGGTCGATCCCCCACTTGATCTACTTGCTGGGACGATCCCCCACTTGATCAAATTGCTGGGTCGATTTCCGAAGGGATCGACTTGCTGGGTCAATCACCTACTCTATCGACTTTGTGGGTCGACCCCTTACTCGATTGACTTGCTGGGTCGATCCCCCACTTGATCGACTTGCTGGGTCGATCCCCCACTTGATCGACTTGCTAGGTCGCTCCTCACTTGATCGACTCACTCGATATCCGTACAACATTTAGAGTCGAGTTAGTTGATCCTGGAATATCAATTATGGAGCAAAGGGGGTTTTGCTACACAGGGGGACGGTTTTGCCGCATGCGGTGACAGACGACCGGACGGACTGCCGTGTGGAGAAGCGTACGAAAGAACACGCGGACGGGTACGTGGTCGGCCAGACCGACGGCCAGACGGACGGCCACACCGACGGATGGACAGATAAACGGGCGGACGAGCGGGTAGTCGGGCGGCCAGAAGGGCGGCCAAGCGGACGGCCAGACGGACGGCCAGACGGACGGCCATACGGACGGTCAGACGAACGGCTAGACGAACGGCCAGACGAACGGCCAGACGGACGGAAAGGCGATTGGACAGCTGGACTGACGGATGGTCTGAAAGATGGACTGATGGATGGTCAGTCGGTTCGTCAGGCAGATGGTCATCAGGATGGACGAACAAAAACTTTTGCCGTCAGGCGATTTTCGGTGTCAAGGACTAAACAAGGGTTATGACTAAACAATCTGTTAGAGAAAGTAATATAAGGAAGAGATTTATCCGCTTTTTCATTACCCAGGCGCGGCAATAGGTGTTCCTCTGTCGAAAATGCGCTGTTTTCTGACGCACAATTTCAATACTTTCTCATCTTAGGAAGTAAGGGCGAGAAAGTAAAAATAAACCATCTGCTTAGGTGGCCCACGCTATCAATCGATGTCACTCCTTTGTTTCTGGTCGGGAGGTCCTAGCTTTCGGATCCCCATGATGGAAGAATTTTCGACGCTATCTGCATTGCTAGGTTCAATTCAGTCGCTGTCTGGAGGAGAACTCTAGTGGCCGGCCTTCTCTGATCGGTAGTTTTTCGTGGCTTCTTCGATCAACAATAGTGAATGCCGGAGCAGTAGCCTCACAAACGGGCCACAGACCGCGCGCCATCATTCCTTCCGCTTCCTTGTTCTATCCTCATTCCTTTTCTACACACACATCCACTACACTGCCACCCATGAGTGGTGACCAATCGGGAACTTAGAGCTTGTCACATATATAGTGGGCCTTGTCTGGTGGGAGAAGCTTGTGGAATATCCCTCATTCGACGGGAAGGTCAGCGCTGCTTGCCGCCCTCCCGTCAGGAAAACCACTGCCTTCTCCCACGATAAAAATCATTCAGTACTGGACTAATGACCGTAATAGTTGATGCACCAGGAATAGCTAAATCAATCCATAAAGGTAAGCCACCTCACACAATTCAATTTTACACAAAATCTTGCAGTTTTTTCCTACGTTAATACTATTTACATAACAAATGTTTCCTATTGTAATGTTTTTTTGAAATGGGGTAAGAATGGCAAAAATAATGACTGTGTTTACACTTACATTTAGGCTTATTTTAATTGGGTAAGTTTGAATGTATAATTTATTAAATTTTATAAATATGCATGTACTGTTACTTAAAATTTTTATATTAGTGTTTTTCACAATAATTTCCAATGTGTGGTAGTTATCACATTTGTGGATGATTGTGATTTTATAGAGATTAAATATCACTCCCCTAAAACGTTTTAATATTTGGGAAAAAAGGAAGGAGTAAAATTAAAATAAAATTTAAAAAAAAAATTTAAATTATATTCATTTCCAATACTTTGTGAGAACGTTAAATCTTCTTCCCTAATAGAAAAATGTGTAGTTAAAAATAATTTTATGGTTAAAACATTGTGCAATGTAATTGATGTGCCATTTAATAAACAAGTTAATGAAATGTAACAAGTAATAAAATTGGAAACTAATACTATTGTTGTTTTGTTTTATGTTATACTTTATTCAAAACTACTCTGTTTTCTAATGTTCAATTACTTCATATTGTTTCTGTTTAATTTGCTGTGTAATAAATTCGGACATTTTATTAATTACAATAAAGGTAAATGATAAAAAGGTTGGAATTTGAGTACCTTTATGAAAGTTGAGAAAACAGAGTTGTTTTTTCAATATACAAGGACCAAAATGTTTAAAACCAAGCACAGAAGTTGCT
The DNA here is from genome assembly GCA_017312745.1 of Gryllus bimaculatus. Lineage (NCBI taxonomy): Eukaryota > Metazoa > Arthropoda > Insecta > Orthoptera > Gryllidae > Gryllus > Gryllus bimaculatus. The sequence goes on along the minus strand of BOPP01000025.1, from coordinate 11,185,084 downwards.
ATGATATCATAATTTGTAATTTCTGCTAATAAATCTCTAATTTGTTTGTTTCTGACTTACCTTCATGTATTCCATCATGAACACATCGCAAAATACCATGCAGGTTTCTGGAATTATTTCCCTCAGGGCAGAAACAGGGATAACTGTGGTGATTTTAAAATCTTGAAATTATTACGTAATTATTATGGCCCTATGGCTAATGACCGCAATGTAGCAGTCAGTTTCGTTTCTGCAGAAATGCTTTCGATCATGACAATGTGCGTAATTTTACCTTTGACTAAATTTAACAGCATGTCAAATGCTGCTCTGTCAATTCCTAAATAATTTTTAAAATCGTGGTGATAGTTATCCTTCAATTCATTCAATAATGACATATATTTTCCCCTGTAATGTTACACAATCTCACACACAAATTCTACGGTTTCTGTACAATTCACTTCCTCTTTGTACAATGTTGTGACGATCAACATTTCTGATTCTTCAATGGTCAATGGTACACGTACTAAATATAGACCTAAGCTTTCAATTAACTAACCTAGATTCACTAAAGTGCACGATACATATACATGAGCAACCAACTACAGAACGTAACACGATCAGCAAAGAACAGCAGCTGCGCGGACCGTCGGATCTCCGAGATTCCACGCGCCGCACAAGAGCGCGCTCTAGAACACTTCTGGGACCTTTCCACGGACGATTCTAGTCGAACCGTTCTCCAGCGCGCCGAGTGGCAGTAATAAGAACCCGAGCACTTGCGCGCGCTCTAGCTCGCGGAGAGGGAAGTTCTGCTCGGGCGCGCGGCTGAGAATGCTCGTGTAAAGGACTAATGACTAATTTCATTACTTAATCTAAGCGTCACGAAAAAAGTCGTGTAGTTTTCCACAAATACTCGGGATCGTGGGTTTTCTTGTTGATGAATTGCAAAAGAAAGATTGAAAAGTGGAAAAAGTGACAGACCTTCAGTTTCCTATTGAAGTCTTTTTGGTTTTACAAAGTTTAGACAAAATATATCAACTTGTTCATTATTTTCAGGAAGGGTCTGTAATTGTGTTTCAGTTAAAAACCAACAACCTTCTAACAGATAAATAATTATGCTATTGGTAAGCCCACAATTGTGCAATTCAATGGCATATTAAACTGTCTGATTATGATTCTTTGGATGAGTGTGAGCGGTCGAAGTGAATAAATGTTGTTCCTATATAGTAAATTACTTTCTCTAACACGTAGTACATCCAGAATTCATGTTTTGCGGTTCCTTGATAGCTAAAAATCGATTGACGGCTAACACATCTCTCTGACTGTCCAACCGTTGGTCTGTTCGTCTGTGGTCAATACTAGCGCACAAACAATCAATTTTCTCCAAAATTGATATTTCTTAATCTATCTTAATGAATAGCAGTCTTTTGGAGTATCAACATGATATTTTGATTTTTGAGGGTAATTTATTTGAAGCCACAAAAATATTTGCAAAACTTTCTCGAAAATGGCAACCAGTTTTTGTATTAAACGTAATCAATTTCTTCAATGACAATTGAAAAATGCCTGACGATACGCCGAGGCTGAGTGTTACGCGCTTAGTGTCTATTCGCGACTGTTGTCACTTCGTTATCTTGATACATCACCCGGACTGCGCTCTCCTGAATCTCTTACGAAAGTTCAGTTCTTGCTTTTTCTCCACAATGGCCGTAATGTTATTTTGGCACAGTCTAGTTGGATTGACTTTCGCGTATCCCCTTAGGGTCAACTCGTCCTCTCGTAGGCTCTGTGTTCAGAATTACTCTTGTGTTCAATGCGAACATATTCGGCGTTTGCGTCATGGGATTTTCCCAAACTGCAACATTTGCGCGCTCTGTCTTTCGGAAGGGAGTTTTTCATTGTTGGGACGCAATTACCGAGAGGGTGGTCTGTTGTCCATGATTGTCACTTCCTCCTGACTATTTGGATGCGCACACGTGCGCTGTCGTGTGTAAGTTTGTCGGAGCGTTGGCGCGTCGAGACGTCGCTGGTGTGGGCGCCTTCTGGAGTAGGAAGTAACAAACAATTGGAGACAACATTACCTAAATGCAGTAGAATTGTAAGTGTATTATAGTTTATTACATTTTGAAAGCCATTGTACCCTCTCCATCTAAATAAAGAAATTATTATTATTGTTACTATTATTAATATAATATGTAATATGATAATATATTCTTAGATCATAAAGTTATAATTAGAAGGATATCCATTAATACACAATGACTGAAAAAATCATTGTGTCTCTTTGTTTGGTGATCATCAGAATTGAACACATTATAACAATACATTCCATTGAAAGCTGTTATTTCATCAAATTCATTTACAATTAATAAAAATAGAGTAGTTTATAAACTTTAGTTACTTGAAAATACTATGAATCATGATAATTTTGTGAGTATGTACCAAGCACAGTACAAACTGGCAAGTGAAATAAACGTTTGCTTGCTTACAATTTTCTTTATAGTAACAATACTAATTCACGAGGTGACATCATAATCATTTGATATATTGTTTTTTGTTGTTTATTTATTTATTTATTTCCACAGACCGCATAACTGCTTTACAGGGATTGTTTACATATAATAACAACTTAAAATACAAGTATACAAATAAATAAGACAGCAGAAATACCTTTCAATCGACATTTAAAACATGGGTAACATTCACAAAAAATACAGTCATTCTTTATATAAATAGAAATAAGGGGAAGCCCAATAGTTCCTCATTATTGTTTGATGTTTGACAAGTAAGTTTGTTGATTATTATTTGCATTGTTTATTCTAATCCGTAAGCTTTAAGGGGGGTCAGCAAATTGTATTGATATATTGTCGCGGGACGCAATGACGAGACATATGAATCCATGGCGGGCGCCCTCTTGCATCCGATGCGTGCACGAGTGAACCTATGGGGAGCGCCGATAATCGCTATCATATGCAGCTATCAAGATCCCATTTACTGCCTCGCCCTGTGATGCGACTGCTGTTGTTGCGCAACTTCATTAGCGATCTAATTTCCTGGCTCGGGTTAAAGGTTTTCTGGAACGGTATTACGTGCGTAAAAGTTCATTACAGACAAAAATGGTCACAGATTCAAATTGTCGATAGCATTGCACCTGGAATCGCCGCTTCATAATGTTCCATCGGAGGTACAACGTTTGTATAACATAGATTCACAAAACAGTGTTGTTTGTTTGGTTCAAGGCTGGATAAGGATCAAAATCAAAAGGGAGACAGGCGTCCATATGGCAGATATTGTGTAAATGGTGATCTACGGACATATTATTTATCTCCAAAGACGGAAGATACCTCTACGTATTTACAAATTTGTTTAATTTTCACAATTAAAAAATGTATCAATGTATTTTAAAAATATTATAAGAATTTTAAATGTTATTATGACTCAAATTATGATTCATGTGAGAGTAAATATATAAATAAGAACATTTTATGACATAAAAATACATAATAAATTTACCAAGAATGCCCCTTTACAATCCTACGAAACCATCTTTTACGGAAGCGTGACGCGTGATCCGTCACGCTCGCAACCTACGCAATTTCCTGGATATGAACCCTTCGACTGCGTAATATCTCATGTCATTACAGTCTCGGGTTGCACTGGATACTGTTAGCTGAATACGCTTATCTCCATTTCGGAACTGTCGCAGAAAATGTTGATATATCTTCAATCTAAGATCGATTTATGAGATCTTTTCAATCTAAGGGTTTTAATTTACTACGAGATCTGGTTACACCCTCAGACAAATTACAAATGAATAAAGACGCTCAAAACACGAAAACTCGTTCATTTATTGCAGTTACAACCGTCTCCCTTGTATCTCCCTGTGTCCGGAGGTTGCCGACGCCTAAATTCGTTTTGAATTCGGCCATTGCCCGTGTGTAAAACCCTCTCCCTCACTGCTGTGTTACTCATGCGCAATGTCAGGTCACTCCGCTATCCCATATCGTCATGCCTATTCGTATCGTTACCATTTCATAATCCTAGAGCCTACTGCGTACTCAATTCCCCTGACACAATAAAGTTCAATGCTTTAACAGACGTGTATTATATATAGGTGTCGCAATAAATGTTTTAAACTTTTAAATCATGTAGAGGAATCAAAAATGATAACTTTTAGCTAATGAACCTAAAGTGAGAGATTTGATTCATTGATTACTAGTGATTCTGGGCGCGTCGACTTCTAAGTTCATTAGTCCCGTACGTGTAGTGCATGTTTTTGGCTCGTGAGGTGGCGGCGATCTTGCCCCGCTGGATGCTGAGATGGCCGGCTAGCGGAGTTTTCCCCAACCAGATATCTTCCACCAGCAGTGCACTGCACCAGCGAGGACAAGGTCTAAGCTTTCGACCGGTCTCCCGGTATGTGTTGAAATGTAGTGCATGTAAATGAAAATCCTTGTAAGTAAGGAAAGGAGGAGGAAGAGGAAGGAAAGATCGCGCGCGGTCCGTGGCCCCTTTGAAAGGGTACTGCTCCGGCATTCGCCTGGTGTTGGACGGAGAAACAATGGAAAGTTACCGTGGAGAGCAAGCGGCCGCCAGATTTCTGTGTTGAAGATTCTGCTAGGGTCAGAACGTGAACCTAGGAGCTCCCGGCCAGAGGCAGTGAGACACCTCTCCCGGCGGGGAGTGGTGGTGGTGGGGGGGAGCGTGCGGAAGGCGTGCCGGGGCGGAGGGAGCTTAGGCGCGTGGCTAATTCCGCGGGCGGCGAGGCGCTCTGTGCAGGCGCCCGCGGCGCTGCTTGCGTATTCCGGGCCTGTGGCGCCGAGTGGCCCACCCGCGCGCCGCCGCCGCCTGCTGCTCCCGGCCAAGGGGCCGTCGCGACGCCACGCGCCGCGCGCCGTGCATATCCGCGGGCGCCGCACCGGGGACGTTTCCTAGCGACCATCCCAGCCCCAGAGACACACTCGGCAAAGGATGACTTCACTACATTCGGAAGATATTCTAGGTCGTGTCGTATGTTATAGCTCGACCGCTTAGAAAACAAAAACATCATGGCGTCGCTTACCTCAGGAAGAGTGGCGAGGCCATCCCTTACTCCTTCCGTGGGAGAATTCAGTTGAACTCAACGTCAGCTTGCAACGAAAACGGATTTGCTCTTCCAACTTGGTTCTCACTTTTCGACACTCGGAGTTCGGGATGCCTGTCAAGGCAAGGCTGTCTTCTCCCCTCCCACCCAGGCAGAGGCGGCGGAGGCGGTGGCTCCTCAAGGTGGGGATGTTGAGCCTCTAAGAGAGAGAACCTTCCCCTCCGCCACCTTTTGCGCATGCGCAGTCCAGTATTTTTCTAATTTTCCGAGCTATAGAAACCTCTTGACCTACGGAGGTAGTGATGATCTTCCCGCGGAGGGCGAAGTCCCGCGCCGACTTACCTACCGGCTTCCGGTGTTTTCACCAATCAGGTATCTCCCACTAGCGGGGCACCGGCCCAGCTGGGTGTAGCTTTAAGCTCACGACAGGTCTCCCGGCCTGTGTAGTAGTGTTCGTCAGTGTAAGTTATGACGATAAGATAAAGAAAAAGGATAGATCGCTGGCGATCCGTGGCCCTACTCCGCCACTCACCTGGTTTTGATCGGAACTCAGTAGAGTTTGACCGTGGTACACACGCGGGTCACGGACCGCACGCGATCTCTCCTCCCTCTTGTTCTATCCTCACCCCTTATACTTATATATACACGCACACATTAACATCCAATACATTATGACACATACCGGATACCGTTCGGGAGCTTAGAGCTTGTCCCGGTTCGTGGAGTGCCCCGTCAGTGAGAGATACCTGGTTTGGAGAAAACCCGCTATCCGACGGTAGGTTGGCGCTGAATCTCGCCATCCAGCAGGGGAAGATCACCGACACCTTCTGAGAGAGAAAAAACATGCGCAATATTTACAGGACTACGATCCGGCTAAGTGTCGCGCACGGAATCACTATGAACTAACCAACCAACCCCCTCTCCCGCGATATCCGCTCCTCCCTCCTCGTCCTTATGTCCCATCAAACATCACCCACCCGCTCCCATCCCTGTGTGCATTCATCACCAACGCCCCCTCCATATATGAAACACCCTCTGACCACCGACTTCTCCCTGTAGTCCGCAACCCACCAGCCAATTCGCTCTATCCACCCGCTCTGCCTTCTTGTTCATATTTGCTCCCTCTGTACTCTCCCGAGTCACCAGACAATTCCTCTCCCACCCCTATGTACCTTCCACACCCATGGCCCGTTTGATAGGGTACTGCCCCTGCATTCGCCTGATGTTGATTGGAGAAACCACGGAAAACTACCGGACAGAGCAGCCGGTCACTCAAATTCTCCTCCAGACAGCAGCTGAATTCGATCCAGCTGTCCAGCTAGTGTCGAAAATTCTGCCACCGTCGGGATTCGAATCCTGGGGCCTTCCGGTCAGAGGCACTTCAGTGACATAAGTTGATGCCGTGAGACACGACTCCCGGTATATCCGCATTAATATTTCACAAATATACATTCTATGAACCATATGCACCTTTTAAAAAAAGATTATTTTTAGAAGTTTTTGTTTCCATCATATATGCTTTCACTTCTCGTCATTCATAATAAAAATACCCCAAAACAACATCTGTAAGTTCATACGTTTTCCACTTTCGCACGCTCTCATTTCGGGAAAAACAAGGATTAAATTCGCCTGTTGATACTTGTCCCAACATCATGGGGGGGTCGCAATACGTTCACGTTACTTACCGAACCTCTAATCGTACTTGTGGGCGTCGCTTCGAAGGCCTACGCGCAGTGGTAAGCCTCGCGCTCGTAAAACCTGCTCCATTTCGCGATGCGTAATCCAGGATGATCTCTGGGGCGGCGCTTCTGGAAAAACAAGATTAGCGCAGAGGTGACTGGTCGCCTCGCCTCGGCCCGCCTCGTGCTTTCGAAAAGCGCGCTCTTCACTCGGATTTGCGCACTAAGCCAGATGGCGGGAGCGCACCTCGAACGCTCGCGAGCGATCGATTCGTCAAGAGCTCGCGATTTGCGGTTGCCTAAGCCTGTGTGGAGGCCGGGCCCACTCACAAGCATCTGATAATATCCGCCACCAGGAATTTCCTGCTCCTGGAAACTAACTGCTTCTGTTTACACATATGCACGGAAATTCACTCAAATTTGACACGTAACATCAAATAAACATTTACATGTGCTTCTTGTCGTAACTTAATCGCTAAGACTATTCATTTCAAAAATGTGGCGCTCAAGATAATAAACGTTTCCCTCAAAAATCCGTGAACCTCATTGTAGAGAGTAACAAGTGGTGCTAAAACAGCAAACAGCGTACGTTCCCGCCCGTTCTTCGACGCAAAAAGGCGAAAGCTACTAAAGTTGTCGAAAAATTGCACATGACCTTATTTTAAAATCTATCTTTAAGAAATAGATTCCATTAAGGAATATCCCCATCCTCATAATTGTAGTTGTCGGAAGCCGCCAAAAAAATTGAAATTTCGCAAATGTCAAAGTTTCCAACGAAAATAAGATCTTCGACATTCTTTTAGACGTTTTTTACACTATCCAACAACAAACTTTAATCAAAAACGCTGGGTCAGTCTTTTAAATTTTGAAAATGTCCCAAGGGCTTCATGTAAAGTAACCCCCAAAAGTCAAAGATATTTTTCTAATTCAACGGACCACGACATCAGCGAGGTCAATCGGCGAATACCAATTTTGGAAAAAAAAAACTGGCTAGTGTTGTTCACGGACGGGTAGAAAGATGGACAGTCGAACACACGGACCAGACTGACTGACGTTTTGCCATCAATCAATTTTTTTGGTATCAAGGACCCACAAAACACGGATTCTAGCTACACGATGTGTTAGAAGATTTTTTTCTTAATTGAGTAACTGGATTTATCCCCCTTTTCATTTCCAGGGCCCTGAAATAAAGGTCTTTCTGCCGAAAATTCGCCCTTTTTTGCGCAGCATTACATACTTACAGCTTACTGCGCAAGCGGTACTGTACTGCCTGTATATTATATTGAAGTGTGCCACTTGAGACCGAATTGAACACAATAGCGTTTTTCATAGAAACTCGGGAAAAATATAAATCCTTTACCATTTTAGCCTAAGAAACATACTCACTAGAAAGTTCTTTTTTTTTTGTTATCATTTTACAATTTCTTCGCATCCTGCATATCATCAGTAATGTGTGCACATTTTTAAGAGTCGAAATACTGTCAATATGGTCATTTGAGAACAGCCAGTGGCCCCAAACTCCAAAATTGTCTTTGTAAAATTGCCTGAATGTTTGAAGAATCACTATTATCACTCTATTCCAGTAACAGTTCAGAAGAAAGTGTAGAAGATTACTAGTCGGGATAAAATGATCTGAATTATTGCAAAACTTGATTGTATTGTATTGTACCTCTGATGCAAAGTAACATTGGTCATTATTGACCTTAGGTATTTCTAAAGCGACCTAAAATAAATATTTTTTGTAAAAAAAGTGTAGAAGAGCGGAAGCGTCATTCGCTAGGGGGCCGGTGCGGGCGCAGGGGCGTAGCCCTGGGGAGAGAGAGGGGAGGTTAATGGCGGAGGGCCTCTGCCTAGGGACCTCTGCCCGCGTTTGTTCCCGAAGTGTCGGCCGCCGCGCGACATAATGCAGGTGCGGCCGGCCGCCCTTATCGAGGGCTCGGGGCTAATGAGTAGAGAGTGTGATAGCGGTACGCGACGGTGGCGCGGGCGGTGAGAGGGGGGTGTACGAGGAAGGAATAGAAAAGAGAAGAACGTCGTGCGGTCGAGAAACTGGAGCTCACTGAATCCAGCAGCGAAAATCTCGTATGCGATGCTCTAATGTTTTCCAAATATAATGAGTAAAATGTGTGAATTACACTTCAGAATTTTTTTTCTGAATACAAGTAGTATTTGACTAAAATTTTGCAAAATATCAAATAGGGATGAAATTAATTTTTAATTCTTTTAATTATGTTTTACTGGTTTTCTTTGATGTGTTATGTTTTATTAACCGTGTCTTATTTTCTTGTTTGTATGACTATTTCTTCATTTTTACCTTCCATTGTGCTTTGTGTTTGTTTTTGTTTAAATATCCTTCATAAACTTTGTTTTTCTCTGGGGTTTTATGTTTCTTTTTGTTAACGATGAATTTATTTACTATTTTAATAACGTGCTATCAACAAAATATTCTCTCTGGTGTCTATTTTCTCACGAGTGGGATTAAGGTGATGTCCTTGTGCTGTCCGAAATACAGAACCTTTCAGACGGTGAATAATTTCGCGCCCGAATACCTAGATTCCAAGTGCTACTCCTATCGTCAGCTTAAACGTGAATGCAGTGGGGAGACAGATTGCGGTCTCAATTTCACATAGAAAACCATAGTACTTAATAGTTGAGCTCACGGCAGTGCCTCTTACTCATAGGATTTTGGTGACTTAAATTATTGCCAAAAATGATCAATAAAATGCTCTTAAAATGCTTTTAAAATGACAGAAACAAGACGTAAAAAGTTATATAAACCACTTCAAATGAACAACCCAAACCGTTGGATATGTTACTGATGTTATCAAGGCTTCTTCTCTTTGTTCGAGTGAAATCAACTTGCAAACTGTTGATTTGGACTTTGCATTAAGAGAAAATCTCCGCCTTTTTATCGCGAAATCGGCTGAACTGACAATGGAATCGATAGGCGTCACAGGAACCGTATATTACATAGTACTTCCAATGGCTAACATTACAATATACGAGCAAAGGAGTTGAATAGGCTTCTCAGGAATTCTGTGGTGAACATTTGTTGCACCTCGTAAACATGATTTTAAGTAATTACCATTAACATGATATTAAAATCGATGAAATCGGCAAAAAGTCACTAAAAATGGTGTAGAAGGTAAAAAAAGACTTAGTAGTTGAAATAAACGAAAAATGAAAAAAAATGACAAAAAAATGGGTTGGCGAGGCCGCTCAACCCAGGAAATAGATTTCGTCTCACCCCGTGAAGGGAACCTCCACTGGTTAAGCAACTGGTTAAGCGCACGATACTATGCCGCCATGGCGTTTACTCTCTTATGAAATAACAGAACCGGTTAAAGAAGTGAGACAATATTCTAAGCAGGTGGGGACTAACAATAGAAACAAAACACTCCAGTCAGAGCAGAGGCACATCCAGGATATTTTTTTGGGTGGATGGGTGGGCGTGATATTGGTATGGGAGGGGTATGACGTGTTATTGACCAAACGACTTGAGGTTTTCTTATAAAGATTTTTCAATTTACGCTGAATGGAAAATATATGTTTATTTGATGACTTAATGTTTCTAAAGTTAACAAGTGATATGTTAAATGACTTTTGTTAGTATAGAAAGTTGATTAAAGCATTATTTTGATAAGCAGTATTGTCTTCGTGAGGATGGGGTGTTGAAGCACCATGAGACCATTTTAAATACATATTTGGCTAGCCTGGAACGGAACGGAATAGGTGAACGACGAAAAGCAAAAATGAAATGACAAAAGTACGAATTAATATCTTTCAGTGTCTCGCGTTACCTAAAAGAAACTAAAATTTAAAATAATGTGAGTGAAGAAACGTGTAGCTCAGAAATTCTCCCTCTCACAGAGTCGAAGTAATTACCAATCAATTCAACACGTCCATCAAATCTGTTTCGATAATCACAGTAATCGCACTACACCACATCGTACTTCATTTGGAACATGAATTTTTAACAAAATTTCGCTCCCTGGAAAGCAATAACTACGCGAGTAACACCGCACAATTTCGTCCCAAGAGGCCAACACGAGCGAGAGCATTTGATACGCCGCCTCGGGCTAGCGGTATCTATTTGCCCGGATCATTATCTCCAGTCAACGCGAGCAGCTTTCGGTCGTTATCACGTAGGCGGTGGTTTATCAGGCAGCGGCAACTTCATTAACGCTGCCTCCCCCCACCCCTGCCCCGCACAGGAGGCCGAGCGACCAGAGACTCTTTGGAAGCGTGTGTTTGCTTTCTATCGCTGCTTTCTGATCGTTCACACAGAGAATGATAACGTGAAATTTTCGATACGAGGCGGAGCTATTGTGCTAGGAGTTCAGGTATAAATATCTACTCAGTGTTGAATAGAGGGATTGTGGATGCTATCTGATAAATTTCATTTTGCTTTTAGAGTGTGTGAGCGTGAATGTTCACAAATTGAAAGGCTGACACACCTGCACTTATGATTGCTGCATTATTTTGAAAGTTCAGTTTTTCTGTAACCTATTTGGGAACCGAAATGCCACTAAAGAATCGCATTTGCTGCTAATATATTCATTTGTTCAGCAATCACTGCTCGTCAGCGATAGCTTTTACCTACTATACATGTTAATTGAATTGTAACTCAGTACGTATGTATTTATATATTCAATTAAAGCTGGAATTGAATGATTTCGAATAGTATTTCTGTGTGAACGTCAAAATATATAATTCACCATTATGCATCAATTTCAATAAATCATTTACAAAACATCAAAGGGATGAAGGAACATTACAAGTTGTCTTTGTTGTTTAGGTAAGCACAAAAAGTGTAATCAGTCACCTTCACTTATCTTTATTAAACCATCACACGCGTGTGTTGTCAAAATTAATCTTTTAAGCTCGAAGGAAATTGCGAGTGCCCTAATATTTATTTTAATATTCATGTAATTTATTTGAAAAGACTAACCATTCGTAAATAAATAAATTATTGAAGTGATTTAAAATATAAGTCGAACAATATAATTAACATTTATTAACAAATGCTAAAATATCTTTTGTCTCAAAATCAAGTTTGTAAAACAAAAAATAGATAAGAAAATATCATTCAATATATTTCTATGAAATGCAATCGATACTGATTGAATACGCATATAAAATATATGCACAGCAAGTAGAAAAGAAAGTGCCACAGGTTAACGCTACTATCGCCTCGAAACTTACGGATTCGCAAATCGAAGAATATTGAATGCTCAAAACTCATACATTTCCAATATTTTTTAGTATTTGTTGAAGATATATTTACATAATTTATAAATTCGTTTTACTCATTCACACAGTTTAGGTTATTATGAATAATTAAATCGAAAATATGAAACTCTCTTTAATTTTTAATATAAATTATCAACTTACCACAGGTATTTTGATATAATAAACTTGTAATACTAAAGTGAACTTGGGAATATTCTCAATAGACTTTGTTACCGTCACGGAGTTACAATATTAAAATATTCATTCTGAAACATTACTTTAGCTCTACAGGATTAAAGCTTATTTTTTAAAGGCATATTTAATTCGTTTATTTTAAAAGTACAATTTGTGCATCGAAGTTCTAAATATTTTGAATGTTTGAGTTTTTGCTTTCTAACCTTAGTACGCTCATAGTAAAGACAAAGTATTGTATTCTTGCGACGGATATCCGCAATTTTGCGACAGAAAAACTCTGTCTGGTCCTGATAACACAAAAAGTGGATATCTCTTGTAATATGTAAAGTTAATTTCTTGCTATATTGTGTTTTGTAGTCAGAATTCACAGTTTTGAGAGTCCTTGATTCCTAATAATTGATTAACGTCTCAATCGATAGGGGACACACGACGGGAAATCAAAACGCCTGCCCGTCATTCCGTCCATCTATGGCCAACGCTAGGGCCTAAACCGTTCAAAGATGTTCTCTAAAATCGATATTCCCCGGTTGCGGATACTTTTTCCGAAGCCTTAATGACATTTACAAAATTTTCTTAAAACCACCACATCCTCAAATCATATCAAAACATTACAAAACATACAAACACAAACACAACATCCAACACATTTGTTTATTAAACTGTGCTTTTCGATAGCGTAGATATCTCTTTAAAGACTGTGCAGGACTTATTTTCGTTAAAATATGAATATTTGATATTTGCAAACGTTAAAAACTTTTTGGAATCTTCCTACACCTTCAATATGATTTCTTTAATGCAGTCGGTTGTTTAAAGACAAATATGTAAAAATCAATCATTTACAACTTTTCGAAATTGCGGGTAGTTTCGGCATGAAATATCCGCAATTTTCAAACAAATATTTATCAAAAATGGCTCCACGTTTTTTCTTTCAATTTATTTTCTCATATTATAAATTATCACAATGCAATGAACGGTACAAAATATCAGTGCTGGACCCGTTTCCAGCGTACTCTGCTTTTTCGAAAATGGCAAAATCTCTGAAATTGCTTCCTGAAATATCAAAAATATCAAAAGTTAGAAATAATCCTAGAAAGTTTGTGCTGTTCGAGAGCGTACTTTAGCGTTATGTTCTTACAGTATCTTTCATTGGACTTACCAATGAATTGTAGTAGCTGTTAATGTTACACACCGGTTCAAAAATTCCTAACACCCAAAAACAAACCCCCCCCCCCCTCCTTGGTTCGGGGGCAAAAAGCTTCTACAACTACTTCTGGTTTCTCCCAAGATGGCTTAACACTACCTGATGTTTATTCCCTAATACTTTGAGATTTAAAACACCACAAGCTTAGTCTGATTTATATTCTGAATGCGAATATATATATATATATATATATATATATATATATATATTATAATTATATATATATATATATATATATATATAAAAGCATTGAAGGTTACTACTGGTGTGTTTATGTGAATAAGACGAACGAGTTGTAAGTGAAATTAAATTGAAAATCGATCTTTGCATACTTAAGAAACGTTTCTCTAGTATTCCGCACAGTTCCTGTTTTCTTCGTATTTACTTGATTTTATCCAATATTTATAATAAAGGTAACTTTTAAATTAATTATAAAAATTCGCATAAATACGAATCATTTACGTTCCAAACAAATTCTGCCGCACGATTATCATTTAAAATTTCTCGTTTGTCTACAATTAATGTTGCGGTCCTCATGGAGGAAATTATGATGTGTTGACTTAAGATAATCGCGGAGTACTAGGGTTTAATTAACCCTACCTACAAAGATCTATTTAGGTGGTATTGTTTTAATTATTCGTCTACCCACTGAGAACGCAGCGATAAAACACGCAAGAGCACATTTTTGGAAAACTATTAGAATTTTCCGTCCGGATTCGAAAACAAATTATCTGTTACATGTCAGAAGGCCGAGACGCGTTGAATGACTCATCCTTCTAGGTTGGTGGACGGGACGTGGTCTATCCGAGAGTGACGGAACTGCACATTCGAACAAAGGCACAATTGGGAGTTATTCAAATACTGTATAGATAATAATAATAATAATAATAATAATAATAATAATAATAATTTTATTCAGGTGTATTACAGTTATATTGCAGATACAATGTTTCACATGCACAATGTTATATGTGTTAGTTAAAGCCATCGTAATAGACAGAGGTTAAAACTTGTTTGCGAAACTGAAATATCTTAAGTAATAGAAGTATATAGTAAAATAAAGTAATTATGTTTTATTTCACCCTATTTTAGTTAGCATTGTATTTTATTTTAATATTACCAGATTTTCTCAATTTGCTTTTCAAAAGTCATTTTCTTCAGTGATCGTTTGTTTTGGCAAAGGAAGGAAAAATTTCTCCTCCTACCGTGTATTTGGAATTTGGAAATTCTTTGCGCCAGTCACAAATATTGAATTGAATACAAATATCATAATTGTAAAAATGTGAAGCAAAAATAGTCAGTTATTGTTCATCTCTCAAAATTCTATTTTTTTATTGCAACGCGAGAACATGCAAACAAAATTTGAATCAAATATTCAAATTATGTAATTATTTAAACAATAACATTGCATAGTGTCATGTCTACAACACTTAAATATACAATATAATAACAAATATGTTTATTATTTAACAAAAATCAACGATGGTCCCTCCAAAAAGAACGGCTCCACCCGCCCCTAAAACTACTACTCTTAAGTGAATACAACAAAGCAAAATGTACTTAACTGAAACACTGATATAAAAGTATATATATATATATATATATATATATATATATATATATATATATATTAAAATGTTATGCCTGTTTCCACTTCATCCCTAAAACGAACACAAATATGTAGGTCGTAATTCTCAATAAACATTGAAATCCCTGGCAACTACAAACCGCCGGGAACAGTGACCGACAGGTGAAGGCTACAACTCAAGGGTCTATACTAAATGCACAGAATATATTACAATAATCACTTTTCCTGTATGTTATAGGTTTAAAGCAACTTTAGAAAAAATGTGTTTAATTTAGACAAAAATGAAAAAAAAACATTAGTTCGCTAAAATCTGTGCATTAATAAAACAACTTCAGTTTTATGAATTCAATTTTAAGTGTTTATTTATTTGCTCACGCTCGAATATGTACTCACAAATTGTGGATTTCATTTTATGCTGTAAATTTTCGTTCTTTCCTTTTATTAAAGTAGTTTGTTGTGCGATAGCAAGCAGTGCGCTTTAAATTTAGGCAGCCACATTACTAAATGTTTTCAAATATAAATATTCTGTGATAATATTGGAAATTTTGAATGTGCAACATACATTACTTTCATTGCTTGCAGAGTTACCGTTGTATTGTTGAGTTGCGAAAATAATATTGCTTTTGAAGTAAAATTTGTTTGCTTGTCACAGGGAGAACATACATAAATTTAAATGAATAATGTGAAGTAATCAAACGACAAATGAAAGCAAATATTTTGAACCTGAATTATTTTTCCATTTGCAGTGAGTCTAAAAACAATAAAGATTGTTAAGTTTTCGACAACGAAGTACAAAAAATAAATCTTTAGCAATAACGTCTTATGAAACCAAATGAACAAAATAAAACTGTCTGAAAATATAGTTAAATAATTATTACGGATTATTTTACCTATATATTGTTTTTATGATGTATGTCTGGTGATCTTAAGACTTCCAACATCTGTGAGCTTATCACTTGTCTTCCTACTGTATTCAGGGTTTTTACTCTTGTGTTTCTCAGTATGCTGAACCTCCATCGAGAGGCCAACGACCTTCCGTCACCAGAGCAAACAGGCTGCAAAAAGGGCGCTCAAGGCCGCAAAGAACTATTGATAACGCAGCGAGGAAGTTAATCAAGAAAAAAATGCATCGAGCACCTTTAGAAGAATGACCGACTATGCTAAGACCCTCGACTCGACTCCCTTTCCCATTTATGGCTTCCGTATGATCTTCGTGTCAGCGCGAACTGATTGATTAGAGATTACAGGCGTGTCGACGGCTAATTATTATCGTAAGTGTAGTGCATGTTTCATAACAGGAGGTGTCAATGATTATCTCTCATTGGTTGGTGAAATTAAACGCTACCCTCCCCTTCGGCTTGTGGGGTTTTCCCCAGTGAGCCGCACGCAACGCGAACCGCCATCTTGAAACTGTGCAAAGAACCTACAACAGTCAGCTCACAGGCCACTTTCTCCTAAACTGCTCCATTTTTTTCTAACTTCTTCAAAGGGAAGTCCTAATTGCACTTTTTATTATGATATACAATTCATTTTGGGGTATTTGGTTGCTTTTTTTAAATTACGTTAATGTAATTTTTTTTTAAATACCTCTCATACCGTTAATACGCATGCTTCCAAGAATTGGTAAAAATTATTACAATTATGAGTTTAAGTGCTTTAAATGACTTTAAAAAAGTGTCCAAAAACTCAAAAGTGTTCTGAAAAAAAGAGCTGCAATTTCGCATTTCAGTATCGATTTTCTTAAAAATGACTCGAAATTTTTTAATAACAATTGTCATTTAGGACGAGGTTTCACCCTTCTTTAATATTTGTTAAGTAATATTTCGGTCCTACCATTAGGAAAGCGAAGAATTGAGATTTTTTAATGTACTTTGGGTGGAGATAGGTGGCAGCTGACTCAATATTTCGCAGGGCCAATAAACTAGTCCAGACCGAAGAAAGTAGAAACCTAATACGAGAGAGTATGTGCCATTTTGTAACACTAATAGTTATGTATTCTTTACTTTTTGATCTGTATTTGTTATTAATATTTACCTATACTAAGCAAAAGTCTCCTCGAGTAACGTATGTTTTGGCTAGTAATAAACATACTCATCAAATATAACGAGTAACACGGAAATATGACACCTGTATCACCGTGCACCACACAGCCAATACCAGGTCGAACAGCAGTTTACACATTTTCAATATGGCGACCATGCGCATCATATCGGCACACATATTGTGGGTAGCTTTCCTTTCCGTGTAGTATTTATTCTGTGACGTTATCGCTGGACACGATCGGAGCGAAAATGAAATTGTATACTTTGTTTACCATATTTCTATTATTTGTCTCCCACACTTCCCCACTGAAGGGTGCAATTTATAAATTGTAAATAAGTATTAATAAAATAAGTTTATTTGTGTATCTCTTGGATTTCCGAAACATCATTTTATTTTGTGTAATCGTAGCATGGTCGAATATTTATACAGCATGAAGATAACTATGTAATGCTTCAAATAAATGTAGAGATATTAACTTCAATACACGTATTGGGAAAGCGCAGATACCGAAGAAAGTATTGTTTATTAAAATTTTGTCCCGCTTTCGAACAACTCGAGAAAACATTGGATTACCCAAACAATATTATTCCGTAATTGATCTGGCTCCACAAAATCCTACAATTTCGAAACTAATAACCAGGGAATTTTCACAAAATGGTTTAAAACAACCCAAATGTTTTGTTTTTTTGTAAAATGCTTCATACAATAAATTACACCCGGAAAAAATGGCGGTGGTTCGGGTATCCATTCCCAATTTTCGACAACTACAAATGCTAAAAACCTTTAGAACGTTCTCCTGCAACATGATACATTAAAGAAAATCAGTTTATTTTCAATGACATTTGTTTTTGAAAATTAAATATTTAATTGGTGCTATGCACAGATTTTAAGGACATGTGTATTTTTCTACTACGTTTCACTGATATCGGGCGCTTAAAGTATACCTAAACAATATTTTATCGAGAAGCTTACATTTTTCAATTTCGGGTATAGATTAGTATACACGAAGTAATATACATAGTAGAAGAGACAGATTAATCACTTGTTCTGACAGGAAACTGTGTAATTGAGAAACTAGACCTCTACACCGAGGATTATGATACGTCATGAGGCCAAGAGATATTATGGTACGTACGTATGTAAGGTGTAATGCCAAGATAGACCTACGGTATATTCTGGGAGAGAATGGGGAGAATCCATGAAGCTAGCCCTAAATAGAACAAGAAATTAACTTATACGGTAAAGTCTATAACATTCTGGAAACCACTATTTCATTTTTATTATGGTCTCCCACAATTATTATTTTGATGCAAGTTTGGCGAGTTGCTGATTCAATACTCTTAGCTTTCGCTAACACAAAAGATTCAATGAGCAATTGTATCTTTCGGAAACGTGTAATTGTGTGCTATGACAGCGACCTGGCGAGTTCACATCACAATTACAGAACGAAAACATCTCTGTCTTATCGGTATTCGAAACCACACCATGAAGCCATCGTAGCGACTTTCGCGTTTTTGTTGGCTGACGTTTGATACATGATAATTATGGAATAGTTCACATGATTAATATGAAAAGTAAACAGAAGTAAATAATTTGCTTGCATCAGCTTCTAACGATCGTAGTTGAGCGTCAACGTCCAACATTTCGGTCCAAGATAACGATCGACGGTGTCGGATGAAGTCGTCGCTCCTTTTCTCCGACGCGGAGAAAACCACAGCAGGCTAATTAACATTCCTCTTCCAAATTAACTCTCTTTGATTCTAACGGGATATCGTCTTACGAAACGTTGAAGTAAGCCTGAGGGTGTCGGATTTTATTTCACTTACAAAGGAAACCGAATTTAGGAAGTGAATTTGAGATGCTGTAGGTTTCTGAGAAAACTGTAATTAACTTTACAGCAGGTTTAAGTATTTGGGCAATTAAACATTTAATATTTGTGGGTAAGAGGCTACACGAGTAGACAATAGATGAATGGATTGTTTCGCAGGGTTTTTTCATGCCGTTTATCTAAACATGCTGGAGAGTTGTAATGGTAATTAGTTTCTAAGGTCGAGCAAATGAGACGAAGATATTGCTAAAACCGTCTCTTGTGAAGTATGTGAATCTATGGAACGGTTGCATATCTGCGAGATAGGAATCATTATTGTTTATTATTTGCAATAATCAACATACTATTTCAATGATCAACATGTCCTCAAACATGTTGATGTTCAGCAAATATCAACATGGTCATCAATTAGCAAATATCAACATGTTCTCGAACTTTCATTCTGACCTATTTTTCCCAACTTTTCGGCGTAAAGGGAACAGGACATTACAAAAGCTGTTATGCACATACATCGTATCATTTTTCAATTCCCAGAAACGCCTATATATTCTTATAGTATAAAGTATAGTGTATTCCACTGCTATACATTCGAGTGTAAACTCCTCTTCTGCTCATTTGAGTGTAAATTCCACTGCTATACATTCGAGTGTAAATTCCTCTGCTGCTCATTTGAGTGTAAATTCCACTGCCATGCATTCAAGTGTAAATTCCTCTGCCGCTCATTCGATTGTAAATTTCACTGCCATACATTCGAGGCTTTACTGCGCGTATTCTTGCTTAATGTGACACTACAACAGGGCGGGGTGCGTGTGCCATCGAGGCGTTAAAACTTGTGCTCCGTACGGCGAAGATAACGCTTCAGGTGACGCGGACGCCCCTACGTGTCAGCTCACGAAGCGCCTAGGGGGGGAGTGGAGGGGGTGACCGAGAGCGGGGAGGCTCCCTTTGCCGAGGTCCTCGACAGGGAGGTGAGGACGAAATACTCTTCCTCAGATCAAAGTAGAATAATTTATCATAGCTTTGAAAGCTGTGAGTAGCGCCTGAGTCGCGCTGGCGTGGCTGGCGTTGGGGGGTTGTGAGGGGAAGGAGAAGGCGGGAGGGGGAGGAAAAATGTGGATGAGGAGAGAGGAAGGGGGGCGTGGGGTTGGTGAGGCACGCGCAGACCTGGGAGGGGAGGGCTCGCCCTGTGGGCGGGGGGGGACGAGCCCTGGTTGTCGCCCTGGGGTTCGTCGAGGCAGAAGCTCAGGGAGCGTGCGTGCGTACTAGGGAGGCGATCGGGTGTTGTGGGTGGCGGCGGAGCTACCGAGGGCGTGGCGGCGTTGCGGGTGGGCGGGGCGTGGCGTGGGCTTCGGTGGGCGGCGGCGGGGCGCGGCGGCGAGGGTGTGGCTCGGGTGTGCGGGGCGTGGGCGGGTCGTCGCGTGGAACGGGGTCGTGGGCGGGGCGTGGGCGGGGCGGGGCGGGGGCGGGCGGGGCGGGGTGGGCGAGACAGGCGACGGGCAGGGTGGAGGACTATGCGGGGCGGCGGCGCACCCTACGGCAACGTGTAGAGGCGGTGTGTTAGTCTGAAGGATCCTCAGGCAGAGGTTGTGCTGGGACTCAAGCTCTCCGCGCGTCACAAACTTTTGTGCGAATGCGGGTTTCAGTACATTTTGTATGCCGTGTGTCGTAATGATATGTACAGAATGCATAAATAACGCGATAGCAGTTTTATTGAGATGTGAAGAGCTGCTTATTTTCGAACTGTTATTTACAATAAACTACTCTTATTGGAGCAAACTTCTCTGAGATTTTAAACACTCAGGTATGATAGCATTTAACTTGAATTAATGTTATTGCTTGATCAATATGCGGTAATTTACCTTCAGTATTCGCACTGGTTATAAAAGGTGAATGGTCGCATCGATTACAATAGTAAGCCAATTTACATTTTTTATCAATATTCTGTTATTAATACAATCCCTTTTAGTTAAAATATAGAGATAAAGGTTTATAATGGGCCATCAGTTGCAAATATTATATAGGCTATATAATTTCTAAAATATCTCAATTTACAAATGGTACAAAATGCACGTATTTTGCTCATAAATAAATGTCCACAAAATGTGGGATAGACATGTCTTTTTGACTTTTTATACGCTGTTTCTGCACTTAATAAATGTTATCTTGTGTAAAATAAATAAATCAGATTTCCAAAATTGTTGACTTATTTTTGTGACTACATTCTGCATGAGTTTTAGATTCTCCGCATCAGATGAACTTCTTACATATTGTCTATGTGAGTTGTGGTCCACATCACACAGTTTCCGCAGTTTTGTTCAGTGCAACAAACGTTTTTATAATGTGATAGATAAATGGGAGAGACGTATTTTATGTAATTTATATAGTAGACCCATGATGGACGTAAGGTTGTCGAAGCTTTTTGATTTCAAGAAAAATTGATATAAAGGGTTCTGTTTGTGATGAAAGGCTTTCAATGTGATTCGGTGATTCGAAGTAACTTGTTGTGTGGTGGCATGTTAGGTTGGAAACCGAACAGAGTGTTTGGCGAGAGTGTTTATACAGAAGAAATTTATTTAATCTAGTTTATTATTAATTTTCAATAATTTTTGAAAGAGAATAGAAAGTAACAACTAATCGGTCTGTAGTTGACGGGAGAGGAAGACATTTTGTGGAGTGTTCCAAAACCAAAATGTTATTTTCGCATTCATTTGAGAATATCAAGTGTGAATGCAGAGTTAATAAATAGTGTGAGGCCCGACAATAGCATTATTACCAAACATTTTGAATTGCCTTGTTGGTAAGTTACTTAGTCCTGGAGATTTTCGAGGTTTCAAGTTGTTGATTTAATTTATGACGGCGTGAAATAAATATTGTTTTTTGAGAAACATGAGTAAGGGGGTAAATACATTTTGTCGATATCGTTTGAATTAAATTCAATATTTGTTGACGGGGTTGGTGTGTAAAAGAGTTTTTAAAAGGTTTTTGCAAGTAGTCTTGTAGCGGCGGATATAGGCGGGAAGCAGTATTGCAGCTTACTTTCTTTTCCTGACTATAAAATAAATACATGAACAACTCTGGGTACGTTAGCTAGTATTTAATACAAACAGACATATGACTTTTCTTTTCAGTCAGATTATTGTTCTTCTTTAGTGGTTGCATTGCAATGAAATATTAAAAATATGAGAAGATACGCCGCATTTTCTAAATTGAAGAGATTATGTAATAAAAAACCGTTGTAATAGATTGTTCCCAAAAGAGAAAGAAAATTTTACAATTATTTGATGTCATTTACAGTGTTAACCTTTGATTCTCTAGAAACCAATAAATTGTAATATGTTGGGATAGATAGATTATCTTTTTTGTAGAATACATTTTCAAAAGTAATTTGTAAATAATGGTATAAAAACGGCACCCAAGAGATATATCAAAACAACTCATTTATGAATATCGTCTACCATATTTGGAAATCAGGTTCTTTCCTAAGGAATCCCATTTATTACTCTTCTTCAACTATAACACGTCATCTGAAAGAAATTTTCAAGCTATAGAAGAACACTGTCGGCATAGACACAGTGAGTTTGCAATAGGAGAGAGAGAGAGAGAGAGAGAGAGAGAGAGGAGACAGAGAAAGAGACAGAGAAACAGAGAGAGAGACAGACAGAGAGACAGAGAAAGAGACAGAGAAAGAGAGAGAAACAGAGACAGACAGAGAGGGACAGAGAGAGACAGAGAGAGATAGAGAGAGACAGAGAGATACAGAGAGATACAGAGAGAGATAGAGAGAGACAGAGAGAGAGAGAGGCAAAGAGAGAGAGACAGAGAGAGACAGAGAGAGACAGAGAGAGACAGAGAGAGACAGAGAGAGATAGAGAGACAGAGAGAGACAGAGAGAGACAGAGAGAGAGAGACAGAGAGAGAGAGACAGAGGGAGCTAAATCATTAAAGAAAAAAATTGACACATTACTTGTTCCTTTGAGTTGTAGCACAAGCGACATAATTAAATTTTCCTGCTCGCCGCAGACGGCAGCGTTCACAAACGGCGCCCTGCGCCGGCGCGCTGCGGTGCGGTCTCCGCGCCCTTATTACGTATTTATAAAGCCCGCCTCCTCGTTAGGCGCCGCTGTTCCCGCTCCGCGCTCCTCAAATTACGCTGATCGAAGGGGAGATCTCCCTCCACGGTGACATCTCGCCGCCTCCGCCGCGGCGCAGTGGGGCGAAACCCAGCAGACATGGAACAAACGCTAACCTTAAAAAATTAAAAAAAAAGAAATCCAACATAGTGAATGACCTTTATCCTCACAAGAAATAGTTCATAAAATGACATCTTATGGCAATTATTATGACTTATGGAACTATCTGCCATTTATGGCACGACTAATTGCGTCGTCACACATTCATCCAAACGCAGCGACAGAATCATGGGACGGTTGCTATAAAGGGAACAATCGTTTTTTCACATATGTCTAATATCCGTGGCAAAGTTGTTTCCCAAAATTAACTTTGATTCTCTTATAAATTTAAAATGCTCTTATACAAAAAAAATAGTGTACGCAACACGCTTAAAATGTTGCTTTATTGCATTAGAACATTCACTCTTAACGTCGTACGATTTCAGAGAATGCACTCATGAAATAAAGCTTAACATTACAAACAAGTTGCGTAAACTACTGTTATATATCCGTATTACATTTGGTTACAGAGTTATTTCGTTTGTTTTATTTCTCACTAAAGTGAGAAAGTTTTAAAGAACATATCGCAGCATGTACAGTGGCGGGCAAATAGTTACATAACTTTTAATATAATTCTTTGTGATGTTAGGTTTTTGGACGGGACTAAATTCAGATACTTTATCGCCAATATTTTAAACATTTTTGTTGATAAGGAGATAGCAAGAAAGTGGTAAATGTTACGAAAAACGCTGAGTTTAACATAATATAATTATTCAATTGTTTAATACAGAATATGTGTGTAATATTTCCTTGTAATGATTTTGAGGGATGTAAAACAAAACGAGTATGACACTAAAGTCATCAAAATAGCTAATCAAATATATATTTAAATGTAAATGAAAACTTACATACCCGCTGTTCATGTTAGGGTGTTTTAATCGAACATATAGTTGCAACTAAAATAATTTTTCGTCATTAACCTGTAATATCTAGTCTATTGCCTATTTTTGTCAATTTATTTACTTATTTATTTATTTAATACGATAATTTGTTCTAACAAATAGGCCAATTTACTAATTCATAACTCAATTAAGAAAGATTGTAAAAAATTATAAAGCAATAATATAAATAATATAAACTAAAATACTATAATAATAGTAGTAATTAAAATGAAATTCATATTTTTACTTAACATTTGCCAAAACATATTTGTGAGAGTATATAATAATCGGTTTATTAATCTATTCTGTAATTTATACACAAATTTCAGCCTTTAAGTAAATATATAGTTAGGAAGATTTCACGTCCTTAACTATTCCAGAAACAACCTCTGACTTTTCAAACTTCAGGGTGGCAGATGTAGGATAACAAAAAACTTATTTAAATGTAATTAAATTAAAAATCAAATTACAAGAAACTATTCAAGTAATTCAATTCAACGATTTATTTTAAATATTAAAAAAAATCATGTTATTATTGCCGACGTATTTCACTTTTTTTAATATAACATCCTTGCAAGATAATTTAGGAATAAAGACAAGTATCTAGGAATGCATCTTAAACTGCTGCGAAGATACGTACAATGTGAACATTAATTTTAAATTTCTTTTGCCCCTTTCCTTCCGTTGGGGCCCACTGCGCGCAGTCGCTCCCGCCTTCCTCACCCGTGCTTCGCTCGAGTCGTTAGCCGCGCATGCGCTGGCGAGCGAGGCAGGATGGATTGCACAAGGCGATCGTTCTCATTAGTGCCTTTTCCGGAGAGTTCGGGCGGTTAATCACTGACGATCTTTATTGGGAAATTGTGCCTCTAGGATTTTTTAGCTTCTCTTCTTATCTGAAGCATCCAAAGGGAAATTTTTCAATTAGGGACGAATATTTGGTCACATTGGGACACAATTGGCATCTTCGTAATTCTCGTAAGAACAGTTTACTTTAGTAGTAGAAGTAGTAACTGTAGCAATATCGGTAGAAGTGGTAGTGGTGATGGAAATGGTAATAGTGGAAATGGTGGCGGTAGTGGTGGTGAAGGTGGTAGTGGTGATAGTTGGTAATGGGTGTTGTGGTGTTAGTCGGTAGTGGCGTTGGTAGTGGTATTGGCCATAGTAGCAGTAATAGTGATACTAATAGTAATGCGTTTCGGTGTCAATTCGGGATATTCAATCTATCAATGCTTTAAGTCGACTAATTTCACGTATTTATCCATGTTATATTGGGGCGTCACTGAATTTTTATAATGAAATAATTATTAAACTTCCTACTTATTTCTTACAAAATGCGACAAAGAACCGACGGACGCGCTGGTCTGGTCACGTTCAGCGTAAAGAGGCCTCGATTTGTCACCCCCCCTCCCCACTGAACCATTTCTTTGTTCACGACTGCAGCTGGAAGGAACGTCACCTGATATAGTACATTTAGAACTTCCTTACTAAAACTGTAAAGAAATCAAGTGGTGCTAAAGCAGGACGAGCTATCTTACTCGTATTTGCAAAATTACGCAAGAAGTATACAAATTTAAAAAAAAATGTACATGACCTAATTTCAAAATCTATCTTTGAGGAACAGATTTCATCCTGGAAAAAATCTATCTTCATAACTGTAGTAGTAGGAAGATGCCGAAAAACGTTTGGACTTTTTTAATTTTGGAAAAATTAGGGTTTTCAACGAAATGAGACCTGCAGCATCCTTCTAAAGTCTTTTACACTGTCCAACAATAAAATTTAATTAAAAAAACAACGCCAGAATCATTTTTTTAATTGGGAAAATGTCCCAAAGTCCCTTTATGTATAGTGTCCCACGAAATTAAAGTATCAGTTTCAAATTCAAGGAGACGCGTCATGGATTGGTGAATATCAATTTTGGAGAAAATTGGTTGGCCGGTTCAGCGCCTAGCGTTGTTCATAGACGGACTGACAGATGGACGGGCAAGCGTTTTGTCGTCAATCCATTTTTCGGTATCAAGGACCCACAAAACATAGTTTCTGGCTACACCACATGTTAGAGCACTTCCCCTCTAATTTAGCAACTGGATCTATCCATTGTTTTGTTACCAGGGCCGGGGTTTTCAATACTTTTGTTGAGTAACAAGAGTTTTTCTGCCGAAAATTCTCGGTTTTTTCGCGCAGTATTACATAGTCCCTCTTCTCCGTAGCGATTGGAGTGGTTTTGAAGAAATTCTCGTTTTTAACATTTTTTAATATAATCCATATTTCACTCAAAATTGCGTAAAAGCTACTAAAATGTCCTAAGAAATATTCAGTAATGAAAGGAGTAATTGTGGTCATATTTGAACGCCTTCGTACGTAACCTTTTTAACAGAAAACTCATATTTTCCGTCCCTAGGATCGAAAATCTGGATACATTCTACTCTGCATATTCTTCCTGATATTAAGGAACTACATCTTCTATTACGTTGTGTACTTAGATTTAAGAGACCAAATAGAGCAACGTATGTTAAAAATGGTGCAAGTCCCATGCACTCTGGATTTTTGAAAATATAATTTGGAAATAATGCTCAGAAGGGTGCTCTTGTAATTCCACTGGATTTATTATTCAAATAATGTTAGTATGTGACTGAGTACATTGCATTTTTCTGTAAAAAGTCTAACACTCAAAGTATTAAACTAATATGAAATACTATGGTGACACTTCACAAGCAGAAATAGAAGATAGCTGATAAAATAAGTAATTCAATGCCAAAGATGAGTAACAGAACAGCAAGGTAAGTACTTTGAAACAGTTTAAGCAATTATAGAAATTTCAGACATTTAAAAAGAGAAGAAAAGAAGAGGAAGATGTAGAATAGAAAAAATATGAGAAAAATGAGAAGGAGAAGAAGAAGAAGAAGAAAAAGAAGAAGAAGAAGCAAAGGAACAGGTGCAAAGAAATGGAAAAATAAAGAATAAAAATAAAAAAAAATATTCCATGCGCAATTAGGAAGCAAAGAGTGTCTCTTATTGCTTTCAACATTTTACATTCGCGAGAGCATTTTACAACCGTTACTGCCGAACGCACTGCAGGAGGCCGAGCGCAGTGAATCCCGCTGAGCGAAGCCGCGAGCAGTCCTGTGGGCGGGGGTGGGAGGGGGAGGGGGAAGCGGAAGGAGCGCAGCGCAAGTGGTGAGGACTTCCACCCCGCGCCCGTCGCCTCTGGTTACGGGCTCAAGGGCACGTCGCTGCGAAGAGCCTGGGGCAGACGGCGGCGGCAAGAAAGAAGGCATGACTGCCTCTTCTCGTTACGGCGTCCCGGAAATAATAAGATTTTCTTGGAAAGCCCCCGGCTGTTCGGGTGAAGACTCCTCGTACAACTCATAAGCGCGTTGAGTGCGTTCCGAAAAACCGTCCCCGTACTGCGTGGCTACGCGCCTTCCTTCATCCCTACGTTCACTCTCACGCAGTAGAGGTATAAGGCGTGTGCCACACGGGCGTTGCGTTGACGCGCGGTAAGTAACGCGCGTCGTTGATTAACATTGTTTCTTATAGAATCAGAGGCTTTCACGGCCAGAGTCAATAGAAGATAGATTTTCCGGGCTGGTAGGCCGTGGTCTAGTTGGCATTGTTGGCCCAACAATGCCAACTGGTCCATGGCCTACCAGCCCATAAAATCTATCTTCTATTGTTTCTAACGCGGAACGGCCAAAGTGCTCAGTGTGCCGTTTTGCAGAAGATACAATGATATTCTACGACGCGCGTTACTTTTCGCGCGTCCAACCAACGCTTGTATGCAGGGGCCCTGAAAAGAGCGTTTGACAACAGTTGCAGATAGACTCCTTCAGCATATATTAAGATGGTTAATTTTCAGGTAGTTGTTGGTGTTTATTCTATAAAATGAATCACGCAGAAGAATTGGAAGTTGATTTTTCATTATTTTACCTTTCTGTTATAAGTGTATTTATATTTAATATAATGTTTTCCATGTACGCTAACATTTTTAATCTTGATATTTAATAACATTATTTCAAATATATTTCCGATAGAATGCACACAGCTCCGCAAAAAAAGGAAGAATATTTCCTAAGTAATTGAAGACATTTCTGTAATTTCATACAAAGTGAACACATACGCATTCATAGCACAACAAACATACTTTACCACATAATGCTGTAGTAAATTATACTTCATGAGATTAAAAACTTTTTTGCAAGCTCAACATTTGGCCTAGCGGCTGCAATCTGTGAAAAGATATGCCCATGCCACATTGAACATTGTCGGTGTAGACACTTTGGTTTGTGCTCGCGTCGACTTCCATCGCCTTCATCGCGTTGTTTCCGCAACTGGAGTTATCGTTGCCCTGAGACAGGTTTTCGCAAGTCGCTCAACCTGGACGGTCGTGATCTCGGAAGCCAACATCGCTCCGGCCTCCCGATTTACACTGCTTGAGCAGCCCTGCTCTATCACGTTGTGGGGCCAAAGTTCATGCTTTGTGGGTCCTTGATACCGAAATATTGGTTGATGGCAAAACGTCCGTCTGTCCCTTCTGTGCTAGCGCGATAACCGTTCGGAAGATTTTCTCCAAAATTGATATTTCTCGATTGACATAAAGAAACTCTAGGTCCTTTGAGTTGACCTTTAGAATTTTGACTGCAGAAAATAGTCCTCCATTTTTTAAAATAATTTTTGCTTTTGGAAAATGCGAAGTTTAGTTATAAAAATGACGCAAGATCGCTTTGCATTGAACTCTCTCAACTTTCGAAAATTGCAGAAGTTGCAAATAATACGAGAAAGTGTGTGCTGTTCCAGCACCATTAGTTTTATTTTAAGATGCAACTATTTTGTTTTGGGAAGAAACTCGTATGAGAAGGATATTGACGTGCACTGATTAGTCCTGAAGTTCGATTGAACTCCAGGGGGAAATTGAAGTTCAATTTGTTACACGATGATACTAAAATATTGCATAATCGTAAATATATATAATTTTTGGACATCTGTTCGTAAATTTCAGGTAAGATTGCGGTCATTGCCTCATCTATTTCAAGCGATGGAATGTATCAAGTGTCTCAATAGTAAGCAAAACGAAACAAACAATAATTAAAAACCAAAATTAAATAAATTATAATAATGACTGTTATTAAAAATAAATGTAAAATACTCAATTGAACTTTTGAATATTTAAGGAATTAACATTAATTCACTGAAAAAATGGAAATAGTACTTCATGTACCGTTGAATGGCAAATTTAACGTATGAGCACTGTTTCAATACAACTCATAAAATGTCAGTGCTCCCTCGAAACATCGCAGATACATTATAATGTTGCAAAATACCATCAAATAACATCACGCCGTATATTAAGGTTTATTTGTCCATCCTGGTGCCAGTGCTCATATGGAAAACTCATTTATTATTAACGGACCAGGCAACGCGACGAGTGTGTTTTGGCAGCTCTCCTGGGTAATACAACGATATCCGAATGGTATGCGTTTATACGAACCGCGCCATCGATTTTCTCGGCTAAAAAAAAGAGCCATCACTTGACGCATGAGTTACATAAAAGTCCCCTCCGCACGGCTCCATCTTCGTGATATGTGACAATAATTCACGTCGCACGCGTGTCGTTCTGCTTTGAAGATAAGCGTTCGCGTGGAGATTGGAAAGGCGAACGTGTTGCGTACGCTGAGAGATCAATGGTTCATGTGGATGTATTCAGAGTCGGCGCTCAATGAGGAAGTCGCTGTGAGACGCGATCTCCCATACACGACGTGCCTCAAACGTCGCTCCCTGTGAAATATTACTTCGCAAGATAATGGGTGTATCATTCGTGCTCACGATCTGGCGATTCGGGATTTGGGATGACACCAAAGTGCAAGCCTTTCGTGAACGGAAATGTGTCTGTGGGTTTGTTTGGAATTTCAACCGCTGGTAAAAGTGTAGATAAGAATTCAAAAGCAATTTTGCTTGAATTTTTTCAATGAATTAATCGGTATTTGTCTGAAAGACACGTAACCGGATTTTCTAAAATCTTTTTTTCTGGTCGACTTATTTGTGACTCAGAGACGATTAGCAATGTAAATATATTTTTGTAAAAATATTTAGGAACAAGCATGTTTAACGCGTACAAGACTTTGCATTAGCCTGCATATAAGCTTTTAAAACAAAATATCTTTTATAGGTTCGTTTCATTGAATTTTAGTTAGAGAATTTTATGTAACTATTCTAATTTTCATTGAATTTAAATTTAAAAAAGGAAAAGATAAATCACGGAAGTTCAGTTTGGAACAGCTCGATTTGAATGCTAAGGGAAGGGAAGGGAAGTCCGAAATGAACTCCCAAGGCGATCATGTTAATATGACCATTCAATGGTGCTAAATTTCAATATTTCACCATGTGCTGATTTGCAATACACCACGGGATATTTAGAATTCTAAAAAGATTAGACGATAAACTTTTAGGAATTTTTGCATTCGCTTAGTTTGGATAGTTGATGTATGTCTCTTTCGTGGCAGTTTAGCAGACAAAAATGTCCTACATATTTATCAGGCATTATATGTTTTAGAGAGCAGGGAATAATGTTCTCATTGATTTTCAACGGGAGAGGAAATTTGGTGCGTCATAGACTAACTGGTGATGATACAACAGCACATACTCACTTGCATTTTTAGCATGGACAGAGAGAGAGACAGAGACAGAGGCTGACAATCAGAGACAGACAGAGAGACAGAGTCAGTCAGACAGACAGACAGACAGACAGACAGACAGACAGAGAGAGAGAGAGACGGCGAGAGAAAGGGGAGGAAAGGAGAAAGAGATAGATGGAGGACAGAACGTCTGTCGTATGACGAATTATAGATTTGGTTCTCAAAAGATTTATCAACCTATCTTAAAGAGAGTAATATTGACCATTGACATTGTTATTAAATTTAGTGTGTAAAGTGTGTGTTTCAATTCGAAATTATGCGAGTAAATGATGGATCAGACTCCGTTTCAATTTTTGCCCCGTCGAATTACTTGGCGGTGTGATCGTAGTTACTGTATTACTTCCTGACGTCAAGGAATTTTATGATTCATTCTTTTGTTGTTGTTATTATTATTATTATTATTATTTATATTATCTCATTGTAGAATAAATATTAATAGTGTGGGGGAATCCATGGCGAAATACCATCTTCCGTCCATCCGTTCGTTTCTCTGACCGTCCGTCTGATTGTGAACAATGTTAGCGGCGAAACCTTAGGCGGGGTTATATTACAATTCTTCCCGCCGATCGATCTGTTTGATGTCACGTCGTACCAAATTTGAAACGGGCATTTCGAATTTGGGAGACTTTTTTGGACTTTATTTACAAAGCCTCAACTTCAATTTCAAAATTTCTTAAAAAGGATTTAATATTTTTTATTGTTTATATCTCCAATAGAGCGAATTACGCTCACAAAAATGGCGCAGATTAAATTTTCGTTGACATGTCAAAATTTTCGAAAATTGCAAAAATTCTATTTTTTTCGGCATCTTTCTTAAACTACAAGTTGATGATAAAAGCTTTTTGGGATAAAATCTGCTCTTTAAGAATAGATCTGAAACATGACCACGATCAATTCCTTTTTAAAACAGCCCTTTCAGAGTAATTTTACGTGTAATAAATCTTATTTTTAACAGTAGGTTTAATAAAAAACGGCTCCAATTTCATTTGTATTTTATCTGATACTTGCTTTGAAAACGGCGCAGATACAACTTTTGTTCAACGCTCTGAATTTTCGAAAATTGCAAGTGTTAAAAATAATGCAAGAAAGAATGTACTGTTGTTTTAAATTTGTTTCAAAAGAAACTCTCTGTTGTTCCATGATAATGTCAGTTAGCAAACAACTTAATGTTACAGAAATAAATAACGCCAGTAAAATCAAATGAGAAAAAGTACATATTATCTTAAATTCGAGGAAAACATTATTATCAATAAATGGCAGCATGAACACGTACACTCTCACGCAGTCCACATTGCACGTGCAGTCGAAAACACATTAAAAAAGCTTTAAAAATCATCTTTCAATTAAGCGTTTAAAGTACAACAAAGCGTGGAAGGAGGGCCGCGGGAAGACACCATACATGGGGATGAGAGCGGCGGCCGCTGTTTGTTATTGCAAGCGCTGAAACTGGATTTTAATTACGCGAAACTCCCCGCGACAGGGGACGCCATTACTTTGTCATCATTTTATTCCCCCGTTGCTTCTTTTTTTTACAATTTTTCAGTGTTGCTGCTGTGGAGAGAATATGATGGATATAATGCAGGAGTGCGATGGAATGAATTTCAATTAGCCACTACGATACGTGAATATGATCCAAGTTAGTTCCGCTACGCTTTTGCTTTGTAGTAGCAGTTGAGGTATCGCTCAATAGGGAAGATAGAAGTTTTCAATGTGATTAATGTTGTGAACACCAGCCAAAGTTTTAACACATATTATTTAGTACCGCATGTACTACATATTAAAGAATAATATGACTACAAAAAACAGTAAAAACTTCTTTATCCGTTGCAAAGACAGGGAATCGCAAACTCGAATAAATATTTTTTTTTGAATGTTAAAATTTGTTACTGAAATGGTTCGTTAAGATAAAAATTAAACTAGTGTTACCACCACAACACATACTTTCTCGCTTTATTTGTAACTTTTTCGATTTTAAAAATTAAGCTAGTTCAACAAAAGGCCGACATAAAATATTTTTATTAACGTACTACGCACAATTTGGGAAGATAATAAAGTAAAATGGATATTTTTTTTAAAAAGTGCAGTAACTTTTTTCTTAGAAAAATAGAAAACGCAGATTTTGACTACTCAAAGTTATTATAAGTAATTTACTTCATATACGGAAATTGTTTATCCACTTTTTCGATACCAACGCCCCACAATACGCGTTTTCTAATGAAAAATCCTCAGTATGTGTAGAAAATATAAATTATCAATTTCAAAGTCTACAATAGACTTTATTTTGCATAAAACTCTCTAAATGTGTTAACAAGGCTAGAAAGTATAAACGATTACATTCAAAAAGGAAAATTATTACAAGTATAAGCGTTTTTAAAAGTAATGATTTTAAGTGCATTTCCTCGTATTGAAACTATACTTTGCAAACCGGTCTCATTCTCTTAATGGCAGATTCCGGTACCACTTACTCCGAATATACAGGATAGTTACCCGGACACCAGAAATCCCACTGTATTTCTACACATTTATTACCAAATAGAAGAAATTTTGCATCTACAATATTCTTTTGAATTTTAAAAAAGAATACCAGTTTATTGTGTTTACTATAATTTCATAATATTGATTCATTTCGTCTCTGAATATTGAATTCATTGTGTTTGAGATAAGGAAACTTTAATAATTAAGAGGGTTTAGTTTATTAAGTCTAATGAAACGATATTTTTTCTATAAATGTTCTTCACGTGTAAATTAGGTTATTATAGTGCAGCGATAGCAGCAACTTAAAAGTTATGGCTTTCAAACCTAGACACGTAAAGGTTTCCAAATGTTATTGCGACGTGGAAAGAAAGGCAAAACACCTTTCCCGCAGTTTTGTTCACATAGTTATTCAATAATTCACAACAGTGTATTTGGAAAAGTTTATTTTAATTCTACAATACAAATATTGACACGTAATCATGATCATGCAATGCTAAGAAAACGGAAAACCTTTATGATCTAAATTATACCGAATTGACGTAATAACATGCACATTGAATCAGTTATATTTTTATTTATCAAATAATCAAAAAAATAATTGAACGTAAAGCTATCGAATCACTGATTCATTTCGAGGCTCTTGTCGTTGATAGGTATATCTTGTCCAGATATCGAACACTGGGACCCACTGACAAATCTATAGCTCTCTGTGTCCTTTTCCCGCTTTCCACAATGACCGCTATAACCGATCCTCACGTCTAATACATCGTCCTTACGATAACCCGCTCCGTTATTGGCTCCCGCCTCCGCGCCGGCTACCTCGCGCGGCAGGAGCGCCTTCGTGCAGCTGTGAGGCGGGACGAAGCGCGAGGACGCAGGGGCGGAGGGACGGAGGGAGTCGAGGGCGAACGTTGGAGGTCCGGGAACCCCTCGCCGTTGGTCGTCAATCCTGCGTTTCTAAGTGAATTTGGCTCGTGTCCACCCGGCTTTTTAGGGCCGCTCCCGACCCTCTCCGCCGTCCACTCCCCGCCGACGACCGGCGTCAACTTGGTTCGGGCTGTCCGCAGTCACAAGACGAGGCGGAATTTTTGCTGAAAGAAATGAAAACGAAAAAGAAGAGCTCCGAAAGGCGGAAGGGAGGAAATTGAATTATTGCATCAAAGCATTACTCGATAGGAAATACTCTTACCGTCGCAAAGGACGTTATGTGGACATCGTGGACCTGGCTGGCGAAGAACACTTGTCACTGGACGTTATTTTCAGCTATGATACAAGTCCCGGAGTTTGGTGTTAACAAATATTTTTTTTAGAATGAAAATAAAACTTTCATCTTCCACGTCTGGAATTGGTACACTATATAAAACTTTTATATTGCAAATTGACACCTTTTACTGCATTGAATTGAAACTGATTACATTACGATAGAGTTCAAAACTCATAAACAACATACGAGTATTATTTAGGTATTGAAGTTCAAACATACATGTTTTTGTGATCATCCTACATCTCAATTGTACTACTTCAGATCAAGAGAAATTGGACAAAAAATATCGTCACAGACTTTTATCTTTTTGAAAATGTATGTACATTTACATATTGTTACACGCCTTTAATATTATACAATGCAACGGACAACGAGTATTAAGCCTTTCGGTTCGTTTGAAGCTTCACGTCACCAAACAACTACCAGTTCATGAGTCCAAGAAAGGAAAATTTTGAACGATGCCTCACCCAAAAGCCAAAAATGTCACTTCCGAATGCTCCATTTGTGCCTACAACCTCCTTTGCGCAGGGCAACTGCCACCTCAGTATCTGAACTGCCGTGACCAGTAGATTTATGAGTCTTACATTACAATATAATCAGAAAATTAATTTCTGAAAATTAGGAATATTTCCTTTATTGACAAAAAATATAGTTTATAATTTGTATAAACCGTGCTTTATATCAAATTTAAGTTCTTATTTTGGCTTCTCCATGAAGATCTTAGAGGAAAACTAAATTAAGCAGGTAAGCAAAAGAGTAGGATTAAAACATGGAAATGCGTATCTTGTGGATAAACTACAAATGGATTCTCAGAGCCAGAGCATGGAATCCCACGATCAAGTGGTTGCAGTTTTATACAAAAATAGCGAAATGCAGATATCAATGAAAATCACAATCCAACGCAGCAAAGTTGAGTTAATGGATGCTTCAGACACTGCGTTAAAGTACAGAGTAGTGAAGCGCCTCAAATGTTCTCATACGAAGTGGATGATTAGTTACGGGAAGCGTGCCGTGGAGTCTTAGTACTGTAGTTATTGATAGAATTGAGGCGCTCTGTATAATAACTGTAGATCCCAACCAACGTTCGTTTTGAGAAAAAATGACTTTTCTGACTTCGTTCACGTTCACTTTCACTCCAGAAAACGTTTGTACATCGAATTTGTCAGTTTTGTCGTACCCCGATTCATTTGGTACTTCAGCACATAATAAGTATTTCGCCAGAGTTTACCGTCATACTTCTAACTGAAAATGCGATATCGGTTGGGCTGTGCTTTTATTATCCTGAGCGTCACAATTGTATTAAAAATGCTCTTCGGGGCTGCATAAACGGGAAGTGGTAATTTTCGACCTCACCCGTTCTATGAACATACGAGCGCGCGCGCTTCCCCCCCCCACACACAAACACTCACACAAATACACATGCATATACACATACACGTACACACCACGAACACAAGACGCAATCACAAACACACACACTCATATGCACTCACAGATCTTTCAAGTGTGAGGCATTATACCACAATGAGACTGCCTGCAATACAGCTGACTCTTCGAACGATGGCAAATTTGGTGAAATGGTATTCAAATGATGCATGGAAATTAACTTTCTTCCATACCAACGCCGTACCGAGCCGGCACCCGAATATTCGAGAGGATATGACTCCAGTTGGGGAAGTTCGAACTTCCCATGAATGCACTTTCAATGAAGTTAAATAAATAACACCTACAAATTAAACGCTTTGTGTCAGAAAATTCAACATTATTTCTTCCCGCAGAAAACATTTTATTACATTAAACGGTTAGAAACCAATTTAGTGGCCAAGTACTCATTCACCAATACCTTATCTAGTTATAGACGTCTGCGTAAATAGGGTTAAATTATTTAGATTTTTTTACTTTCTCGCTTACGTAGTAAAGAGAAAGTTAAGTAATGCTGCAACAAACAAATCGCGCTTTTTTAAACACATCGTCTAATTGTAGAGTTCTGGTAACGAAAGAGTGGATACATTCAGTTGCTAAATTTAGAAGAAAAATCCTCTAGCATGTGGTGTAACCAGAATTCATGTTTTGTGGTTCTTTGATACTGAAAAATTGACCGTGATTGACTGCAAAACGTCTGTCTGTCCGTCCGTCTGGTTGTGAACTACGCTAGCTGCTGAACCGTTGAGACAATATTCCCCAAGCGTTCTGGCTGATGTCGCGGCTCCTTGAATTTGAAACCGATATTTTAAAATGGCTTCATCATTTTTAATTCAATTTAGTTGTTGAATAAGAATGATTAAGAGAATGGTGTAGGTCTCATTTGTGTTGAATACTAATTTTTCCAAAATTGAAAAAAATCATTTTTTTCGGCGTTTTCGGCGACTGCAACTACAATCATTAAGATAAGAGATTTTTTCCTTTATGAAATCTGTTCCTTAAAGATAGAATTTGAAATAAGATCATGTACAATTTTTAGAAGCTTTGAGTACTTTTTGTGTAGTTTTGTGTAAAATTACGGGAGATAGAGAGCGTTCTGTTGTAACGCACCTAATAAACTCGTGTCGTCTGTTGGTGCTAACAGTGTACGTCCTCGTGTGGTAGCTGTTGAGGCGAAGCTCTTCAGAGATTCCCGAATACTTGAGACGCTCGTGACCACGTTAGCGTGATCTCTTCCACTTTTGAAACAAACAAAAGGTAGCTTCCCCTTAGGTAGTCATTGACTTCCAAATCACTGTGGACTATTTGTTATTGATTCGGCGTAACAAACACTGAAAACAAACTGATTGCATGTTGACCTGTTTTCCAAGAACAGTTGCAGGTTTTCACAGAATGTTCTAACAAGGAAAACGGGTCCAAGTATACTCCTGGAGTTCTAGCCTTTGTGCAATGTTTTAATATACTAAACTAAACGTTGACGTAACTGACGTAATTTTTTAAACTCAGTAAAATATTCAATGGTGTAAAACATCACCGAAATGTAAGGAGTAGAGGTTTTCTGAATTAAGAAGTTCTCGGGCCCAATTGTTACTTTCTCGTCCACTATCTTCATACGTACGTAGTAATGGGAAAATATTATAATGCTGCAGTTTAAAGTCACAATTTTTAGAAAAAATCTTTATTGCTGATCCACGATAACGAAAAAGTGGGTAATTATTGTAACGAGTCATAAGTATGAGTCGTCAAAAGTATACGTGACATACAATTTTTCTTAGAAGTCATGACTGATTTGGAAGGAAGGTAAACTAGTGGTGCTCAATCCGCACGTTCTTTCTTGTCCTATTTTAACGCCCAAAACGCGAAAAGTACTCACATTTTCGAAAAAATTATACCTGACCTTATTTTAAAATATATTTTTAAGGAACCGATGGCGTTAGGGGCAAAATCTCTATCTTTAATTGTTTAGTTGTAAGAAAACGCCGACAATATTTTGAACTTTTACAATTTTCGAAAAATAAGTGTTTTTAACGATCATGAGACGTGCATTATCCTCTTAATCCTTAATCGTCCTCCAACCAACTAATCCTTATTCGTCTCAACATCATCCAACAACAAAATTTAATAAAAAATTGAGGCATTTAAAAAAAGTAAATGTCCCAAAAGATTCATGTAAAGTACCCTTCAAATTAAAAAAAATATCGGTTTCTAATTAAAGGGACCGCGACATCAGCCAGATCAATTGGAGAATCAATATCAATTTTGGAGAAAATTGGCTTAATGGTTAGCCGCTAGCATTTTTCACAGACGGACGGACTGATGGACAGACAGACGTTTTGCCGTCATTAGATTTGAATTGAATGCAGCAACTGAATTTATACACTTTTTCGGTAGCAGGGCTCTGTAATAAAAGTTTTTCAAAAAAAATTCGCCTTTTTTCGCGTAGCTTTACATAACTTTCTTTCTACTCCTTAGCGAGAATGAAACTAGTGGTGATAAAACAGCACATACTTTCTCGCCCCTTAGTAACGATTTTTAATAGGAAATTATTATGAAAATTAAATTAATTATTTTCATATAATTCATTAAATTTCTTCTTGGCCCGTAGTTGGTGTGAGACCTGTATATAATTCATTAATTTCAACCGAACTATTAGTTTTTCCTAAAAATTGTATCTGACATTTTAAAAAGAGCTAATTTTGTACAACATACTTTGTTTAAAGCAAAAGTCTCTTATCTTTAATTTTGTAGTTTTAAAATATTTTTTTTTAATTTTCAAAAACCGAGCAATAACCGAAACTATGACTACCACTATATTTTGTATTGTGTCTTATTACATAAGTGAAGAAAATTTAAAGACAAAATATGGAGCGGTTTCTGAGAATTTTGTTTGTAAATTTTAATTGTAAAATACGCAAAAACTACTAATTTTTTCAAAATTGAATATGACTTTTTTTAAGAGCTAATATTGTACAACAGACTTTCTCCGAGACAAAAATATCCAATTTTGAAGTTTTAACTTTTTTTCATATTTAAAAACTGGGGATGTCAACAAAAATGAGGCGGACGGACAGACAATTCTCTAAAACGACTTTTGTAATATTCAACAATAAAAGTTAATGAAAACATTTGAAGATTTTTTTTTGAAAATTTTGAAAATGTCTTAGGGGCTTCACGTAAAGATCCTTCCAAAATTAAAATTTCAGTTTCAAATTCCAGGGATCACAGCTACAACAATTGGGGGAATGTCAATTTTGTATTGTTATCGGCTGAACGGTTTATGTGCTAGAGTTGTGCACAGACGTATGAACAGGCCGAAACGTTTTGCCGTTAATCAATTTTTCGGTCCCAAATCGATTTTGGGGTTACACTATGTGTTAGAGGAATAATTTTTCTACATTTACTGAATTTATTCACTTTTTTCTCACCAGGGTCCTGCAATAAGAGTTTTTGTGTGGAAAACTTGCCGTTTTCCGGCGTACGATTAAAATACTTTCTTTTCTTATGTTAGTG
This sequence comes from Gryllus bimaculatus, assembly GCA_017312745.1. NCBI lineage: Eukaryota > Metazoa > Arthropoda > Insecta > Orthoptera > Gryllidae > Gryllus > Gryllus bimaculatus. Next base: position 11,145,789 of record BOPP01000025.1, on the reverse strand, counting down.
AGTGCAAGGAAGTAAAAAGAATATCCAAGTAAGGGTTAGGCAATGTAAAGGCTATTGTGAAGGCGATTTATGGATACCATGGTGACTGCCAAGCTAAGAAAAAAATAAACTATTGGTGTTACAAAATGGTACAAATTTCTCGTACTAGCTATTTTCCTAATCTGTTTGTCTGAGACTTTTTTGTTTCGGATTCGTTCCACCTTCTCCCCAGCAGCTAGCCATCAGCGCCTACAGGATATTTTTTAAGACATTATAAGTTTTTTGACTCCTAAAAGTATGATAGAGTTATGAAGTTAAGAAGATTTTAAAAGAGTTAAAATTGATCACATATCCAAGATTTTATTAATACATTTGAAACGGTTATTTCAAAAAATGCCTGTTTTGACCTTTTCTGAAATTTTCACCTCATATTAACAAAACTATTTGGAGTTTAGAGAAACATCCTTAGAAATAATTTAAAGCATTTACATTCTGAATGCAATAGTTTATGAAGAATGCTGGTAAGGTCAATATTAACGAACGAACGATATTAACAATACATTTGTTTATTTTTTAAAGAATCAAAATAATATATAAAATGGTACACGTTTTTCAAAGCATTCAGTACCACTCGAACAAAAAAATGTAGGGTTTTTGAGAAAATATTGTTTTCAATATTGCAATTTTTTACTCAAAATTATGCAAAATTCACATCTTTACTAATCGTGTGAGTGACTTTATTTTTAAAAAAATTAAAGAGATCATACAATACAAATTGTATTTGAAGAAAAAATCTCTTCTTTAAAAAATGTAGTTGCACTATGGGGTCCAAAACTTTTCCAAGGTTTGAAAACTCAGAGTTCGCAGTAATGGCATCTTAGTAGGTGTATTTCATTCTATTATTACAAGTAATGAAAAGAAAGAATGTGAAAGTACTAGGCGCATCCAGAAAGTAAGTTTCCCTACTTTTTTGCTTTGAAAGTACACTAGTTTAGGCAGGGAAATTGCACAAGCATAACAGATCTTCGACGTATTAACCATATGCCGACCCGTGACGTCCTGCCGAGTGGCAGCAGCGTCACAGCAATGGCTTGAATTGGCGGCGCTTATTCGTTCTGCTGCGAGGTTAGGTCCGTGACAAAGTTCCTTAACGCACAACACATTGAGCGGATCGAAATGCATCGTCAGCTCTTACTGGCATGCTTACTGCAGGTCTTGGCATGCTCTTGCTGGCATGCTGCTCCATTACAAAGCTCGTTCATATACGGAACCGTTCTGCGGCAGTTCGGCTGATAACTGTTTGATCATCCCCCATACAGTCCTGATCTGGCGTCAGCGACAACAGTTGCATTTTCTCCTGCATCTGAAAACATTCCAGTCCTCCCGTCAGCGTTTTCACAACGACGAGGAACTGAAGACGACTGTGTCACGCTGGTTCCAGTCGCAGGAGGCACACTTCTACATGACTGGTATACAACAGTTCATTAGTGATTTGAGAACTGAGAGCTGAACTTGAGATTGAACTAGTAATTTTCGTTATTTTGCACTGGAAGAATGTGTTTACAGTTACGTATGAAAACAAGCATTCTTGCGTTTAAATAGAATACAACATATTCAGGTACCAGCGATTGACAGGTTCAAGCCTGTCTCCAAATGATGAAAGCAGGATTTCAGACCTCTTGGTATCAAGTACGAAAATCTTGGTAAGATAAAATAATACAAACAATAATTTACAATTAAAAATTGTACTACTCATCGGATTCGATGAATTTTATTAAATTGTACGTCAAATCACTTAAGAAGAATGGTAAGAAATAAAGGCTTGAAAAAGGCAACATTTTAAAACTTATTAGGTAACACAATTTACAGATAGAATCCCATAAATTATTCAATCAATTTATTTGAATTCACAGGGTTTCATATAAATGGAAAACATAAATCTAATTATATGTATATTTAATTGGAACCATTTTCTTTAAAAATAAAGCAAATTTAAATATTTGTATTTCAATATTCAAGGATGCAAGCTCAATTTAGAAGTTACTCGAACTAATCTATTCACTTTACCCAAAAATAACAAACAAATATTGGCCCATACAAAACGTATCTAGGTAACGAATCAATAAGGGGGAAATAACACGCGGTTAAAAATACATTTTATGTATTTATTTTTATAAATAGACTTTTATATTTGAAATAGTTCACAATGTCTAGAAATCAGAGTCAATCGGGATCCTTGGGTTACCTTGTGACTCAAAGAGTAGTCAACGTGAAGGCCTATTTGTCCGGGAGCGAGTCTCCGTCAGATGATGGCTCCGATCCCGGAATTAAGAAAATAATCGGGGCGCGCGCAGTTCGGCTGTCGGAGGTGCCACACGACTGCTTCTCCGTGATAAAGACAGTGAAGTTCTTGAGAATAGGACGACCAGACGCCTGCGTCACGGCTTTAGCCACCTTGCTAAAGTTCAACCTTTTAAACAAATATATGCTCAACGCAGTTTGCGAAGATGAAGGTTTGGATATGCTCGTAAACCTGTGTGAAGCCAACCACATGCTGTGCCATCTGGGCGCATTGAAGGTAAGATCTTACATTTTTCAATTTGAAAATGTTTTTAAGGTATGTAGAAAAACGTTCTCAACAATAGGTTGAGCATTGCTTGTGTAAAATTAGATCATTACGTCATTTGCTTGGAGAACTTGCGTATTAAGGTTTTGCTTGTTTAAGGTGCTGCGGATGATCACGATCAACACTACGGTGGCAGCGAGAGTAGTGGACCTCGGGATAATTCCTACTCTTTTGCGTGATATATCCCAATCGGCTTTGGACATTGTGGAGAACGCCGTTGTAATTATCACCCACATCGGACATTTGAGAAGGGCGTCAAAAGCTCTCCGAAGGCTCGGGGGAATTCCAATTTTGGTATCGTTACTGAAGGTCAGGAAGGTCCTTCTGGTTTCTCCGACAGAAGCCTTGACTGCAGATGAACAAACCAAACTGACAATCGCCAAGAGTGCTGCAGAGGCTCTGTGGAGGTTTTCACGTTTCACCAAAAACAAAATTATGATGTATCGGACTGGAGTCACAACGTTCCTCACGGCGATTCTGGTGTCGGGGAATCGGGCTGGAATTCTCAGCGAATGCTCCAATTTAGTGTTGTATCAAGTATACATCGAGACAGAGGGTCTCGTCGGAGTGTTGGTTCAAAACCTGACTGTGAGTTATTCTTCAATATTCCACTCCTGAAACTAAAACCAATAGTGTTTAACTACATATACAAAATACTCCGCTTTTTCTATTCAATGTTTCTTATCACTCCTCCCTAATGGCCAAAAGTAAGCTGCGACTCGTGTATCTTAGGATGTGGTTTGCGTCAGAACTCTGTTGGACGTAATTTCACACCTGGAATAGACCTATTAAATACCACTCGGACTTTGAAAATTCTCAGATAAATCCCCTCCTCGCTTCATGAGTCGGGGATTTATCGACAATTTCCAAATCACACGTGGTATTACCGTGGTATACATGATAACATAGTTCTGGAACCCTGAGTGTCAGATAATCTAAGGAAAAATACACGTATCTAAAAAGACATCATACTGATGATGATGGCTAAGCCATCGAAAGCTGCTATTTTAATAAATAAAATTGTTGGCAATAATGACTCATATAATTATTTCATTTTGAATGCCAACGAAAACGCACCACAATACCAACATTGGCATAAAGTTGTCATCAAACTCTCTATAAGCATTAGCAGTGTGGAACATTTATTCTGAAACATCTGCATAAGAATGCTCATTTACTCTATGTCATCTTCAGAAAAACGACATACGCCTGCAGTGGTCATCGGCATTTGCCTTGATGCGAGCGGCTGGCGAAAACGAAATAGTGCGCGAGATGATTCGGTTCCACGGAGGCCTACCCATAATTTTGGATTTGGTACGACAAGGAAAGCAAAGCGACTTGAAGTTAATGGCGGCTGCCATTGGCGCTCTGTGGAAAAGTGCTATTCTGGAGAAGAACGTGGAGGAATTCGATTCTCTTGGAGCTGTCGAATGTCTAGTACGGTGAGTAATACTTTATCTAGTCGGTTTGATTATTACATTGCCTTTTATTCGAAACTGATTTGAAGAAAAAGTATTTTTTAAAAGAGATACACAAATCTGTTCTGTCGTATACCAACACTCATTTTTTCACAGTTTTATCGACAACACAGACCTGCAAATAAGGATAAATGCAGTTGGGGGCTTGGCGGAAATGGCGAAAATTGAATCGGCCAGGAAAAAGATCATTGCGTCCAAGGTCACCCACGTGATAGTGGGCATGCTCATGTCACACACGCCAGAACTGCTCGCCAACGCGGCTCATTTCGTCGGACAAGTATCACTCTCCCCAGAGGTACGGGCAACATGATTAGCGTTTCATGGTTAAGATGATAAAAATGTGTCGTTTTCAAATTGAAAATGAGAATCTTTTCATATTTTCAAATTAATAAATTTCACAATTGATTTTAATGAATATAAGGGAACACAATTAATTAATGCATTTGGAGGTCGCTACCAACAAAACTACAAATTGCTGCGAAAAATAGAAAATGACTTTATTGATCATTTATACAATTATATTAATGAATTATCTTTGAATTTTGATGAGAGGTTGATGTTTATTGAATTTGCTAAATAAAATTAATACCGTATTGCCGAAAAATGAATACATTTTAAAATATTTTGTATAACTATTTGTATAAGATTGTTTACTTTAATATCCATGGAAATCAGCTCTTTCAGTTTAGTATTACAATAAAATAACATATACATTTAAATATTGTCAACTTTGAAGCTGAGTCATAAATAAATAGCTAAAATGCATACCCAACATATTATTCGTATGAATTTGCGAATTCGTTTCCTTATCAATAAACACAACATTTCTGGTTTCCTGTAATATTGGATGTGATAAACGATAAATGTTTACATCTTAATATTGTTGAAGTCAAATTGATCAAGTTCACGTGGAATCTGAACCATAGCTTGCGTGTTATTTCATGGTAAGCTTTCATGCGTGCTCATTTGTGTCAGGACACAAACAACTAGTTTCTTATTACTGTTCTGATATGTCGACTTAACCCAGAGGAACGAAGATCCATTCTCAATACGAGTAGTTCGATATTTCCTTCTCACTTCCTAGTTCTGTCCTACACCTTACACACACTTGTACTTACATGCACCACACTAGCACTTTGCTCTTGCTGGGGGTGGTGCCCAGCTGCTGGGAGATACCTTGTTAGATAAACCCGTTAGCCGGTTCTCACCGTCCATCTGGGCGAGATAACCGCCCACCCGCGAGTCGGAGACACGCCCTACACTCAAGGGACGAATGAGCGGCATCGGTGATGAAGGAGTGGGTGCGGGATGTTCGCAGGGCATGGAGCAGGTGGAGGCGGACGACGGCGTGCGCCTGCTGTGGTCGCTGCTGCGCAGCCGCCACCGCAACGTGCGGCTCAAGAGCCTGGGCGCCGTCAAGAACACGGTGACGCGCGCCAGCGACCCCGGCGAGACCATTCGCCAGCTGACGGGCGCCATGGAGCTGCTTGTCACGCTGCTCAAGGACAAGGACACCGAGATCCTCACCGCCGTGGCCGGCGTCGTCGGCGAGGTGCGCGCGCAAACGCCAACGCTCGTTAGCTTGGGAGAAACCGGCGCCGACACTGATAGCGAGAGGGCGGATTTTGATTACCAAAAAGCAACGGAGAATGACGCAAAAAATGTGAACAAAACCAGTTCTCACGAACAACTCAAGCTGATGTTATTGATGTAATCGCGGCTTCTTCTAGTCGTTCAAGTGAACTCACCTTTCAAACATTTGGTTTGGACTGTTCTTTACCAGTAATACTCTGTCTTAAGTTATCCAGAACCAGCTGAACCGACAACAGCACTGATAGGCGTCACAGGAACCTTAGGTTATATACAACGGTTGACATTACAATTTTTAAGCAAAGAAATCGAAGAATCTACTCCGGAATTCTGTGGAAACATTTTTTGCGTCTCGTAAATATTATTTGAAGCAAGTACCATTAAATATTAAAACCGATTAATTTAGCAGAAAATGCCTAAAAATTACGGAATTGGGGGGAGGAATGACTTATTGATCGAAGGAGACAAAAAATTAAAAACAAAATTACTGCAGCCTTTGTGTGTGTGTGTGTTAATTAGCTACTAAATAAGACAGTAAAGGCGCTTGTGTGTGGTGCGGCGGGGCAGGTGGCGCTGGACCAGGAGAACCTGGCGGTGATGACGGAGCAGGGCGTGGTGCGGCGCCTGTGCGCGCTCGTGCGCTACAAGGGCCACCGCGACCTCGCGCGCGAGCTCTGCTCAGCCATAGCGCACTGCGGCGGCAACCACGAGAACCTCAAGGTCTTCCGCCGCTACCGTATCATCCCGGAGCTCACATGCTACCTGGGCTCCAAGGACAGCGCCCTCAAGCGACAGGTGGGGGCTCTACGTACGCTCAACTACCGCAACGTTGCGCACTTGTTAAAATTAACAAAGGAGGTAGGCATTTAATACTCGTTTGCATAGGATTTGATTCCTCTTCGGATCCTGCTGGAGCAGATCTAAAGCAAGAGGGAAAATGGACAGACATGGAAAGTGGAGTGTAGGAAATACCTTTTTGTTTCAGATTTTTTTATCGGAATACTATTGCGGTCTGTGACGTTCGATATATGCGTTTACTTTATTCCACACTATACGTAGTATATAGGAAAGTACGTCATTCTACAGCGGAAAACAATGATTTCCCTACATGAAAATGTTTTGTGGGTCTTTCGTACCGACTACAACAAAGATTTTTGCACCTATCTCTAGTAAATTATTTGTATAACAGGTTGTATACTTGGAATCCACGTTTTATGGACCATTTATATCAAAAAATTAATTTATCTGTCAGTCTGTTAATAATGATAACAGGTATTGTGCAGACAGAATTTTTACCAAAATTGGTATATCACGATCGATTTTGCTTATGTCGCGATCTCATGAACTTGAAACGAATATTAGAATGTTTAGAGGCAATTAAAATGTGGACAGAAAGAAATTTGAAAAATGTTCTCAGAAACTTACTCAATTTTTACTTTCTCTCCCTTACAAAGCTACTTCGTTAGAATAGAAAATTATGTATTGCTGCGGGGGAAAAGCCCATTTTCGGCAAAGAAAAGTATTGCCCTGGGCCTTCAAACGACAAAGTGGATAAGTCCAGTTGCTAAATTTAGAAAAAAATCCTATAACAAGTTGTGTAACCAGAACCCCTATTTTGTGGCGCCTTGATGCCAAAAAATCGATTGACACCAAAACACGTCTGTCTGTCCATCTGTAGTCAACTCTACAGCCTAAATTGTTCAGACGTGTTTTTTGAAAACTGTTCAGTCTGAATAATCTCAATAAACTCATCAATCTGAATAAATTCGAGGCTTTGGAAGTTTCAAATGGATATTTTCATTTAGAGCGTACTTTACATTTAGCCTCAAACACATTTTCAAAATTGCGGAAAGAAGGTTGCAGAATGGCGGCCGAAACCTTGGCACCTGTGATTAGGACGCGTCTCCTCTCGGACAGTCAAGTTATTACCTTCCAACGTGTATTTTCCTTAAAATATCGAAATCGGTATTCCGTAGTATTATATAACTTTCTCTATTCTACCTACCGGGAGAGGTTGCTCAGTACATCCACTGATATCTCTGCAGTACCTCTGAAGTTCGAGTCTCGATGATGTCAGGATTTTCGACACTAGCTAGGTAACTAAGTCGAGTTCAATCACTATCGTGAGGACAATTCTAGCGGTCGGCTTCTCTGATCCGTAGTTCTAGGTGGTTTCATCGATCAACCCCAGGCAAATGCCAAAGCAGTTCCTAACAAACAGGTCACGGGCCGCGCGCGATCTTTCCTTCATCTTTCTTGTCCAATTCTCACCCCTTACTTACAAACACACTTACATGCATACATGCACTCTACCATCACCCATGCCGAGAGACGAGTCAGGAGATTAGAGCTTCTGCGGATGGGGTGGTATCCCGATGATGCTCTCACCAATACCAAACCCCGCTAATGACGACCTGATCGGTGCCGGGTCTAACCATCTAGCTGGGGAAAATATCTACCACCTCCCCAGGAAAACAACATACACTATACTTGCGGGACTAATTACCTTAACAGTTGACGCACCCCAGTCATTGAATCTAAACTACGTATACGAGAAGTAGTTGTGCTATTGGTGCCTCGTTTTCTCCTCCGCCAGGCATGCCGCTGTTTCTGCACGCTGTCGAAAGACCCGCTCAACTGCGTCGCCATGCACGCATACGGAGCTATGCCCTTCCTGCTCGAGGCCGTGGAGTCCCGGGACGCGGTAAGCGCTACATTGCCGCCACAGGAGGCTGATTTGGACTTCTTTCTCATATAAGGTTTTATATTTAAAACTCTATCGGTTTTCGTTTAGAAAGTAGTCAATTTTCTACTAAACCAAATTTCGTGATTTCGGCTTTAAATGAAAGTTGTTTTTATATTAGCTATTCACTGTGAATATCGAGATAAATTTCTGTACATGGCGTTTATATACATTCATGAATTATGGATGTCAAAGCACTCTTCACCCTACGACAATTTAATAATTTCGTTTCCCTAACAATAACCTCCTGGAAACTTGTTTTTCCGAAGAGGAGACATCGATGGTTTAAAAAGAACGATTTCAACTAACACAAAGAAGTAATGATATTGCGTATTTGCGTTCATTCTATTAATTTTATGATTTTATTTAAATTTACTGTCTTTACTATAAAACCGGGTAATACCGTGCGATAAAACGTCTGGAGCTCACTACATTTCATAACAAGTTAAAAATCACAAAATTTAGTTGAGTAAAAAGCTCAAACTTTATTCTAAACAAAATCCCTGAATGTTTTTAATAAAAAGATTTTTGCAATTTTTTAAACGTCCAAGGTTTGAACGAAAATCGGAAATATACCTATAAATGCCCTTGTTGAAGCAAACAATCAGAAAATAAATTTAAGTCATTTTCTAGAATATTTTTATAATCTCAAAAACATTATGAAAATTATCCCTTCCCCAAAACAAAAATTAAAATATTTAATGATTGGCTGAACGGTACAACTATGCCTTACTCCTGACGTATTTAACAGGTTTCATTTCTAAAGCTTCTAACTGGCGCTCAGAGTTGCATCCCAAGTTAATTTTGGATGGATTTTGAGACCCGAAATTGGAGATTGTATTTTTGATATTCCAATTATTTTCCTCCCTATATTATAGCAAATAGGGGAAAGATAACGATTGCGCGTTTGTGTAGCCGTTCGTCACTCAGGGAGAGGCTCCTTCTGGTCTCTTGCCAGGAGCAAGCGGGGCAACCGAACGGCCTTGATCCGCTGGTGGGCAACTGGCCATTATTATGTAAAATAATAATTAAGTTATTACTTTTAAATGGAGCTGGATGTCCGAGGTGTCTAAGAGCGTATACTGACCCAGCGCTTTGGGCCGAAAAGTCGCGGGTTCGAGTCTTGCCTTGGGCGAGATTGTTTGTCCCTTGTCTTTCATGTATCTGTTGTCGCGGAGCGCCTCGCGTTGTGCTGGCCCCAGACCAGAGGAGCCCGCAAGTGTGTTGGTGTCTAGTGTATGAGCGAATTTGCACGTTAAGGGTCACCAGCTATCGACGGGATAATATCCATAAAAGCTCTAAAGCGCTAAACGTTAAAGTGTCGGTGTTGGCAAACCTTTTAAGTTATTTTCCATAATTCGTTTTTCCTTTGATACAGTACTTTGGTTTACATTTGGTCAATATATAATAGATATTATTTTTGACAAATATCTATGTTTGTCACGTTTCCTATCAGGTAACTCAACTTGCTGCAGCTGGGTGCATAGCCAACCTACGACGCACCTTATTCAAGGCAGGCTGCAGGTTCAGCGAAGGACAATGCAAGAGACGCGCAGTCACACGGTGATTCGAGGTTTTCCGAAATACCGCTGTTACCAGTGAACTCTACAAAAGTGGGACAACACAGCTCTTTATTTTTTAAGTATTTATTCATGCTCCTTTGATACATGTATTTTACTCATTTTTATAATTATTTATATGCTTTTTATATGAAATGTTTTTATATTTTTATTTATTTATTTATTAAAAATATTACAAAACTCTAAGAATATTCATTACAATGACAGGCACATACAATTTCTTCTGAAGCTAGCGGTGGAGAATGACTCAGGCTTGTCCTATTTAAAATGATTACGTAATGTTTGGTATACTGCAGTTTTTATGTTCTACTATCAGCCTACTAAGCGATCTTTCGCAAAACACTTTTACTAAGTTCTAATATGACATCACGCGTTGTTACTTTCTAAAGATCCAAAAAGACCAATTAAAAGGAATATTTATCTTATTGCTAAATCTTTGAACAAAAATATTTTTTCAATAGTATATTTATCAGTGATACACTTCCCACATTGTCGCAATGATGAGGATATACTGTTCATAATCAGCAGAACGTCTCATCAAAATAGATGAAGCTAAGCTAAGGCATGGATAAGTCTCAGTGTAGTTCAGAGTCCGCTGATCTTTGTGTGGTTTCATCATAATTCAATGTGTTGAAGATACTTTGATCAACCTTGGGCTTTATTTATTCAGAATATTTTAGTAAAATCTAAATGAGAAAACAGAGTTATGGATGAGAAAGGTTCGTCCAGATCTAAGAAACCGGGAACAGTCTGCGAAGGCAGCATGACCTGATTGGCCAGCCTCTTGAAAGCAGAGGCAGCCTCCCAGACACCTATCTCCCGTCCAAGGACCGTGTTGACACATTGGTGGATTTTCCTCTAGATTCAGGAGATTCATTTTAGATTAGTTGGATGTTTAGGGGGTTTAATTATTTTGGGCGAAAGTTTAGGGGTTTCCCATTTATATAATAAAAATGTGTTTGAACTTAAAAATGTACTTACAAACTATATTCACATCATCTTAAACTAGCGACTTCATTCACAATCGATTCTTAAAAAGTAAGATTTTACTTAATATTGTATAAGCATTTAAGTCTATTTTTGATTGCATCATTTAATTGTGTTAAATGTTAATGAGTTATTTTATGTTTTGATAAATGTATAACAAACATTAATATATTGGACAAATAAAGTAAAATATAAAATTGTTTGTTAAGTGTACTATGTGACTTCAATAGTATATTCAATAGTATAGACGACTTTTGGGGGTCTCAGACGCAACTAATCTCTATAAATGAGGGCTCTAAAGAAAGGGAATTTCACGTCTACGTGATAATTGGCACTTTGACTTTAGAAATACAACCCATTGTTGAACAAAAACGCATCTAAGTAGTCATGCCAAAAAATATCAACCTGCAAGATTTTGACATTTGTTTTATATTTGTCTGTTAATTCTCATTATGTAATACATTGTCTCTGGCAAATTTTCAAGGACAATAAAATATTGTCAAATACAATGAGCTGTCGGATTTGTGTTTGAAGTATTACCACAAAACTGTAAGTAAAATTGAACAAACCTCGAGAAATAAGAATAACTGTCGACATTGCAACCTGTCATTAGACCCTCTGATTCACCACAATTTCAATAAATTTAACTATTTACTTGTATATAAAGATTATTAAATATTGATTCAGTTATCATGGAATACTGACTTTTAATTCATTCCAATGAAAACAATTTCCGGAAGCCCTCTCAGACCCTGGCTGCATCTGATACAAGGGTATTTAATGTTTGGCTATAAAAGTAACTACACAATGAGGACCTCGTAAATGCATTTTCCTAAATTTGGAAATGAAAAAAATTGTTGATAAAATACAAAAAAATATAGAAAACATATTCTTCAGTTTTATCACCATAGTTTTTGGTGTTCCGAAGTGTTTAGTTCAAATATTGTTGGCTACAATTAGAGTTACGGGCTCTCGTAGAATTTAATGCATCTTGGTATGTATAAAGTGTATCTGAATAAAAGTCAAGGCCACGGTGATTGGCATACTTTCCACAGACGGAATCCCCCATACCGGGGTTCTCGGCATTTTATGTGACGTAACGCGTGACCGCCAAGACCTCTAATAAAGGTGGTACTACACCGCTTCTTCATACCTGTGCATAATCTGTAACTATGTGAAATCAAACTAATTACTTCGTATTCTATGTGTCCGTGTTGTGCGAGCGCGTGCAGACGCGGTAATCAGCTCGTACCCACGTCTCACATGGCGCCACGCACGATGATGAGCCAACAGCGTGGACTCTACTATTGGCTACATGCGCACACAGCACACACACATATCGGCCTCCGGTAGCGCACGCGGTGTAGCCAGAGGGCTAACTAATAGAAAAGGGCTGAAGGGCCACCTCGTTAGATAAAATGGCAGAATCGGCCGAAAGATAAATGATGAAAGGAAATTGGCTTAAATATTAATTTAATGACAAAAAGTTAAAGAGTGGTAGTACCTCTTGGAATTAACTATATAACATATGATCTAAGCAAGAAGATCAAAACAATTATAAAATGTATTCTACTGTTTACAAATTTCATACCAGGTCCGAGCGGTGAATTATTAATAAAATCTTAATTCTAAAGAATGAAATTATTACCGTACAAACCAACAAAGCAAAGCCTATCAAATTAATTAACACAAACAAAAGTGAACAAACGTGTATACACTAATGATAAAATAAATTGAATTCAACTAATTAGTATATTGTTTCTGATATTCTAAACTCAACTTTCTTGATATGGTACCCTCGGAGACAGAAGCTGATACCTGATGTATGGAAGAGGCTGTTCCCGTATCGATGCTGCCCGAGCCCTGCTACTACGCGGATGGGATGGTACCACACAGTACATCACCATCAGAGTATTTGCTCCGAGTTCCGGTCATGGTGACCATTCATGAACGCCGCATTGGTCTAATTACAGAGTCGCGTATCAAACGTGCGAGTTAACGTTAAAGTGTGCCACTATGACGTATTCTGATGACCAGCCTGTAGTTCTATGTAACTCCTAGATGGGCATGTGGCGTCATGCAGGTTGCAATAATACACAGACGAGAGTGGGTTTATCTTATTGCTAGTTAATAATGAATCCTCCACCGAAATAAACCTTATCTACAATAGTTACATAAACGAATTAAATCGACCCCACTACTAGATGTAATTTTCATTCTACAGCTACTCAGCCTCTACTTAAATATCGAATAAATTTGATCGTGTGAAGCACCGCAGAATTCCTACAAGACTCGTCCCTTGAGTCTAACTACATCACGGCAAAGTATATTGCCGGCTCTATCCTACGCGGACGCGGTCCGCACCCCACCCGGCGCGCTGCCTCCGATCCGCACAGCTCGGCTCCTCCAAAAGTCAAGCGGCTTCTAGCTTGGCTCGCCGCGTCTTCCACCCCTTTCACTGGGTTTATACGCTACGTCACATCCTGACGCCCCACCCTTAACCCAAGTGGTCTGCCTTGCGGCGAGCACATGCTCACCTGCATCTATGATTGTGCACGACGCTACAGCAGGCTGTAACTCTAACCGGTGCCGTTGCAGCGTGAAGTTATCTTACGGCATGTCACTTTGATGGCCGTTGCGAATGTGCGTGCCAATCTATGTGATGACCTCTGAGAGTAAATCTCCTACATCACTCACGAGAGAATATCGAGATTTGAATCTGAGTCAGATAGTGGCGCAGCGGTTCTCAAAAACAAATAGAAATCGCCCCTTCCTGCCGCTGGGGTGGCTTTCGCGAGGCCAGGCGGAGGGGGCTGGTCTAAAGTGGAGAGGACTCTCTGGTGCCCGTGGAAAAGGGCTCCCGACACAACAAGCTTCTAGGTGGCGTGGCAGCATCCTCGGTTGAGGGTGGCGGGTGCTTCTGGGAAGGCAAATGAGGTCATAAACAATGCTACAACAAGGGGTTTGAAGTGCGTCGCACCTAGAGGGATGGAGGTTGGTAGCGCTGGATGGTGCGGTACCCGTGGCGGCGGTCGCACTCTGTATGAGAGGCCCGTGGCAAAGGAAAGGGCGGATGCCCTCGCGCAGAGGAGGGGGCGTCCGAGCGACCGGGTTATTGTAATGCCACTAGCGTGCGTAAACACTTCACGATTGAGGTGCACGGGTGTACCTATCTGTTTGGTAATAAAGTTTGATTCCTGTAGAATCCCTGTAGAACCTAATGTGAAATTTGTTTCGACAAAGCGAGTTTGTTTGCAACCCCTGTGATGCGCCCTAAACTTTCCCCTATCCTTATTCCTTCCCAATTCTGGTCGATAAGTAGATGACGGAGGGCGCGTGCAAGACGCGAGCGCTAAGACGCTACGCATCAGCAATTCCTGACAACAAAGCAACTGGCGTGACTTGACTACCCAGCGGCCACTAGAGGGTGCTGGGTGTAACGGAGGATCAATCCTACAGAAATTAACGGAGGATTACTCCACGGTTCGCTCTACGATCCTGGGAGCTAAGTGACGCGTTGCATCTATACAGATGCAACAAACTAAAAAAAGTTAAATAATATTGCAACGAGTAGCGTTGTTGTTGCCCATTCCTGTATTTTAGCATGAAACGTGGCTTTATCATAATTAAAAAAAGTTTTTTTAAAATATTTGTGTGACTATCAAGGAAAGATAAAAGCTCACTGACAAGGAAGATTGTATAATTACTGTAATGTTTAAGGAAGTAGTTGAATTGTTCCAAGATCATCTCTCTAAAATAAGGAATAAACTTTTTTTGAAAATTTATTTGAAACGTCATATGTTTTATTTTTTATTTTTATTTGACATTCTGAAAGAACATTGGAAGTTATATTTATGTGTTAAACAAATAAATACGTGTCATTTAAAACTTTCCTCTTGGTTAGGAAATGGAAGGGCAGGAAGGGAGTTCTGTTTAACTTGCGAGATTTCTTGCACGAGAACGCTTGTCATTTTCCTCCGGAGATTAGCAAGTAACATCTTATTGGTTGAATACTAGCATTACAGTTTGGTATCACAGTTCACGGCAGGTACCCGCTTTGTAAACGCTGTTGTGAATTAACCTTCACTTCATGAAAGGTTTCATTTGAGCTTTCCACGCCCCGGAAACTGTGTAAAAGTACTTTGTGGCACTGAAATTACAATGATTACAAATACATAAATAAATGAAAATTTAAGTAAAATGTACAGAAAACCTTATTAATGAATATTTCAAGTGATTCTGCATGCTGTATTTCCTGCTATTTTTAGTATTAGAACATTTCTCACAAACGTGGATCTATTTGCCTTTATTTTTCCCTAAAAAGTTTAACAAAACTTTCACTTCCTTGAACCATAAGAGCTACTTTATTTTTATTTTCCACTGAATTACTATGTTTCAGAAATTGAATGTCTTCATCCTCCTTATCTCTTTAAAATCGATAAATGTGCACCTCAGTCAGCTAATAAAATAACTCCCGTTCTTCGAAAACAATGCCTTGTGGATAATGCAAGGTTTGGAAAACCAAGAAATTGAGCGATTTTCATTGGGAAGCTTCCAGTTATATTTATTCAAATCCTTTGTGTGGCACATTTTTAGAACGAAATTTTATTACTTTTTAATATTTTTAAAATAATAACTCCGTTATACTATTAGGAACACGAAAAATTAAGAAAATTAGAAAAAATGTATTTTGGGCGGGGATTGACGGCAGCCGACATCAATATGAGGCAAGTTCGTCTAGCTAGCCAATACCAAAGGAAATAGAGAACTAATACGAGAAAGTATGTGCCATTCTGTAGCACCACTAGTGGAATAAAGCATGAATTATTCTCCGCGTGTTAAAACTTATCAACATTATTCAATAATAAAATTCTAAATATGCAAACTGCCCCAACACTCCCTCGCCTTACTCAAGGGCTGTAGTTAAGCATCCGCCACCGTCAGGGCTCAACCTCGACTCGCGATATTCCAGGAAATGTCGCTGAGCAGGCAATGATGTTGCGCAGGCGAGTCTGAACCGGAAAACAGGCAATGGCAATTTATTGGATCCCTCTACATGATATTTCCAAAAAAAAAATGATCAAGCACACAAAACTTATTGTTATTTCTTGTAAATTCACATTATCAAATACACGAAGTACAATTTACAAGTGTCAGAAACCCAATAACAGAAGCTAGGATTTTAAAATCGGATTCTGTCAAGGCAAGCGATAACCTACTACTATGTACTCGTAGTAGTGGAAGAGGCCAAGACTTAAGAGACTCGGTGAACTCGCGAACAACCAAAATTCTCGAAGTCAGCAGGGACATACTATCTGCAATGACAGACAGCAACGGGGCGGATTCTCTCATATGCTAAATTCGCAATTACTTTTGCACAAATAACTAAATTGAAAACAAAGTAAACTATAAATAAATTGGGCTTTAAGGTATTAAATCTGCAAAAGTTTTCTTTATTTGGGCATCTCCGTGGAGTAATACCCTTGGAATGCTCATATTTGCTCTAGCAAACAATATTCAATGGTTAACTACATACCATAATGCTTAGCATTAGCATAAGACCGAGAGTTTTGTGTGAATCTTTATTGAAAAATGTATTTAAATCTACTCAACAGCATTTGTTATGTTTATATAAGCATGTTTTTATTACGATTTAGTTATCACTTTGATGATTCTGACATTTTTTCAGACGCTGTCATGTTTTTTTTCTCTAGGAACGTATTAAACAATGCCCCGTTTCTAATAAACAAACTAGAAGAGTTTTGAATTCAACACTTTTTAAAAAACCTGAATGTTTCGTATGATTCACAAAACTTGTCATATAATATATATGGACGATGGATTCTCGTATGTCCAGGGTCTCGTTTGCATCCCTCGCTGCTCAAACGGAAAGGCGCAAAGTTATTGTGAAAGACTGCGGGTCCGCTGACGAATCAACCACTGGGGAGGACTCGGATTCCGACACGCCGTCGGCATTTCATCACGGAAAATGGAGGTTATCACAGATGTCAGCATCAGCCTACGACATTTTGAAATCGATACGGTATATGAGGGATGGAGATGACAATGCATGTTTTACAGCACTGTCCAGTATTATTGATTTGGACTTCACTAATGAAAACAATGTATCAGCTCTGTTGCAAGATGATGGACTGGAACTTATGGTTAACATGCTGGAAGTCAATAACATAAAATGTCGCTTAAGAACACTACAAGTAATGAAACGCCTAACTGAAAACCAGAAAATTGTTACAATGGTTGTACTCATGGGAATTGCTCCTATTCTGGTCACTCGTCTTATCGATGACGACAAACATGAAGTTGCATTAACATGCGACGTAATAGCAAATATTGCTCGTAAACGTAGGGCTGCACGAGCAATAAGAAAATTAGGGGGAATTCCGAAAATCGTGTCGTTTTTAGTTGTGAAAAAGGAATTGCTCATATCTCCAGAAGAATCTTTGAATGTCGAGGAAAAGCTAATCATTAATTTGGCGACATCTGCTGGACATGCGTTATGGAAACTTTCTAAATACTCGAAGGTGAAAATTGTGTTGGAAAAGGCTGGGCTCATTCCAATAATGTCCAATATTATTTTAGTCGGCCGCAAATCTCTCTTCATTCCGTTAGTGGGCGTCCTCTGCGAGTGCACGTCGCAGTCTTGGTTCCAGTTGGCCATCGAGACCGAGGGCTTAGTTGGAAGGCTTCTATGTGAAGCTCAGGTATGCTATCGGAGTAGCAATATTTTATTTTCTAAAACCTTCCACTTGGAGAGGATGAACATGATAACTTCATAAATAGTACTACTGTTCTTCCTGTTAATTTGTGTCAAACGTTTTATGCCGAAAATAAACATGAGAGTATGGTCAATCCATTTAAATGGTCCAGAATTTAATAAGTTGGTCGCTGGACCTTCTTCAAAAAAATATCATACTTTGTATATAAACCCTCTTATGTTTCGGCTGTTCAAAAACATCTTTAATTTTTTTGTCTTTCTGTTTTTCAAAAGGCGGCCATTTTTGTTTTACTTCGTGCTCCATTTTTCACGTTTGTAGACATTTACTCTTTTCTACATTGCTCAGCTCTCGTTTGTTATAGCATTCTAGAACAAACATTGGATTTAGTATACTCTGGGCTACAAATTGAAATAATATTTACATAACTTCTATGGTTTTATTTGGAAAATATTTGCAACCAAAACTAAGAACCGCTAATGAACCAAGTTCGATTTGCAGAGAGAATTTTCTCAAAGAAGGAATAGAATTCCAGCTTTATTTTTCTGCACTTATACACATAACATTGTTTAGGGACAGAAGGACGGACGGACGGACGAACAAGTGTTTTGAAAAAACAACCACACTTCTTCGGTATCAAGAATTCACAATTTTTCAAATGTGACTAAATAATCTGTTAGGGGGAGTAATTCATATATTAAGAAGACTTATTTATTTTTTCAGTATCAGGGCCACGCGTTTGTGTCGAAAAATCTCCCTTTTTTGCCGCAGAGATATCTTATCTCCATATCTCTATATCTATATATGTGTGTCCGCGCAGGAGAAAGACTCGCTCGTGCAGCGCATGTGCTGCCGCACGCTCATGCAGGCGGCCAACGGCAACGCCAACGTGCGCCACATGATGCGCTTCCACAAGGGGCTACGGGTGCTCGCCAAGCTGCTCGCGACCTCCGACCCCAAGGACAAGCCGCTGCTCGCCACCATCCTCGGCGCCATCTGGAAGAACGCCATTTCGCCCGAAAACGTCAAGATCTTCGACGAACTCGGAGTCGTCAGGATGATTGTACCGTAAGATCGAGCAATACAGTTAAACGAAGAAAAAAAACAACTGCTGCGCTACAACAGCACGTACTTTCTCGCACGTATTTTGACGCAAAGAGTGATCAAAGTTTCGAAAAAATGTACATGCCCTTTTTTCAAAATCTATCTCTAAGAAGGAGATTTCATTAAGTCAAAAAATCCCTATCTTTAATATTGTAGTTGACTAAAAATATTATGAACTTTTGAATTTTATACATTTAAACGAAAAAAAATCTGCTGTGCTACAACAACACGTACTTTCTCGCATGTATTTTTACGCAAAATTACGCAAAGAGTGCTCAAAAGTTTCGGAAAAAAATATACATGATCTTTTTTCAAAATCTATCTTTAAGAAGGAGATTTCATTAAGTCAAAAAATCCCTATCTTTAATATTGCAATTGACTAAAAATATTGGGAACTTTAGAATTTTTTGAAAAAACAGCGTTTTATCGAAAATGAGTCCTGTACCATTATCTAAAATATCCTTCACACTATCCAACAATGAAATTTACTAAAAGAATATGTAGCCATTTTTTGAACATTTGGAATATGACCCAGGAGCTTTATGTAAAGTACCCTCCGAAATTAAAATATCGGTTTCAAATTCAAGGAGCGTCGACATCATTTAAGGGCGATAAGGGAATATAAATTATGGAGCAAACCAGATGAACGGTTTAACCATTGGAGTTGTTCACAGACAGACGGACAGACAATTTGCAATCATTCGATTTTGTGCCATCAAACCACAAAACTTGATCGTTCTTCCAAGTGTTTGCAGTTGCCGTGTGCTTAGACGTATGCGCTTGCCAAAACATCACATTATGTAGTGTATACACAAGTGCAACGTATACATGTATGTATATAGATAATTACATTAAACATGGCGACCGCTCGTTGCAGGCACCTGGGCGATTACAATTTGGACGTGGTGCAGGCGGCGGCGGGGGCGTTGGCGGAGTTGGGCCAGCGGGCGTCTTGCCGCGAGGAGATGGTGCGGAAGGGGGCGGTGTGGACGTTGGCGACCCTGCTTAACTGCTCCATAACGAAGCTGCTCCCCAACGTGGCGCACGCTTTGCGACAGTGCGCCTTGGACTCGAAGGTCGGTGGAAGCACGCACCCGGCAGGCAGATTCCGCCGACGCGCGGCTCAGGGCATCAGTGGATGTCATTGCAAATCAGCCGCTTCGAGGAGAATTCTAGCGTCCCGCTGCTCTGTAATTTTCCGTGGTTTATACGTTCAACACCAGGCGAATGCAGGAGCAGTACCCTAACAAACGGGCCACGCACCGTGCGCGATCTTTCCTTTCTGTTCGTTGTCCTAACCCCACTCCTCGCTTACACACACTTACACGAACTACACTAGCTCACAAAACCCGCAAGTTGATGTATATCGCAGAGGATCTAGCCACCTAGTGGGGAAAGATCACCGCCCCCTCAATCGACTTAACTTGCGTAGATCACCAGCGTCAGAGCTCTATATAGTGTACATAGGAAGAGTTGGTGGAGAAGAAAGAAAATAAGTTTTAGTAAGGACAGTAAGACATGCGAGAACGAGAAGACAGGCACCAAGCAGTTGTACCACACTTACGGAAATAATGATCTACCGCACTTAACTTGCGTAGTTGTACCACACTTACGGGAAGAATTTTAAGCAGCGCCCGGAATCGCTAATCGATGAATGCGTGGCGACGCCTGTAGCGCTGTGTGGAGGTGCGCGCTGCACAGGGCGTGAAGGAGATCGAAGCGTGCGACGTGGTGAGGCGCTTGTGGACGCTGCTCACCAACTACCCGGACCTGTCGGTGCGCGTGGAGGCCGCGCGCGCGCTCGAGCCCTGCGTCCGCCACGTGACCGACTCCCCGGAGGTCATTCGCAGCATCACCAACTCCCTGCTGCTGCTCCTCAACCTGCTCAAGCACCACGACGTCGACTTCCTGCAGACGGTTTGCGCGTTGGTCGCCGAGGTACGCAGCAAACACCTTCGCTCAATCGACTCCATTCTCTCGTACGTGCAAAAAAATTACGCAAGTAAAAAAATGGAACTTAACAGTAATCGGATAATATGGAGAGTAATTTCTAAGCAAATCATTGCTCAGCATTAATCATTTAGATCTTCAGAGTAGTTATATTTGTAATAAAAAAATTACACACAACTTTGAGGAACAATTTCCAGAGAAATAATAAATCCTACATTCACTAATATTTACTTTCCCGTTTACGTACGTATATTCGCTGTAAAATACGTAGTATATTATGTGATGCTGGGGAAAGTGGTGTAAACTAGTTCAAAACTCCGCATTTTCAGAAAACTGCACAAATTCCATTTTTTCAAAAACGGCTGCCAAATTTTTCTTCAACATTCGAATGGATAGTGGTAATTGCACTCTTAATATGACATTAAGTAAATTGATATATTTTTTTTTAATTACACTAATGTAACTTATTTCAATGATCTCTCACGCCTTTCATATTTACATTTCCAGCAATTTATAAACAAACAAAGTAATATCGAAACGTGTCATCAGAATACGCAATGTGTCTATGAATTCGTGATAATTCACACTAGTTGCTGCATACTTCTCGCTAGAGCAGCTTTGAAAGTGTCAGCTAAGTTGTTTGCAGAACATTTAGTTTTAATAATTCAAGTGAGCGAATATTTACCAAAAATTAGGAGGAAATTAAGATATTTTAAAATTTCTTCACAAGGAAAATTCTCGTACCAGATTAGAATTATTTTGGTATATGGAGTTTTCAGAAAATTATAAATTAAGAGGATTACATAAATTTGAGACGTTTTGGGAGTTAAGTAATCAATATTCAGTCAAATATTACATCATTTTATACATTCATTTATGAAATAATTCATTCAAATATATACATTCAAATATATTTAGAATGTTAAACAAGTCTCAATTTGAAAAATTACTTCAAATGGTTTGATGCATTGATTCCTTGTCTAAGTGTCTTCTAATCTAAGTATTCCGAGAGTGTAAAGTTGTTTCAATTAATTTTTAAAATTTCAATAATTGTCATCAGGGGCCCTTGACGACGAAAACTTGGGCGTCATGTCGGAGCAAGGAGTTGCGTCTCTCCTCTCTAATTATTCTCGGACGAAAATCATTTGAAGAACCAAAAGAAAATAAAAGAGGTCGTAAAAAGTGAATCAGGATCCTAGAAGTCAAATTTCGCCTGGAGAAACGATGAAAGCAGATTCCATCTCCAGAGACAGTCAAGCCTCACAAAAACAAAACACAAAGTAAAAACGTAAGTAGTATTTCAATTTTTATATTCTAAATGGCCGTGACGATTTTGGTCTTCTGGGTAGGTTCGGATACTTATGCATTAAACAATTAAAAATATGTATGTAGTTATGAGATTTAAAACAGTTGTATAAGCAATGACAATGCAGTAAATACCCTGAAGAGCCTTAAAAACTGGTACACCTACGTTGTATCGTTTAGGGCCTCCGTGAGCACGGAGAAGTGCCGCAACACGAAATGGCAAGGACTCGAATAATGTCTGAAGAAGTGCTGGAGGTAATTGACATCATGAATTCTGCAGGGCTATCCATAATCTCGTAAGAGTACGAGGAGGTGAGGTCTCTTGAACAGCACGTTGAAAAGCACACCAGATATGATCATGTCAGGGGACTTTGACGGCCAGCTGAAGTGTTGACATTCAGAAGACTGGAGCCACTCTGTAGCAATTCTCGACGTGTGGGCTGTCGCCGTGCCAGCTGGACTTGCCCAAGTCCGTCGGGATGCACAATGTGCATGAATGGGTGCAGGTGATCAGGCAAGATACTTACATGCGTGTCACTTGTCAGAGCCGTATCTAGACGTATCAGGAGTCCCATACCACTCAAACTGCACACGCTCCATACCATCACAGAGCCTGTACCATCTTGAAAAGCTCCCTGTTGACATGCAAGGTCCATGAATTCATTGTATCCATACTCGTACACGTCCATCCGCTCGAAACAATGTGAAACGAGACTAGTCAGACCAAGCAACGTGTTTACAATGATTAACAGTCCAATGTCGATGTTGAGGGGGCCAGGCGAGGCGTTAAGCTTTGAGTAATGCAGTCATCAAGGGTAAATGAGTGGGTCTTCGTCTTCGAAACCCCATATCGAATATGTCTCTTTGAATGGTTCGTACGCTGACACGTGTTGATGGCCCAGCATTGAAATCTGCAGCAATTTGCGAATGCATGCACTTCTGTCACGTGTAATGATTCTCCTCAGTCGCTGTCGGTCCCGTTCTTGTGCGATATTTTTGCGGCCGCAGCGATGCCGGAGGTTTGATGTTTTAGCGGTTCCTCATATTCACGGTACACTCATGAAATGGCCGCACAGAAAAATCCAAATTTCATCGCGACATCGGAGATGCTATGCCCCATCTCACTTGCACTATAAAACCACATTCAAACTCACTTAAATCGTGATAATCTGTCATTGTAGTAGCAGAAACCGATCGCATAACTGTGCCAGACTCGGGTTACCTTATATAGTCGTTGTCGACCCGAGCGCCGTTTCATAATTCGTTTCAGATCTCTTGATTTCAATACGCGTGGCTCTACCAGGTTTTTTGGCTCTTCAGTATATATACTATACAAAACCTCATAAAACGAAGAAATTATCATAATTTGTTCTTTTCATCCGTTATATTTATCACTGGAGAACAAAGTTACAAATAGTCTACCAAACCGAAGCAAATTATCGCAGAACTCACCTGAATTACGAACTGGAACTGTTTCTGAAGATCACTTACTTTTTACTTCCCCGTATACATACGTATATACGGAGTTATGTACGTAGTATACGGAAAGTTATGTAATGCTGCGCAAAGAAACGGCAATCTTTCGGCAGAAAAAAACTCATTGCTGAGCCCTGCTAAGGAGAAAGGAAATAAATAAAGTTGCTAAATTAAGAAAAAATATTCTCTAACTCGTGGTGTAGCCAGAATCCCAGTTTTGTGGGCCCTCGATACCGAAAAAACAATTGACGGCAAAACGTCCGTCCTGCTGTCAGTCTGAACACCACTAGCGCATAAACCATACCTACGATTTTCACCAAAATTAATTTTCCCCGTTTGATCTGTCTCCACTAGAGGCTCGGCGTTTTGAAAAACTTCCTTTAAAATTGGGGTGTACTTTACATGAAGCATCCCAGACATTTTCAAAATTTCCCCAAAAACGACCCCAATTTTTTTTATTTGCAAGAATAAACTACAATGTACTGATAAAAGTGGCATGGGTCGGATTTTCACGGTTAACTTTAAATTTTTGAAAATTGCAAAAGATTGAAATTTTTAGGCGTCTTCCTACAACAACAAAATTGAAGATAGAGGTTTTTCTTTCAAATTAAATTTGTTGCCCACTGTGAACTCTTTCATTAAGATTACGTACATTTCTTTAACACTTTTATTAGTTTTTTAATTCAATTTTTAAAAAATTACAAAAATAAAATTTTCTCAAGAACGGTTCCACGTTTTTTTTCAAACTTTTCGAACGGATTGTGCTAATTGCATTCTTTAATATAACGTTAAGTTAATTTCGGGGTCCTTTTTGTTTTTTCAAAGTTACACAATTGTAATTTTTTGAAACATATCTCACTCCGGTAATCAGTACTTCCAGCAATGTGTAAACACTATTGCATTTGTGAGTTCACGTACTTCAAATAAAGTTTTTCGAAAACTTAAAAATTTTCTGTGAAAACGTGCTTCAAATTTCGAATTTACTGTAGGCCATTTTGTTAAGCACCATTTTCTTAAAAGCGGCTCCAAATTTTTTTAAAGAAAATTGCCCTTTACGACGATGTTTTACTGTTCTTTAATATTCTTGAAATAATATTTTCGTTCTACTATTAGGAAACCGAAAAATTATGAAAATTTAAAAATAATGTACTTTTGGCGGCAATAGACGGCAGTAGGCAAGAGTGTATGGCAAGTTCGTATAGCTAGCTGAGGCCAAAGGAAATAAAAAACTAATATGGGAAAATCTGTGCCATTCTGTGGCAACACTAGTTTCACACGCAACACAAAATAACACGATCCAATGAGTAGTTAGCACACCTTCACTTTCAGACACGTACAAACTGAGTTGAGTAGATAATGTTATTTTCACTGGTGGATGTTTTGCGATTAAGTTAGGGCCTTTGATTAGCCACAATACTACAAACGAATCAAGATACGTCGTATACATATAGAGACCGAAAAGTAATACCCGAGTACTCCATGTCTACACTCAAAACTGAACTGTAATACAGATGCTACGGTTAGTTTCAAAGAGTATTCTGTGTTCGCCCCACTGCTCGCCCACCGAGGCGCGCGAGTGACGCAGTTTGCCACGCCATCGAAATCACTCTGTTTGTAGAGCCTTTTCCTCCTGACAAAAATTCCAGGACTAAATTTCAATATTTTATGTTTCAATATCTTATGTTATATATCTGAGATGGGCCATTCCCTATCCTAATGAAAACGCGCTAAACTACTATGTGTAATGCATTGAAAAAAATCAAACGTCGAATTAAAATTGTACATAAATATTTAGCCACATTAAAAAGCAAATCAGTCTAATATTAATTAAATAAAACAGATCGTAACTCACAATTATAAAGTCAACTCCACAACGTATTATCATTGTTAATTTCTGTATACACATTACCTAAAGGGATCAATGCTGTTTCCTAATCGCCTAACGTCGAAATACCGGAGCGTCCGAGATACCCGAACGTCTGAGTTACCCGTCGTCTGAGTTACCCGGTCGTCTGATATAACAGGACGTCTGAGTAACCCGAACGTCTCAGTTACCTGAACGTCTGAGTTACCCGAAAGTCTGAGTTACCCGGACGTCAGAGTTACCCGGACGTCAGAGTTACCCGGACGTCTGAGTTACCAGGACGTCTGAGTTACCAGGACGTCTGAATTACGTGTCGTCTGAGTTACCCGGACGTCTGATATAACAGGACGTCTGAGTAACCCGAACGTCTGAGTTACCTGGACGTCTGAGTAACCCGAACGTCTGAGTAACCCGAACGTCTGAGTAACCCGGTCGTCTGAGTTACCCCGACGTCTGAGTTACCCCGACGTCTGAGTTACCCCGACGTCTGAGTTACCCCGACGTCTGAGTTATCGCGACGTCTGAGTTACCCCGACGTCTGAGTTACCCCGACGTCAGAGTTACCCCGACGTCAGAGTTACCCCGACGTCAGAGTTACCCGGACGTCAGAGTTACCCGGACGTCCGGGTCAACGAGGTTCCAATGTGTGCGAAATTGTGTCTGTGGTGGCAGAGAGGACCTGTTGGGGCTGTACCGCGTGGCGTCGGCCGCCATCGCCAACTGCTGCACGCGCGCCGACAACCGGCAGCGCTTCGGCTCGCTGGGCGTCATCCCGCGCCTCGTGCAGTTCATGGAGAGCAAGGACGTGCTGCTGCAGGCGCAGGCCTGCCGCGCGCTGCACGCGCTCTCCTTCAGCGCTGCCAACTGCGTCACCATCCACTCGTGCCACGCCGTCCCTCACCTGCTGTGCGCCATCGGCTCATGCAATCAGGTGACGTGAACCTACATGTTGCCGTGCATACCCTTTGGGACTATTAGTAGCAGAACGCACAGGAATAGGACGATTTGAAACTGTCATAGATTTTAATTGTAAATGTCGAAGAATGTATTAACTGATTCGAAAGCTATTCCATTTTACTGGGAAATTTTAAATAATCGTTACTATTCTAAAAACACAATCTAAAGGTTTCATGAAAAGTAATGCGAGACGTTTCTTTCCTGAAATTACTTTATCGACATATGTATTTACATTACACACCTTTAATATAATCGCCTCGGTTATTACTGACCTTTGCTTTTGACCCTGCGTGTCTAAATTTGTCGATGTCCCATACTGACCGCATGAAGAAGTTCTTCTTGGTATTATATCGGGTTCTTCTCAGTGGTTCTTTCATTTTACTGAAGATATAATCATAGGGTCTCATATCGGGTAAGGCGAACGTTCCAGAATCTCCCATTGCCGACGGCCTAAGAGTGCTCCACGAAGGGTCGTCCTGAAGGGGGGGGGTATTCTTCATATCATCTCTGCTTAATCTGAGCGCTTCGTGTGACTGTCGGGTATGGCAACATTCTTGCGTACTCCGACCTCGTCCCACTTCAATTTTGAGCCACGAAATTTTTCTCTTCTTTTGTATACATGACGTTAGGGCGCTTGCACTACTGCTATGAATGCTACGCAACGATTTACCCATTGCAGTAGACTGACAGAGTTCTGTTCACGTGCGGTGCGCAGACTCATCTATTTCTCCTGCCTTTTGTCACCCCAACCATACTTTTCATCCAAGCTATGTACATTAAGTAATTGTAGGAATGTTTCTGACAGAATGTACGTATGTACTGAATAAACAGATTGTACTCATGTCTGGATGAAAGAATGCGTCTCAATTCACTCAAAAATTGCTCATTTGAGCGTGTACGGACACTGAAAACGTGTATTTTCATAATAATGTCGATATCGGTTGGTAGCCACAAACCACGAATATGAGAATGTAAAAATATTGATATACGTGTGCGAGAGATGAATTATTTAATCACATGCTTTTCTTTCAAATTTGCAATACAGAGTTGATTACTCAGGGAAGTGATATACAATTAACGATTTTTTTGCAGAAATTGTTTAATACTTCCCAAAAGAATAATGATGAATTCACGTACAATTTCTTACAAGTTTTGTTCCTTAGAAATTGTATATTATACTTTTTAATAGATTTTTACTTTCTCGCTCGTCCGAAGGTACGTTTTTAGAAGGTATATTTATGGAATCGGCGTCGGAAATCGGCGAATTTTCGGCCGTTAACATTAAATGTGGATCCGTTATTCAAGGGTAGCAACATTGCTAAAGGCGAGTTATCTTGGGGGACCTGAGTTCCAGTCTCGGTGCGAAACATCATTTTGTGCTGGCTGAAAACACTTTTGCATGTTTATGTGGTAGTATGGCGGAGCACTTAAAAATAATGCGGAACGTATGTGCACTAGTTTATGTAACCCTTGTAGTACCTTTTTTAAATTTTGATTATTGTGTTTTGTATTTTTTTATCCATCTCTTCGAGCCGAGGCAGCCGAGGCCCTGCTGCCATAGCGACCTCGGCTATCGAAGCCGGTCCTAACATATTTGTCAGGAAACATAACTCTCAACACTCAACATCCTCTTTGTTCAGATGATGCAGCTCGGTGCAGCTGGCTGCATGTATAATCTACGTAACCTCCTGCTGAGAGCCGAACGCCGAGGGTGCAAGAAAAAGAAAGGAAGATTGAGATCCAATACACCCTCACAACTGAGCTCTTCATTACCTGACACCCTTCATGAAGATCTGCAATAACCTTTTCACTGAGGATCCTTTTTTACTCTTTTGCAATCGTATACACTGGTTTTAGTATGTATTATGAATTTAGTATCTCTTTGTATAACGAATTTACAATCTTTTGAAGTGTATATATGATTTAATGCACATTTCATAATCATATTTACTTTTATATAATATATTTTACTTTGACACATATTATATAATATAACTTTTGTAACATCTTCTTAATATGTTATTGTATTTTATTATTGTAATAAATAATTTAATCACGTTGATTTCTTACTGATCATTTAGATGCCTGACATTTTTATTTTAAAATTTTTCACTTTTTTTCACTTCTAGTTCTTGTCTTCAATTGCTTATTTTCAAATTCAAACTCAGAAGAATCCATTCAAAATCATAGCTAACATAATATTAAAACTAAACATATTCACAATGACAACACCCACTTTAAAATAATTGATACAATGTAATTTTCAAAATGAGAACAACAATAAAGAATTGATTTATAGTTGAACCGGGTATGTTTTTGGGTAAATAAAATGAGTCTTCAATTGTAATCAATCGTACATTTTCGTTTGTAGCGTGTGAGTAGTACAAGAATCGATTATATGGTAGCGCATTAATATCAATTTTTTGGTGGCATAGTGACCTGGAACGGAATGCTTTCCAACTGGCAATACAAATTTTAGAAATGAAAAACTATTTTGATGTTTCAAATGCCTGTAGGAATACACATCCAGGAGTATAAAAGTACTGAGTGCTGCTTGGGTATTTATTAATCAAAAGCGACTCTTAAGGGAACAGAAATTAGTTCAAATATAGTGTTTTCCTGTCATATCCTGCCTATCCAACCCTGACCTATCTCCCCCAATCCTTTCCATCCCCCTTTGCTCTTAATACTGATATATTACATTATAAATGTGTTTTGTTTCTTTTCAAAGTTTCGCATATATAGATTCCATAATCAGCGGAGAGCATACCTAGCTGTCTCATTTCCCACATCTCTATCTCCATTGATACAAATCTCTATTTTAATCATTAAGTAACTTATATGTTCATTCGTGACTACAATTAATTTTCATACACTTTTCAGAATTCCATTTTTATTATTATTATTTTGTCAATAGCGGACTATAATAAATATAATATAAAATATACAATGCATAAATTCTACATAATTCTAAAATAAATAATAATAATAAAATAATAATATTTATTATTATTATTATTATTATTATTTTATTATTATTACACGAAAGAGACGTGGCCGAGTGTTTTATTGGGAGGATTGCGCATCGGAGGGGGGGGTTAATCAACGAGCCGGCCCATCTTGGCTGTGATTACGTGTTTTCCTTTAAGACGAAAACATTGATCATAGGGCAAATATCATTGATCATAAGGCAAATGCTGGAATGGTTCCAAAAATGCCACGAACACCTCCCGCTTCGTACTTCCTCACCTACCACTTCTCACCAACATCCTAATACTTTCACCCCTCAGTATCATCCTATCACTTCAATCCTAATAACAATAAGTATTTGTCTCTGTATGTGTCTATTTCATTATCATCATTTCACTCACTCCCCTAGAAATTACAACCTCGAGGTGTAAAAATGGAATCTGCATTAAATGCTGATTCCCCAAGAGAAAAGTAACGTGCACCTACTTGTATAATCATGACTGAGCTGCGGTAGGATGCACGTAGCGCGTGGCCCCATGAAGGCCGATTCGCGCAACAAAATAATAATAATAACACTAACAATAATAATAATAATAATAATAATAAGTAGAACGATGAAATAATTGATACGAGTAATATTGTCTTTAAGTATCATGTCTTCCTAATCATGAATGCATGAAAGACTCAAGAGCACTCCCACTGGTAGACGCCCTGAAAGAACCAAACACGAGCTTCAGGAGGTACGAACAATCAGAGGAACCTGTAATTTTGGTTGATACGTAGGACTAACAAATTCATTCCGATATAAGCGAACTAGTCGATGTGAGGTATTAGAAGTCAAAACCCTTTTCGAAGTTGCTGAGCTATGTAGGTTCGACCATCGTGATCAAGATTTAAATCAAGATCACCCTCATGTACGGGTATTTGGAACTGACGACTGTGTGTCCTTACATCACAAAGAACGGATGTATTCTCCATTCTCATATTCTTCGTATCTCACTTGAACATCATTTCATTCATAATCAGTTTCACATCGTGATTTCTCTGCTCTCCTTCACCCAACAGAAGACAACGGCAGTAATGCATACAGCGTGCTTAGGCTAGAGGGAAATGGAAATACGTAAGACTCCCTGACAGCGCCACTCAGAAATAAATTCGACATTCATCACTGTAGACGAAACGTAAACAAAGCGTATTTCAATTGCACTAAATCCCGTAAAGGTGGCTGATGTCAGGGCATCAACTGACGTCACTACTGAGCTCCCGGTTTTGAGTCCCGAAGGTCACATGATTTGCGGCACTAGCTAGACAGTAAGGTCGAATTTAGCTGGTGTCTGAACGAGAATTCTATCATTCGTCTTCTCTGATCGTTAGTTTTCCGTGATTTCTCCGCTCAACGCCAGGCAACTGCGGGAGCAGTACTCTAACAAACGGGTCACGGACTGCGCGCGAACCTTACATCTAATTCCTTGACCTATTCACTTCGAACTCACACAGTAACACTTACACGCACTAAGCTATCACACTTGGGACACCAGTGGGCAGAGGGATGATTCTAGCGGTGTCTCGCGGATGGGAGATACCTGATTGGGAAAGTTTCCACAAGCCGACGAAGTAGGTCGGCGGCGAATCTCGCCAGACAGCGGGGAAAGATCACCACCGCCCCCGCGATGAAAACATGCACTGCACTAACGGGACTAATGACCTTAGCAGTTGACCCACCCGGTATCACTAATAAATAAAGCAATTGCTATAAACTGTCAGGATATTTGACGTCTAAATTGTGAATATTTTAAGTCCAATAAACATTTACAGCGTTTATTTTAGAATGAAAGTACCGTATATTAATTTATATTCATATACAATACAAAACTCATATTCACATTCAATATGAATTTGTTAAGGATTTTTTATAAATTTGAGTGATAGTATTAACACCGATCATAAAAGCTTTGGCTTCTTAAAAACGCAGCCATGTTTTCGTCTTTGATCAGTGATTAAACAATGAAACGTGTCTAATAAACAAACAAATGAACTTTTGCTTTTGTACAACCTCCATTTCTTTGCCTCGTAAACGCTTTTAAGATTTCATCATGGCATCTCGTTTGTCTCGAGCCGAGTATCAGTATCTTCTTGCCACCACTGAGAGGCATAGAATAGTAGTGAAAGACTGCGGCTCCCCCGACGATTCAACCACAGGCCAAGAGTCCGAGTCCGATACGCCGGCGGCGTTCCTGCACCCGCCGTGCAGGCTGTCGCAGATGTCTTCGTCAGCTTACACCATTCTCAAGTCGATACGCTACATCAAGGATGGAGATCAGTCAGCGTGCTTTACCGCACTGTCCAGCATCATGGATTTGGACTACACCGATGAATTCAATGCTTCAGCTGTGACACAAGAAGATGGACTGGAACTTTTGGTCAACATGCTGGAAGTCAATAATCTGAAATGTCGCCTGAGAACCTTCGAAGTAATGAAACGCCTAACTGAAAACCAGAAAATTGTCACAATGGTTGTGCTTTTAGGAATTGCGCCTATTCTGGTTAATCGTCTTATTGATGACGCATTGGATGAAGTTGCATTAGTATGTGATGTCATAACAAATATTGCACGTAAACGTAGAGCTGCCCGAGCAGTGAGAAAAAAAGGAGGAATTCCAATTCTCGTGTCGTTTTTGGATATAAAAAAGGAACTGATCATAGCTCCCAAAGACTCTTTAAACGGAATAGAAAAGCTAACCCTAAAGCGTGCAAAGTCAGCAGGACACGCATTGTGGCAACTTTCTAAGTACTCAAAGGTGAAAACTGTCCTGGTGAGGACAGGTCTGATTCCTATTATGTCGAATATTATATTAGTCGGCAAGAGATCTCTCTTCATTCCCTTGGTGGGCGTGCTGTGCGAAGGGACATCGCTGTCGTGGTTCCAGTCTGCGATAGAGACGGAAGGCCTCGTGGGGATCCTGCTGCACAACGCCAAGGTATTTTGCTTCCTGCTTATCCTGGTCCCGCTTTGCACAATCATACCAAACAACATTATAATGGGAGGTAGATGTTGTAACTGAACAAAATGTTATAAATAAAGTTAATAAGCAACTGAAATTGCATTAACTAGCTGAAAACTATTAGTCAAAATGTAAGATAGAACAATCTTTTTTCTTGCGTATAGCCCAACTCGGACCACGCGTCCTTCCTGCTTCAGCAGGTGCAAGTTCCTTTTTGGGGGGGGAAAGTCAGCATTTTAGCTGAATGCCGATTTTATCTCCCCAATCTTTTTATCCCTGGGGCTATGGACGATCAGATGATGATGATGATGGTGAGGGATGAAAGAACGGCACCCACATATAGACACACAAATACACCCGCGCTTGAGGCGGGACTCGAATCTGCGGTCTTCTGGTCCGAGACCTCTACGGCACTGCTGCTCTAACAACCTCGGCCATCTAACCGGCTATTATTTCATTTATGGACTGAAATAGACAAAAACTGTTTACATCCCTGCCAGCCCCTCACTTCATTGCACCCCGCTCCGCCCCGCTGTAGCGCATTCTATTCGCTGAGAAATCCGCAATCTTCACTATGCCCGCAACGCTCTATTTACTTCGTAATCCCTCAAGCTGCCCCTTTCCTTTGAAACTAGTTTGGTTCTTGAATTTCTGGGAGCATAATTGCACACTCCAAATAAATATACCATACTTCTCATCAAGCTCCTAAGCCTATACCTTTGAAACATTCTGAACTTTTGATCATGGTCAGGCAATGGAGTAGGGAATGTTATCTACGCCGGGTACCTGACTCTTATATACGTACACAGTACGAAACGCTTTCAACTCCAGATAGCAGATTCAATAAATCTCAATGTGCTGAGTTTTAGAGGAGAAATACAATGATGCGGAAAATTTTATCCTCTTACAAAAACAAAGTATCCTAGGCGATCACGACATTATTTTAATAATTAACAAAGTTTATGAGATGAGTTTACACAGATTACGAAGAAATGTAAAATGTTAGGTAAGCAATCTCACAGGCACACATCATTAATAAATACACGATGTGCGTCTGCGAACCAGTAGAAAACCTGAAAGAAAGCGACAATCAAACCGCTAATGTCATCATGTATTAATCACCCAGGCGTCGTGTTCAGAAGATATAGTTTACTGTGGAAACCTCGCCAAATTCAGTGCTCAGTGAATTTTCTTTCCGAATGATGTTAATAAATCTCTTAGTAAAAAAATTCTTTCATCTTGCGGCAAATGGTCTTGTTCCTTCAGAAATATTCAAAAATTTCCGCAGATTTGCAAATATTGCTGCTTTGTGAGATCCACTAATATTTCTCCGATAAAATAAAGTTAAATAAGTCCGATAAAATAAAATGAGTTACTGTCAAATAACTCGCATGTTTTTTAAGTTCTAACAATAATCACTTTAGTAGTAAGTAAGCAAAAACACTCAGTTTTTCCTTGGCATTATTTTGGCACTCTTAATTTCCCTATGGACAAGTTTCCCACACGAAAGAGTATTTGCAATCTGAACCCCAATCAATAATCATTGTCATTTAAGTATTATTCTGCACACATTGGCTACTCATTACATAACAATTATTATTCATTATGGACAGTTTATCCAATCACTTGGTTCCATTCATAAATCAACTATTTCTCTGTCCAAATATGATAGTGCTACCAACGTTATTCGTTTTGTGTGGTGTTGCCACAACTGTTTTAACTCGTAGCAGTCGCCCATGCATAGGCCATGGCTGATCATGGACGTATTGTTATTAATATATGCGCAACTTTTCTTGAACCTTGCTTCTTCCTCTCTGGCAAAGCAGAAAAAGAAGAAGGCAAAAGCTCGCAGCGAGCACTGATGACAATATTGTAAACATATCTTCACTCGCGCGAAATAGAAACATTTTTTCTTTGAAGACGAGAACTTCTATCCGTTATTTTTCCCAAAAATCTAAAGAAATGACCAAAGCAGATAAAGATCTATCGCAGGAAATACCTTGAACTCCTGAGAATGTTAGAACGCAAATTACTGAGAACATTGCGTAGCCATGACTGATTCTCCAGAGATTAACATTTTTTAAAATTTATTTCCTCCTGTTCGGCATTGCTGCCTTTCGGGGGTGTTAATATTTTACAAAATAATATTTTGACATTCGTTCTCACGCTAATTATCCTCAATATTACAGGCTGTGTTCAGTATATAATTTTGATTTATGTGAATTTATTTTTATAATTCATTGAATAAAATATTTATATGTTATTATTTTATATTAATAGCTGTTGGGAATAAAGTGACGTTTGAGTAATTTATGGGAGTCTGAGTAGAGATTGGCCATTGCTTCATGAAATCTAGTGGGATCGATTTCGCAACTAAACACCCACTCTTATCTACCCGGGCATATCTTCAATCCACGGTTCAAGCCAAAGGGGTTGCGGGCGAGTAATAACTGCTGATAGGGAGTCATGCCCATTTATCGATACGGCAAAGTTCTCGGAGACAAGCTGTCAAGCCCCATTCTGCCCCCGCCCGCAGAACGGCTTACAAGAGAGCGATCTCGGCGTGTTTGAGGTGAAAGACCCGCCTGGTGCAACGCCTGTGCTGCCGGACGCTAGATGCAGGCGGCCCCAACGGCAACGAGGAGCGTGCCGCGACATGGTGCGCTTCCAGCAGACGGTCCCAAGACGCTGGCGCGGCTGCTTCGCGTCCGTGGACGCCGAGCGACAAGCCGCTGGGTGGCCGCCGCCATGCGCGCCATCTGGAAGAGCGCCGTCACCGTCGAGAACGCCAAGCTCCTTCAGGACCCGGGGTCCGTCGAGGTCATCGTTCGGTAAGCGAGCGAATGGCGGCGGAAAGTTGTGCGGCGGCTGGACACAGTTAGTTTCTGGTTTAAACGATTTAGAAGGGGTCAACATGTCGATTGGCAAGTAGTTCAATTAAACGATTTAGATATTCGAAATGTCGCTGCACAACTAGTGGTGGATTAAAACGATTTAGAAGGGTTCGAATGTCGATGGACAAATAGTTGTGACTAAAAGATTTAGATTGGATTTCGTTAAGGTCGAATGGAGAAGAGTTTCAACAAACCGATTTAGATTAGTTCGACGGTGATGGATAAGTATAAGTTTATATAATTTATCTTTGTAAGTTTTTATTTACAGTGTAACTCTTTCCAATAACGAAATAGTTTAACGTAAACGTTAAATTGAAAGAACCAATCATTATAAACTTTTCTTGTAACAATTCGTAATGAAGGTTTTGTTTTATGCGTAATTTCACTCCACAACCAAACTATTATTCAGCGCATCTCCAGAGTTATGTTTTTGCTATTGCTGCCAATGCTGCAGCCTTTTTTTATGGATGGAAAGTTACTACGGCGAGAGTAGATGCGGGTACATTGGGCACCGGGTCCAAGTTTACCACAATTGCTTCCTATGGGGAAAGAAAAATAAAAAAATATAAATTAGTTTCAAGATTAATTTAATATGAATGCACAAGAGAAATGAGAACAAGGAAAGGAAAAAAGCATCAACGAAGTTGACCAAGAGCAGTCGGTGAACGCTTCTGATGAAGTGCATGTTGCCCCAACAAAAAGGTGTTGACCTCAGATGAGCTAAGTCAACAGTTAGCTGAACAAGTAGTCCATAAAATATAACAATCCTGCTACTTCTTGCAAGAAGCAAAAGAAATCGTTTGAGGACTCTATATGAACGATAGATTACTACTCCAGTTCGAGACTTTCTTTATTCTTATTTAATTATTAAGAAGGGATATATTTAAATATAATTTTTTTAATTTTTACATGATTGATTTCTTGATTTTGTAAACCCCATGCCATTTCTTTATATTTACTTTGGTGCACAAATATGTATTTAGCAGTATTGTTTCATAATGTCGTTTGCCATTTTATTGTGAAAACAGTTATACATATTTCAAAAAATAATTTACATGCGTAGATGTGTCCCAAATAAGGATGTTTTAAATAATAAATGTCATTTAAAAAAGCAGGCATCAACTCGGCCTTCCTTCATTTCGCACGTCAGCCGACGAGATCTTGCGGCACTTCCTTATTCCAATCATGAATCCTGCGTTGAGAATATGCTGAGACCAACAAGACAAATGGGTGGCGGGAGACGCCACGCCGTGGGTACGCGATCTAATCGCAGTGGGAATTTCCCGCGGTTTTCCGATTTTCTACAGGTTCTATCAAGAGGGAACGTAATATTAATTTTAACAACGACATTTAGTGTATTGTTTCCATATGGATTGTATTATTAAGAACCTGTAACTAGTATTAGTACTTCAACTTTCGTCATGACCTCCATCTCGATTAAGGTTTCGTTGCAGTTTCCTGAATTATATTGAGCAAATGGTGAGATGACCCTTGTTTTTGCTTCTGGCCACAAATGTACACTTCAAATTAACGTCTTCCCATAGCAACGTAAATAATATTAAATAATTTCCCGTTTTCATTTTGACTCATCGAAAGTGTCTATACTCTTGCTTTTAATTATAAAGTGGAGTGGGGGGTTGGGCTCCAATTGCAGGGCACTTGGGACGTATTGTTGTACCTGAGGTTGGTGTGAACGTGTCGGCGGGCGCGCTGGCCGTAGTTGGGCAAACTGGCGCCCTGTCGCGAGGGAGATGGTGCGGCGCGGGTGGTGGGGACGCTGGGCGTGCGCTGCTCTGCCGCATGATTCCAAAGCTCATCCCCAACGTGGCGGCAAAGCGCTCCGATGAGTGCGCCAGACGAGCCAGGGTGGGCTGCGTCCTCTTCGCGGAGTATTTCCTTCGAAGAGCGCGTTTGATAGGATGGCCCTCGCGGATTTACCCTATAGATTCTATTTCTGATCACTCATTTCTTCATTTTGTTAGTGATTTCGCGTACTTTCGCCAACTAATAGAGTTAACTCGCTCCCGTAAAGTGGAGAGCAGGTTTATCGCTCTCTCTCACTCTCTCATTCCCCCTGCACTCTCCTCTCTCCCTCATTTCCCTCTTCTCTCCCTCAATCCCCTCCTCTTCCCTACCCTTCTTCACTCTCCTCAACCCCCTCTCTTCTCCTTTCACCACTCCTCTCCTTTCTCCTCACCCTCTTCTCTCTCCCTCACCCCTCTCTCTCCCTCACCTCTCTCTCCCTCCAACCCCTCTCTCTCCTCACCCCCTCTCTCTCTTAACCCCCCTCTCTCTCCCTCACCCCTCTCTCTCCCTCACCCCCTCTCTCTCCTCACCCCCTCTCTCCTCACTCTCCTCTTCTCTCGCACCCTTCTCTTCTCTCACTCCCCTCTCTCTCCCTCACCCCCTCTCTCTCCCTCAACTCTCTCTCCTCACACTCTCGTTCTCTCTCCACACCCTCTCTCCCTCACACTCTCTCTCCCTCACCACTCTCTCTCCCTCACACTCTCCCCCCCCCTTCCAACCCAAACTCCTTTCCTTGCTCCCTCACCCTCTCTATCTCTCCCTCACTCCCCTCTCTCTTCTCTCCCTCTCTCAACCTCCCCCTCTCCTCTCGAAGTGGGGGTGGCGGTCTTCCTTCCTCGCGTATGGCGAGATCCGGCGCCGACCGAGTTGCGGCAAACTGGCGCAGGGTTTTCCTTAACCATATATCAGCGTCAGCAAGCAAGGGTTTTCCTAAACCATATACTCCACCAGCGGGGCAAATCGCCGCCACTGGTAGTGTAGTGCACTTTAGTGTAAGGGGTGAGAATAGGGCAAGGAAGAGATAGGCCAAGATCGCGCGCGTCCGTATTTTAGGCTAGGTTTTCCGGCATTCGCCTTGTGTTGATTCGGAAAATCACGAAAAACTACCGATCAGAGCAGCCGAACGCTAGAATTCTTCTCGCAGATCAATTCGTTTATCAAATTCCACGATTGAAGAATACTATATAACCATCTCACTAATATGTAATTTCATGGATACAATAACCGCATTAAAAACCACAATTATGTTATTTAATCTGAATATATAACAATATTTTTAGCATCTGTAGTTATCATCAAACATTTTACATACGTGAGCACCCGGCTCCAATTAGCTTCTTACGGGGTACATATTTCCTTTGGTCGTCCGGTCAATGGAAATGCTCACTCACACACAAACATGTTGTAGGAAAAAGTTACAACCTCATCGGGAACCAGGAACATCAACAAGCCTCAAAGATCAAATTTCTCTTAGAAATGTTCTCTTCAACCTCCCACATACCCCTGGCGTTTTCATGCACCATTTGAAGAACCCCTGGTTCAATAAGTTTTAGAGATATGTTGAATAGGTACGGCTAAACTACTGGTACCTGACATTCATTTCTACTTAAATGGAATAGTCATATATAGTTTATACTATTACTGTTTATAATGGCGAAAAATTTCGAAGCATTGGTATTGATGTTTAAAATAGCATTTGTTTTTGTTTAAATTTCATTCCCATCGTTATATTTCCATCTCAAAATTGTACGTAAATTCAAATTTATTGTATTTTTTCTGTACCGCATGGTGAATAAAATGGTTGTTTGCTCTTGCGAGTCACTTATATAACGCAACATTTTTGTAATTCAAAATCGTTATTTTGCGGGGCCCCCGCCCGTCGAGCGCGCTGGGATGGAAGGCACACGATCATAAAGCTCACGGAGCGTGCCTGTCAGCCACCAGCACCTTGCAGACCACCTTCTAGCAGAAGTGGGTTCGAATTAAGCGGTTTGATTGAATGTTTATGTCATCTACTAAGGCCATTAGTCCGCGTAAGTGTAGCGCGTGTTTTTCCTTCCTCGGGAAGGCGGTGATATCCCCGGCTGAGGGCGAGTTTTCGGCGGCAGACATACCGTTGACCCAGTGGGGTTTTCCCCAACCAGGTATCTCCACTAGCGGAGGCATCGCCCCAGGCCGGAACAAGTTGTTAGTCCTGAGGGTCTTCCTGTAATGTGTGGTAATGTAGTGCATATTAGTGTAAAGAGTGTGCTGAAGGGGTGAGATTCGGCGGCGGCGGTCGCGTGGCTGGTTTAGAATTTGCCTCCTACTTTCGGCCTGGTATTCCACATCGGAACAGCCAATCGGCTAGAATTCTCCTCAAAACGGGGGCAGAATTCACCCAGCTAACAGCTACGTAATCGAAATCCTGCCGCAGTTCGAGACTTGAAACCGAGGGCACTGCAGAGGCATCAATTTTATGCCGCGAGCTACCTACGCTGGTGGGAAGATGATGTGTCTCTACCAAGTTCGTTGGGTGGCTGTCCGAAACAAGTCACAATTCTTTAATACCTTTACGAAACAATGTGCTACGGTTGAGGCTAGGCCTATGCAAGAAATAGAATAGAAGGGCGTCGTTCCTTTATAAATTACCGTCAGCAATAATTACTTTTCAGTGTGGAAATCTGTGTATCCGCATCCTCGCAATGTAGCTGTCGTCTTTCATCGCGCTGGTCGCTTTGCGCAGGGCATAGCGGGAAAATGCGAGGCGTAAGCGACGTGGGTGCGGCTGTTCTGGTCGCGCTCACCCACGCAGGGTCCGCAACGCCGGGTGCGGGTGCAAGCAAGCGCGCGCCTCCGAACCGGGGTGCATTCGCTTACGAGAAGAACTCGGGGCGAGGTTTCATGCCGCAGCATAACGGGCTCCTTGCTGCTGCTCATGCCACTTGCTCAAGCAGGAGAACGTTGAATTTCTGCAAGGCGGTGTGCGCAAATCGCCACTTTTGGTAAGACGCTCTCTGAAACACGTCCTTCTAAAAAGGCTACTCGTTATATGGATTAGTACATAGAATGGATGGCACACTCAGCTACGCCATCACTGTGCAGTAAAAGTTACTCTCTCGAAGAAATTTACATACCTTTTTATTATCATTAAATTTATTATATGTTTATTCGACCATTTCTGACCAAATACTACACGCCCAAGCATTATTTATCCGGAGATATTTAACGTGTGAATTATTGGGATGAGGCCCTGCTGCTCTATCACTTGATAAGACAAAATTTGTTACGCCTCGAATTATGAAATTATGAGATGATAGAATGATGCGTGGGACTCGACCCGAAACATACCTCCCTCTCCGCAGTCCTTGTAGCACGCACGGCTGCCGCAAACGAATCCGCCACGGGGCCGGCTATTATTATTATTGTTTTATTACTATTATTATTATTATTATTATTATTTATTATTATATTATTATTATTATTTTTATGAAATATTACGCAATCGTTGTCATCGAGCAGGACAATGAGAACTAGTTTCGCAAGCACGACCTAATTAAAGGGAGGTGCGATGGAGAAGTATACATGGAAAGTCGTTTGGCGGGGACGTACATAAAAACGATCCCCTCTATTCGTAGTTTGAATGCATTACTCATTGAACAACATTACACGAGAAAGACATATAAATGTTGTTGGACAAATTGTTAAATGTACGGATTTAAGATTAGTGAAAAGGTTATTATGGGTTCAAGTGTCAAAGATGGTATGTGAAATCCAGCGAGGGAAAGCTTGTTGGTAGTACTAGTAGAAGGGAGGGACTCTGAAACTATTTTTGTATAAGCGACCATCCAGATATTGAAATTTTGGAGGGGATTGAAATTCATGAAGATGGTTATTGCTTACCCTACAAACTATTCTATCTAGGATCTCGCGCAAACTCTCTGCCCTTCATTACAACCATTTTGCGGATGCGTTGAAATCCCTATTTTTCTAAAGGGGAAGTGGTGTATAATATTTCAGATAAATAAATATACTGAAGTCAAAAGAGAAGGCAATCGAGAAGAGTAGGACAGCCCATTAGTCACCTTCCTGCATTCATTTGCACTCATTTTATATCATTTTATTTTCTATAGTTTGATGAAAGTATAATGTTATGGAAGTAACTGCCTTGATTAAGGACCACAGAGGCCAAATCCTAAAGGTGACAAATACAACTTTTTAAGTTGTATTAACTGTAGGAGAAAAAAATATAACATATTCATGTACAGCTGTCGGAGATAATGAATAGAAACTGTCGGCAAGCAACAGTTTCTAAAACTATTGTACTTCCGTCTCCAAATAAACTTCAACTTTTTATGTTATCTTTTCAGAATCGGAATTCGTTCAAACGGCGGGCGGCGAGAGACGGAGAGACAGAGACAGACAGACAGAGAACAGATATACGATAGATTAACAGACAGACGCGGAGAGAAAATAGATAAAGAGAGATAGGACAGAGACAGACAGATGTAGGGACGAAGAGGTAGAGGCGAAGAGAGACGGAGTGAGAAAGAGTGAGCGACGAAGAGAAAGTGAAGTCGGAGAGAGAAAGAAAGAATGGAAGGCGAAAAGGGGGGGGGAGGGCAGGAAAAACGTTCAAAATCGGTTTCACAAGTACCAAGCATATAAAAAATGCGTGAGCCACTTCCCACGAGTTTACAAGGGAAGCACATGAGTCCTGCTTTGCCAATTAGTGTTAATTGATTACTTTGGTGATTCGGGTGATTCAATACCGAAGTCAATAGTCCCGTAAGTGTAGTACACAGTGTTCCTCGGCATGATGCGTTTAAATGTACCTCCGGATGGCAGATCGCGCCGATCTACGTCGGTAGCGGATTTTCCCAACCAGGTATCTCTCACCTCTAGGCCACCGTCTAGTGGGAGGACAACTCTCAGGCTCTTCCAGCATTGTGTGGGGTAGTGGGGTAGTGGGGGCATGTTAGTGGGGGTGTGCGTAAGAGGAGAAGGATAGGACAAGGAAGAAGTAGGAAGGTAGCGCATCGGTCCCGTGGCACCGTTTGTTAGGGTACTGCTTGAGCATTCACTGCGTTGATTAGAAAAACACGCAAGAATTTTCGATCAGAGGCAGACGGCTGCAATAATTTTCCTTCAAAGAGTGACTGAATTCGAAAATTGACGCTAGCTGACTAGGTAAGTGTCGAATATCCTGCACCTGTCGGTTGCGACTAGGATCCTTACCGGTCGAGTGCCTGCAGGGACATCAGAAATTAGTGATGCTCTGCGCCACTCTCGTCTGGGTCTCTGCATGCTTAAAATATCGCTATAACTATAATAACTATAATATAACTAAAGAATAAGAAAACTGAACTCGAAAACTGACCTTTCAACCTACCCCCTAAGTGTAGCAGAACGCAAAAATTAATTTAATTGTTACATGTGAATAGAAAGGAGATTTTGTGTTTATCTGAGTTATCTTTGTGCTACGAGTAATCATACTGACCTGACTCCTCCATCACCTCTCGGTAAGTTGAGCAGAACGGGCAAAATATAATTAA
The DNA here is from genome assembly GCA_017312745.1 of Gryllus bimaculatus. NCBI lineage: Eukaryota > Metazoa > Arthropoda > Insecta > Orthoptera > Gryllidae > Gryllus > Gryllus bimaculatus. The sequence continues at coordinate 11,103,210 of BOPP01000025.1, read as the reverse complement.
TTATTAAATTGTGAAGAGAAAGGAAAGATTATTGGTGTTTATCTGAGTATCTGGGTCTAATATAAAATGAATTGTTTTAGGTGGTCCCTTGGACGAAAGAAAACCTGGCCGTTGTTGACGGAACAAGGAGTGGCGAAGCCCTTCTCGCTACATTGCCTTGCGAGAAAACTTTGAAGTTCCACGGGAGAAGAAAAGCTTCGACGCTGCAATCGTGAATATGACGCTCACGAACGATAACATTCTTTCTCTCCCAGAAGACTCAAATATTTCGTACGCTTCATCACCGGCGGAATGCTTCAGAAGACACACAATCAACACCCGAACGAAGAATGTAAGTAATACGTAATCCAAGTCGATATAAAATGTTCCATTAACAGATTATTTGGTAAGATCTAGAACCAGGGATTCCGCAATTTGCATAGCCTTAAGGGCACAAACGAAGAACGTTTTATATCCATAGATTTCCTCTCTCGGACGATCCACATTCTGACGACCTCATAATGTTGCTCTCGGCTTTTTGGTGCGGCTGCTCTTAAATGAGGAAGCGGAGGAGAATGGAGCGATGCGTGTTGTCCACGACGCCGTAAAAGGCGGTCTCGCAGTGATCAAATTGGGGAACTTGGATGGACTTTAAATTTCTGCAATTTACCAGAAAAATATTCTTTCAATAAAAACTTCACTAATTTTTTTTTTCATTAAATGGAGTGTATCAAGAGTGTATGGAGTGTTGATCGTAGCAGGGCGCGTGGCGCTGGGACACAATGGTCTCGTCCGGTCCGACATGGTTGAACGAGACTTTCACTTTTGAACTATTAATCCTTTCGCGAGCCGCAATAAATAGGCAGCGGCGGGCCGCCAATTGGACAACCCTGCTCTGTGGCTGTGGCGGGATGCGGCCACTCCCGTGTCGAGGTGGCTGAACGCCGAAAATATTGTGGCCAGAGCTGTACTGTTTTGCCCAAATGGCTGCGTGGGCGCGGCCTCGTATAGAGAAGGGTGTGCAGGATAGGGCAAGAAACGACCAACAGGTGCAGGTGGAACGGGAAAATCGTGGCGTAAGGACTGAATTTTTTGCGGGAAGGGGGCAGGTGGGGCAACTTGGGAAGGGTGGCTCCAATAACAGGGGAAAGTCTGAAGAGGAGGGTATACGAAGAAAGCGGTATGTTCGTGTTGGGGAGAGGCAATGGAGCACAGCCAATCAGCGCTGCGAAAGACGGTCGTGCCTGGGAGGTAATCCACAGACAGCCTCAGAACACCGCAAGTCTAGAAGTAATATGTTAATAAATTTGAAAAGAACAAGGATTGACTACATATTTATCCAAAAAAATAAAAAATAGCGAATTTGACCCTTTTCATGGGGAACCCTCTCCCTTAAGAGGTCCAGTATTTAAAAGAAATGAGTCTCCTTACATCTCATAAAAAAACAATGCTTTGTATATAAACGTTTCTTATGTTGATTGATCAAAACAGTTTTAAAGGATTTTCATTGAATGTGGTTTTGTTTCACGTATCGTTCAAAATTTGTTTGGCAAAATATTACCAAGATTAAACTCTTATAGATAAAACAATATTATTTGATTTGCCGCCTTAATT